>OZ037901.1:199243-688656 GCA_964035575.1 Rhynchopus sp. YZ270_cl-10
TTCTAGAGACCAAAAAGGCCTCTTCCGCTGGTCAAGGTATAACCGAGTGAACGGCCCAAGACCCCCGTGGAGAAGTTAAATGTTGTAATGCTATCAAGTACAAACTGCGACCACTGTCTTACCCTCCTCAATGCATGGTGGAAGATGTCTTTCACAACAAATAAGCTGTACACAGGTACACAGGTAAAACCCGTTAAAATTGTGTGTGAAAGTTAAAAATAGCTATATTTGCATTTTTCGCCCAGCATTGAGGACACATAGTCCCACCAAGGGCAATTTTGTGATGTCAAAAAAAATTTTTTTTCGGACCAAAAATTGACTTGTTTTCGGTAAAACCCACTAAAAATTGTGGTACTCTAAACTGCGTTTTAGACCCCCACAGATGCTCAAAAGTGCCAAATTTTGCTTTTAATGGCCTCAAATCGTCGAAATTAGCCCTAAACGGGGGCAAAAAAAATTTTTCGAGAGTCCCTTTCCCTGGGAGGCTCCGTAATTACGGACCCTAGGGTACGTAATTACGGACCCTAGGGTACGTAATTACGTACCCTAGGGTACGTAATTACGGACCCTAGGGTCCGTAATTACGTACCCTAGGGTACGTAATGACACTCCGTAAAGAGGGACCCTCCTAACATGCCGTTTTACGGACCCTCGGGGTGTGCGGACCCCGCCGTGTGAGTAAAATTACCGTACAAAAAACTCATTATTAAACTTCTGGTCATTTCCAAGGCAACTGCGGGTGAAAAACACCCTCAGAGTGGGTCACAGGGGGCCTGTGGGCCGAAAAACGACCCAGAAGCCACCCCAGAATACAAAAAAATGGGAAAAAATAGTGAAAAAACGGCTTTTTGACGGTTTTGGCCATGTTGGGCAAAATAGCGATTTTTCAAGAAAAAACCAAAAAAACGGTTATTTTTTGACATCACAAAACCTCTTTTGGCACAAATATGCCCCAAAAGTGGCCCGTGAGTCCATTCCAACCTGTTTCGGACGTATTTGACACTTTTGGAAGTGTTTTTTTGGTGTTTTTACGTCAAAAAAAATACCCTGGCAATACCCTGACCGCGCTCCGGCAGCATTCCGGCATGCTGTTTGACCCATATAGGGGTCAAGAAATGGCCAAAAACCCCCGAAAAAGGACCCTGGGAGCCCAGATAGTTCCAAATTTCCACCACATCCACACCTAAACACCGCAAAAACACCACAGAAAGTCGTCTTTAAAAACACACTTTTTTCAAAAAGGTCATTATGGAGCCTGTCTGACGATAGCGATTTTTCAAGAAAAAACCAAAAAAACGGCTATTTTTTGATCACAAAACCTCTTTTGGCACAAATATGCCCCAAAAGTGGCCCGTGAGTCCATTCCAACCTGTTTTGGACATATTTGACACTTTTGCAAGTGTTTTTTTGGTGTTTTTACATCAAAAAAAAATGGTATGGCAATGGTATGGCAGCGCTCCGGTAGCATTCCAGCATGCTGTTTGACCCATATAGGGGTCAAGAAATGGCTAAAAACCCCCGAAAAAGGACCCTGGGAGCCCAGATAGTTCCAAATTTCCACCACATCCCCATCCAAACACTGCAAAAACACGACAGAAAGTCGTCTTAAAAAACACACTTTTTTCAAAAAGGCTATTATGGAACCTGCCTGATGACCTTTTTGAAAAAAGTGTGTTTTTTAAGACGATTTTCTGTGGTGTTTTTGCGGTGTTTGGGTGGGGATGAGGTGGAAATTTGGAAAGATTGGGGTTCCGGGGGCCCTTTTTCAGGGGTTTTAAGCAAAAATATGGCCGAGAATGTGGTCGGAGCAATGGTGGCAGTGCTGTCCAAGGACCGTCCAAGGATTTTTTGGGGGTGTTTTTCAGCGTGAAAACACCAAAAAAACACTTGCAAAAGTGTCAAATATGTCCAAAACAGGTTGGAATGGACTCACGGGCCACTTTTGGGGCATATTTGTGCCAAAAGAGGTTTTGTGATGTCAAAAAATAACCGTTTTTTTGGTTTTTTCTTGAAAAATCGCTATTTTGCCCAACATGGCCAAAACCGCCAAAAAGCCGTTTTTTCACTATTTTTTTCCATTTTTTTGTATTCTGGGGTGGCTTCTGGGTCGTTTTTCGGCCCACAGGCCCCCTGTGACCCACTCTGAGGGTGTTTTTCACCCGCAGTTGCCTTGGAAATGACCAGAAGTTTAATAATGAGTTTTTTGTACGAAATTTTATACACAAGTCTATTAGGAGTCGGACCCCCTACCCCCCCCCCCCCCCCCCTCAAAAAAGGTATATAAAGCACAACCCCTTTACGCTTTAGTAATGCAATGCAGATGCGAGACATCAAGATTTCAAAGAGACACAACTCCCATGAGGTTAGGGATGCACACTGCAGAGCATACTGTGGCGGGTAAGGAGACCAGCGCACAGCTTACTCGGGTGTGGTATCAACTAGGTGTTGTGTGGAGACTGCTTTGAGACTACGAAACAAATCAGTACTTTGAAAAGGGAAAGACCACAGGAATAAAGTTCACTCATATCGAGTGAACAAAACAAAAACCCTCGACCCAAAAAAAATCGGGTTCGCATTGAGCTGTTCAACGCATTTTTTCCCCACATTTTTCAACACAAAAGTTGAGAGATAAACATGCCTTCGCTTACACACAACAACAACAAAAAAAAATGGCAAAACAAACGGTAGAACCATCCTTATCTCATCTATCAGCTCCCCCCCTCTACCCCTACACTATTCATCACACACTGTATCAGCAGAGAGCTGGAAGTCGAGAGTCTCATGCGAAGGCATGGACCCATTGCGTTCAAACGGCGCGAATAGTAGGTCTGTGAACTGTGATTGGTAGGTTGCTGTGGATACGCTGCTTGGCCGCGCTGTGCTATCTGCATCGACCCTGTGAGGCTTCAGGTGTCCATGGGGTGGAAGCAGGACATCGGGGAACTGTGGTTCGCAGTGTTCCGTTGAGGAGGAGCTTGATATGTCGCTGAGGGGGCACGCTGCATCTGGTGTCCATTCAGCATTGCACGAAGGACAAGCTCTCTCCCCAGTAGTAATCACCGAACACTCTGTGCAAATCCCATAGGCACAGCACCCCTCACACAACACCAACCCCAACCTCAGCTGCACCAAATACGCCATGGCCGACGGCACCCACACACCACTGCACCATTCACATTGATCGGGGGAGGCTTGCTTAGGAACACACGGCATGAGGATGGAACCGTAGGTGTGAGACCCGTGTAAGGACGAAAGGGGTGAGGAGGGGGGTTTGATTGTGTAAAAACCCTCTGGTGGTGGTGCAGTGGGGGGGAGGTTCTTCGCAGAGATTTTTTTTTGATTTTCTGCTGAGCGAGAATAGGCATGCATAGTGGTGACCTACCACAGCAGATGTGCCAATAAACCTAAGCCCCTTGTATTTAGTAACCAAAAAAAAAGTAGAATTGAAATACAAAGCCCCTCTCGTGAACAGTGTACCTTGGTGTACCGGGTCCGTGGGGTGGACCCCCAAACATGCAGTCCTACAATCCATTTCGGGGTTTAACATCTGATATTGTGCTACTCCCGCTTCTACTCATCAGATGAATGGGGATCATTGCGAAGACAGGGACATAAATTCTGTGAAAAAAAATTGGAAGTCTTGGGTTCAGGAGGATTCAAAAAAGTAACAAGGGCACTTTTTTTTTTTTGGGTGTTGTTCTGAATAATTTTTCGCAACCCTCCCCAGCCTCGAGGTACGCAGAGGGTACAACAGCCAACACCGCTGCAGCTGCAGCTGTGCTCTGTTGTGATACCATAGGCTACAGGGACAACACATCACAGTATCTAACTTTTTTTGTTGTTGTTGTTGTTTCAATTTTACCATTTTTTTTATGTGTCAACAAACGACTGCCAAGGCAAGGGCCTCATCTTTGTTGCTTCCACGTTTTTTTCCCCTTATTTTTTCTCTCTTATTTCAGCCACACTTCCGTTCTCTTTTTCCGTTGGCCTCTTTTTTGCCGTTTTGGTGGAGGTTATGTGGAACTGTGGATGCAGGGGAATCTCATTTGGTGTGGTTGCGGTCCTGAGACCTTGTTGTGTCTTAGGTGGGTAGGGTGGGATGTGTGGGAGGGAGGGGAGGGGAGGGATTTAAACATTCAAAAGAAAGAAAGACAGAAAGAAAGGTTGTAAAGATGAATGCATTTGAGACGTGACACATTTTTCAAAAAAAAAAAAAAATCCCCCCTTTTTTTGGGGGGGGGAGCTGTCGGAGCGTTAGAGATCAGTTCAGCCAGAGAGGCGTGCTCAGTACTGCTCACCCTCACCCTCCTCCTCGTCGAACTCACCCTCCTCCTCGACGGTCGCGTCCTGGTACTGCTGGTACTCAGACACCAGGTCGTTCATGTTCGACTCGGCCTCAGTGAACTCCATCTCGTCCATGCCCTCACCGGTGTACCAGTGGAGGAAGGCCTTGCGGCGGAACATGGCAGTGAACTGCTCAGACACACGCTTGAACATCTCCTGGATGCAGGTGTTGTTTCCGACGAAGCAGGTCGACATCTTCAGGCCCTTCGGGGGGATGTCGCAGATGGACGACTTGATGTTGTTGGGGATCCACTCCACGAAGTAGCTGGAGTTCTTGTTCTGGACGTTGAGCATCTGCTCGTCGACCTCCTTGGTCGAGATGCGGCCACGGAACAGCTGGCACGCGGTCAGGTAACGTCCGTGACGTGGGTCAGATGCGCACATCATGTTCTTGGCGTCGAAGGACTGCTGGGTCAGCTCGGGCACGGTCAGTGCGCGGTACTGCTGGGATCCACGGGACGTCAGGGGCGCGAAACCCACAAGGAAGAAGTGAAGACGCGGGAAGGGGATCAGGTTGACCGCCAGCTTACGCAGGTCAGCGTTCAGCTGTCCAGGGAAACGCAGGCAGCAGGTCACTCCAGACATCACAGCGGACACCAGGTGGTTCAGGTCTCCGAAGGTGGGGGTGGTCAGCTTCAGGGTGCGGAAGCAGATGTCGTACAGTGCCTCGTTGTCAATCATCACACACTCGTCGGCGTTCTCCACAAGCTGGTGGATCGACAGGGTGGCGTTGTAGGGCTCCACAACGGTGTCGGACACCTTGGGCGACGGGATCACGGAGAAGGTCATCATGATACGGTCGGGGTACTCCTCACGCAGCTTCGAGATCAGCAGCGTTCCCATTCCGGATCCGGTACCTCCTCCGAGGGAGTGGGACAGCTGGAATCCCTGCAGGCAGTCACAGCTCTCAGCCTCCTTACGGCACACGTCAAGCACGGAGTCAATCAGCTCAGCTCCCTCGGTGTAGTGTCCCTTGGCCCAGTTGTTTCCGGCTCCGGTCTGTCCGAAGACGAAGTTGTCCGGGCGGAAGATCTGTCCGTAGGGTCCCGCGCGCACGGAGTCCATGGTACCGGGCTCAAGGTCCATCAGCACAGCACGGGGCACGTAGCGTCCTCCAGTCGCCTCGTTGAAGTACACGTTGATGCGCTCCAGCTGCAGGTCGGAGTCTCCCTGGTAGGTGCCGGTGGGGTCCACTCCATGCTCGTCGGACACGACCTCCCAGAACTTGGAACCGATCTGGTTACCGCACTGTCCTCCCTGGATCGAGACGATCTCTCTCATTTTGACTGGTTTTTGTTTTTGTTTTTGTGTGTGGTCTCTGTGAAGTATGGTGTGTTTTTTGAACGTGACATACGGTACGATGGTATGGGACCAAAAAAAGTGAGCTGATAGTGCAAACCCCGGAGTGTTGCATTTGGAGTTGACAGGGAAACTAAGAAGGCACACAGTCCCTGACAAAAAGAGTGGATACGAAGAACCAGGGAAATAGTGGCTGTCTTTTTTTTTATTACTTTTCATTCCTAACTTGCACCTAACACACATCCCTCACCACTTCACCAGTCGAACTACTGGCGCCTACACAAAGTACTGCGGCAGACACCAGAGCATGTAAAGAGAAACTGAGGCTAGCCCGTACCGTAATGAGAACGGGGGCGGTACACCACCACCCGGTACCGGCACAAAGATAACCATGGTCGGGGTAGTGCATTTTTAAAAACTGGTCAGCGTCCGATTCCACATTTTTGTGGATTTTTCGGATTCAATTACGGAACACGGTGGGGTCACTTCCAAGCAATGGATCCCAATATCATTGGGAACCCCTACATAAACTCCGTAAAAAAGGAATAACACCTTCTTGCTCACATGCATTTGAATAAAACGACGTTCAGCCCCAAGCCTGCTCACCAACCTCTAATTATTTATTTTCCTTCCCTCTCCCCTTTCGTTGTATCACCCTACCAAAAAAGGTGGGTTCTGAAACTCAAACACTTTTTTTTTTCCTCTTTTTTTTTTGTAAAACGAAAAACTCCCTGCACTCTCCTTGACCTAATGGTCGTATTTTGTACTCTGCTGTGTTTTTTTTTAGCACCAGAAATATACAAATATGGAGCTGAACTTTTCGCACTATTTATGGGTAAAACAGATAATAGAATAAACCCCCAGCCCCACTCACACAACACCAACACAACACAACTTGAGCAATACCCCACTCTTAGGAATTACTCACAATCGCTGTTTTCAAAAACACAACACAACCCAGCTATGCGCAGTACTCTGAAAGGAACTACGCATAACTGACTTCAAACACACAACAACGCACCGTTGTTTTTGCAACAACACAAAACCCATCACACCCCCCTCCCGACACTGAAATATTTCATTTCAACTTCATCCCTTACTTTTTTTTTACTGCGAAGCCCAAAGACTCATATTTTTGTTGAGGTTATCGACACAGAGCTTGAGTTCAGGGAACGCTACTGCATTTGCTTCGTAGAGGTGAAGACAAAGGAACTTGATGAATCCTTGCTGTTCTTTCTCTACTTTAGCGGTACGTTCCATCATGGGCAGGACGTGGAGGCCCTTTTGTTTTTCTAGGTCTCCTTGACGGTAGAATTCTTCTTGGACACGTGGACCCCATGCCTTGGAGTGTCGGAAGGAGCGGCTTTCGTTGTTGAGGTCGGACATCATGACGAAGTTGCGCAGCACTATGAGACGATGATCCGAGTCTGCCCAATCAATGTTCGTGTGTATCGCCTGCATCTCAGAAGTCCATTTCTTGTGAAGCGACACATCTGTCGTCAATATCAATGGAATCACCAACTCCCTCACCCGCTTCTTCAACTCCCCTCGCGAAACCAGAATGTTGCATTCCGGGTTGTTCAAAATATCGCAGGTGCACGCACAATGAAAATTCTCCAACACGCTGACATCGTTGTATCGCAGAGCGAGCGGTGTGACAGCGTTCTTTTGATAGGTATTGTTCAGTCCTGGGTGGCCGACATCGTGCCCTATGCAGGCAATGAAGAGGGAGAGGAGCTCCACGGATTCGAAGTGTCGAGAGATTCCGGTCATTTTGAGAAGTGCGAAGCAGTGTTGGGTGACCGCGAAGGCGTGGAAGAAGTTGTGAAACGGTACCGTCGGTGTGTAGTTCGCACGGACAACAAGAAGGAAATTGCGTAGTGCGTCCTTCGACAGACCCTCCAGGCGTGACGACACCATCTGCTCAAAGATATGCTCCAAGCACAGCAGCAGGTGGTCCTCAGAGTGGTCGAAGGGGAAGAAGTCCAGCGTTGCCAGCTTCTCCACGTCCTCATCGGAGATGGCACCCTCCTTTGGCCACGTGGTCTTCAGACGTGCCACCTGCTCTTGAACCTTCAAAGAAAAGACTACCTCAGATATATGCGAGGAAACATCAGCAGGTTTGTCCGTTGTGACGCGTCGCTGTTGGGGGTGGGGTGATGTGAGGAGGGAAAAGGGTGTCTTTCATATGAGTTAGTTAATGACTGGAGCAAAAATGGATCAAAAGGTAATAAAGGGGGGGGCTTCGCTAATACCCATTTTTTCTAGGGTTTGTGTGTGGAAGTCGATGTTTAGTCAAGTATCCACTTCGTTCTTAAAACAGTTGAAATCTAGAACAAAACAGTACACCCCCTCTCGCACCAAGCTGCCATACTGCAAGAGTATGTCCAGGGCTAAAATTATTGTACCAAAAAAGGCAACAAGATAAATTACAAAAGGTGAGACCACAAAGAGTGTGAATTGTGATGTTTCTAACCTGACACAGACATCAGTTGTCTCCGTAGGTCTGTGGGCTGTGGGTTCAGTCAGTGTCCATACCAAGATCTGTTCAACGACACCAGCAACACCAGACTCCTTCATGTACTGGAAGTCTGGATCTTCTTGCATTGTGACAACGTTTTCAAAATACTACAAAAAAAGGGGGATAGAAGGCGTGGTGTAGTGTATATCTGGCAGGTTGGGTGGTTTGAAAAAGTTTGTTTCAACTTTGTTGTTTTTTGTTTTTGTTTTTGCTACTCTGTTTGTTTTGTATTGCATTTCATTGTAGGCAGGTTGGGTGGGTGTGTGGTGGTGGTGGTGATGGTCCAGATATTTGGCAAGCAAGCAGTCCTGGCTTTTTATTTTTTGAACTGCAGCATTGAGAAGTGCGGGAACAGGGTGAATTTACCTACCTTTGTGCACCCCCCCCATTCAATACCACACCAAGCTGACTTGAAATTACAACAGCGTACCTTAGTACATAACCGGTGAACCAGGTGAACCCCAACCAAGTCTTAAAAAAAGTTTTCGCCCTTTTTTTTTGCAATCAGCCCAGCCTGAAAAACGCTACTATACTGAATATAATCTAGAAAACAACAAAAAAGGTACAGGAAGTTAAAACAACAATGTGCACAAAAAGAAAACAATAGCATACATGTATAAGACAATAAGGGGGAGTGTAACCCTTTTTTCCCCCCTCGGATGGTTTTCCGAACGGGGACAGGGAGGGGATAAGGGGATGGGGGAGGGAGGTCTTTTGTTGTTGCGTCGACAATCACCGAAGGCCTACCTTGAGTAGGCCTAGGGTCTGACGCAATATAAGACGAAGCCTTTTTTGTATCACGTAAGGTATAGACGCAGGTAGTCCTCCTCAACCCTTACGAGCGGCTTTTATGATATTTTGGCGTGGCTGAAGAAGGGAGGGGCGATTCGTACGTTCTTGCGCACCTTATTTCACCCCACACCAAAAAATTTCGCGGGGCTGATACTTTTTGCGCGCTTTTCCGCACGTTTTGCGCCCCCCCATTCAGCCACACAATCTTTGGTGTTTATTTTTTTGAAAACTTATTTGTATTAGTGTAGCCACCCGAGGATGCGCTCCACAATTTTTTGGATTTTTTTTTTTTGGTAACAAATTCGTTCTCGTTTCTTTTTTCAAAATCGAAAAAAGAAAGTCGTCAGAAAGAGAGAGAGATGGTATATGTACAAACAAAATGGAGAACAAGGTTCGGTAAAAAAAAAAGGTTCGAAGTTTCTCGTGATTAGCCCACCTTAATTAAAAGGAAGATATGAAAGAAAGTTGAAAAGATGAAATGTGCCTCACACACATGCAACCTTTATTTGAGAGGTTGCCAATGTGTCTCAATCCTGCACACACACATCAGGGAAGGAAGTTGGATAAAAGTTGCAAAACTCCTCAACAGACGTAAGCTGATTGAGGAGTTCCCTAATGGGTGTTTTTGGTTGTGCGTAGAGCACTGTTGTAACCTAACGGCACGTAGACACCCGAAACAGAAACAAGTGGAATACACGTCTTCCTTTGCTTTGTTCACAGCTAAAGCCAAAGAAGAAAACTTAAAAGATGGATATGCCTCTTGTGAAAAAAAGAAGAGAAAAAAAACAACGTGGCGACAATACACTCTATGAAAGCAGATTACATGCAAAGGACTGCCCGTTTATTTTTCACACTGGCTTTTTTTTTTTCTCCAAAAAATAAAGAGAAGTTTTAAAAGTGCAAACACCTCACCGTTTATCGCCGGACAGCAGGTACTGGTTCTCCGCCGGGTTATCGAAACCCTCAGAGAGCACTTCATTGGCATGCACACGGTTACCACAAAGGGAGGTTTGTATGCTGGTACATAATCAATAAAAAAAAAGGGGAGGGAAACGATACAAAAAATGGAAAGGCAACGAAAAAAAATAACGCACCTCTCTTTAAGCCTTTCTGCACAGATGCAGAGACAAAAAACATTCGTTTTTTAGAATCTTCATTTTTTTTCCTTTTTGTTTTCATCCAAGATTGGTTAGAGGGGCCATATTCTGTGCCCAGGCACGGAGACGTTGTTCTCTTTCTTGGAGATTCGCGTTTTCCGCTTGGAGTCTGCAGTTATCTGCGGCAAGCTTTGCGAGCTCGGGGCGGGTGTCTTGAACGATGCTTTGGAAGCTGGCAACCTCGCGTTGGAGAGCTTCGTTGCGGGTTTGCGCTTCGGTGCTTTGCGATATGCGGACGTCGTTCTCGTTGCGCACGGCAACAAGCTCTTCCTTCTGCACAGTGATGATCTCTACCTGTCTTGACAACTCCGACTCAAGCGCCACGAGCTGATGTGTCACCTCTTCCCTCGTTGCCTCTGTCGCCAATAACTGCGCCTTCGCCGACTCCACCTCCCTCCGCAGTCTGACCTGCTCCTTCCTCTGCAAATCACTGTGTTCCTGCACCTCGCGGTTGGTCACCTTCAGCTTGCGTACTTCGTCATCATGCTCTCTGGTTGCCTCAAGGCGTTGTTGTTGCGCTTCGTGGCGGATGTTTTCTGCTTCCCTTTGCGCCCGCTGTGCAGCATCAGACGCCGCCTCAGCTTCCTCTACTGCCTTCCTCTCTCTGACCCGGATGACCTCTAGCTGTGCCTGGTGTGTTCTGGTCAACTCTACCGTACGACGATGTTCCTCCTGTTCTCTGTACTCAGCGTCGTCCTTTGCGCGTTGCTGTTGGGTTTTCGTGCGTGCCTCGTATTCACGGCGCACCTCTTCCTCCTTGGCCACAGCGCCACGTAGTGCATTGTTCACAGCGTCCTCCCTCGAAGCAAGCAGGCTGCGTTCGCGTTCTGCAAGACTCCGTTCTTTGGCCTCAATTGATTCGTCAGCATTGCGGCGGGTCTCCTCCTCACGGCTGCGGGTGTCGAGAGCCTGAGGGGGGGTGGAGTTGAGAAACAAAAACGAAAAGTTATCGGACACCATCAGACCGTATCTACGTAAAGGAAAGTATAAAAAAGGATGATATGTGTGAACCATAGCCTCGTGTTTAGTCACCTAAAAAATGTGAATTGGAATGTAAAGAATGGGGCTAATCCGTAATGTTGTTGTTGGGGTTTGATGACCAGAGAGATGAAACGTAGGGTGCTTCGTTGCCATGCGCATGAAGTGATATAGGGGAGAGAGAGAGGAAGAAGGAGGAAGAAAACAAAGTGAAGTTGATAGTGCAAACGCCTCTGGGACGCAGGCACTGACACTCCGCGGGTTATCGAACCCCGGAGTGATGTGCATGGGTGTGGTTTACAGGGAAGCTGTAAGCAGGTATACAGTCATTACCCCACCCTGATCGGGAAGGGGGGACAGCATGATTTAAAGATTCAAGAAAAGCACGTGTTTTGGCACACAACACTGGGCGTCTGCTGAATCCGATGAGCGCCGGGGCGCCGACGGAACGGAGGGAGTGCACACGATCCCTCTTCACACCAGGGAATGGGGCGCGGCGGAGATTCGCTGTTAAAGCTCGCATGTTAGCCTTGACGATGAGCCTTTGCATGACCCGCCCACGTTCACGGATATTAGAGGTCTGTTTGGCGAGGAAGACCCTTGTGCGCAATTCGAAGTCGACCGCGAGCTCGACACACGACACGTCGCGGGGTTCTTTGCTCCACTCGAGCGTAATCACCCACCACAGGAAAGCTTTCAAAGTGAACGCCTCCCTATAGCTGGAGGAAAAACTAGGCCGTAGCTTGGTCAGGTAAGTGCGGAAGGGGGTATCGCGTTTAGAGGCAGCAAATGTGAGATTCCAAGGATGTACAGCCGGGGCCACATCCGTTGGATTTGAGAGGGTCGTGTCGATCGTGGTGACGGCATCGAGGAGAAGAGACTGTACCGCCTTCACCGCCACCTTGTTCACATTGGAGGGCACAATGCCGTGCAGCACAAAGCAGGTGGGCAGCCCCTTGCCATAGAGGCTGATGGCCGACGCATGTAAGGCAGTGAACGCCGCTGTGTGGACAATGCTGCAGTGCCACAGTAGGTGGCGTGTGTGGCATGTAACCTGGATGAGGCACAAGGGGCATTTATCGCTGAAGTCTGCCTCGGGTAAGCCACTGCGCTTGAGCCCTGCTGGATGGCAGAAGAGGACTCCGCCACACAGAACACGTCGCATCCGGAAAGCCTTGAGGGGGTCGTGGTACTGTAGGGTGTGCCACAGGGCATTGGTGGCGCGGGTGTCAATGCCGTCGCTTATGCCGTCGTACGTAGGGCGTTTACTCTGCAGATCATCCCAGACCGCCGTACGCGCCAGAGCTCGCACTTCATGGGCCCTCTTGGCTTTGTCTGTCCCGATGATGGGGATAGTCTTCGCGGTTGCAGACGTAGACGTCACTGCCCTCATCTCAGGGTCCCAACTCACGTCACATCTGCGGGAGGCGGCGAGGACAGACCCCACTGGACCAACTGCATGCATAGGTGTACCCCGGGTTGCCAGGGTCTCGTACCTCTCTCTGATGCTCATGCACCTCTGGCGTATGGCGTCATTGCGTTCCACACTGGCGGCGTAAGCTCTGAACGTCCTGCATATTGCACTCGAGAGGGGGTGTGCCACGTGCGCCTTCAGGCAGAGTGTGAGCAGTGCATCCACTGAACGAGTAAGGTAGGTGGGGCCCCAGCAGCACATCGCCACCGCCGTCGATAATTCATTCATCACTGACTGAGGGGGCATGTTGAAGGCGGACTCATATAACACTGAAGGGAGGATGGCAGAAGTGGCGATAGACACCTTCTGGGAGAAGGAGAGCTGTGTCGCACCCAAACATGAGAGCGCCCTAATGGCTGACTGGTATACCGTAGCGTTGTAGCGCCCCCTGCTCCGTAGGGAGCTGTACATCATCACGCCAAGTGAGCGAAGCGACTTAGTTGTCTGGAACACATGATTGTCCTCAGACTTCAGCGTGCATTTGTGGTTCTTCAGCGATGAGAAGGCAAAGGTCTTCGCCATGTTGAGGCGCATGCCTGTGAGGCGGCAGAAGTCCTCCACTCGCAACAGACACGCCCCCACCGAAGCTTCGCTATGGCGAGACAGAAGGTATGCGTCGTCAGCAAACGACCGTACAAACGCCTCAGGTACCTCCGCCGTGATGCAGTGCGTCAGGACCGACATCAAGGCGTTGATGAGCACCACAGAGAGTGGGCACCCCTGCAGGATCCCATTCGTCACGGAGTACGCCTCTCCTACGCCGGAGGGCAGCTTGAACCGCCGTCTCAACGTGGCGTACATCGCTCGTATAGGTGTCATGATCCTGGGGTGAAGCCCCATCTTTTCAACAAGATCTAAGGTGAGGCCTTGCGGTACGCGATCGAAGCATTTCGCAAAGTCTAGTGCCAGTCCGTGTAGCGGTTCGCCACCGAGCAGAGCGTCCTCCATCTGTGTGAAGACGTCATACAGGACATCGTTCGTGCTGTGCTTTGGGCGGAAGCCATGTTGCGACGGGTGTGCCCATTGTTCCTGCCATTGTTGAACTGCCTGCAGGCGTGCGCAGGCCCATAACCGGTATACCGCACTGGTCACAGTCACAGGACGTAGCTTCAAGGGGGACTGGTCTTCGCCTTTGGGAAGGAGCGTCACCAGGGCGGTCAACAAGGCTTGTGGCCACACACCGTTCGTTTCTATCGTGTTGAACACTCGAGCAAAACCTTCCAGTATGCATAGGGGCATCGCATGAAGTTCCAATGAGCGCCAGCCATCAGTTCCGCAGGCGTCCGTGCGCTTACCTTTCCTGTCGAGCGTTCTACGCAAGTCAGCACCACTTAGTGGGTCTAGGGACATCGGGGAATTTGCGACGAAGCTGCCGAAACGTTGCTCGAAAGAGGCGAGAGTTGGCTCGGGATGGTCGTGGTCGTATAGGTTGAACACTGACTTCCACTCATCACGCAGTAGTTTGTCCATCTCCCTGTGATTGGCCGTAAGCACACCGTCCTCTCCCCGAAGGGCGGAAATAGGAACACCCTGTTTCCCCATGCACCACGTTGTGAGTTTCCGTCGCTCGCTGCTAAAATCCACCTTCAGCTTGGTGGTGTACTGCTTCTCGCGTTGTAGCCGGGTATTGCGTATCTCGAGGTTCATAAGCGCCTTGGACTTGTTCAACAGAGAGTTAAGGATCTGTAGCTGCTTTTCGAGCGCGGGTGGGACTGTCGTCTCCTCGGACCTCAGCAACTTGAGCGTGACTGCGGTGCGGAACACTTTACCCCAGGCGTTACGCACAGGATTCTCCATCACCCCACCAGGACAAGATTCTGTCTTCGCAATGAGGTCCGTGAGCTTATACTCAAATTTGGCAAGTTGGTCCTGTCGGGGGGAAGACCCACCAACAGACGCCGGTCGCGTAGGTGCACACACCGGTTTCAGCACAGGATGGGGGATCTTGGAGCGGCCGCAGAACCCTTTGGAGAGCGTGTCACCAGCTGCCTTTGCCGCGAGCAGGAGAAACTCTTCCCCAGCCAGCGCGATCGCTTCCCACGCATCGTCAATGTCACCGGACGCAAGTGTAGCGGCACAGTTGTGTTGTTGTAGAAGGTTCTTGCCGACTGTCTCAGCATTCGCCACCGTCCCAAGTTCCGGCATCTGTTTGGGGATGGTATACCGAAGTGTCGACTCTGTAAACACAGAGAGGCAGAGTCGCACGTTGACGGACTTGTGGCTGGGGATGCAGTTGATACGATGTGTCCAACAGCTATGGACGGCATGTGCAGCGACGCTGTTCAGCAAGATGTAATCGATACGGGTCCCTGCTGAGTCTTTGCGGGTGAACGTGGCAGGGGGCTTGCCGTCATCCCCAGTGCTGCCCAGGAGCGCGACGTCGCACCAGTCCTTGGCGAGTGCTTTCCGCAATGTTGGTGATCTTTCCACATCAGTGTTGAGGTCGCCGCACACAATCAACGGAACGTTACCCAGGGTTTCTCGAAACTTCACAAGCACTGTGTGGAGGAGTTCTTCGCGTGCAGCAACTGTAGCTCTTGGCGTGTCACCTGACGGGGCGTACACATTCACCACATGCAGGAACAGACGGCCGGAACCAAGCGCTACGCGCGTGTGCACCACACGTTTCCTCAGCTCGGGCTTCAGAGAAGACGTCAGTTCGGTGTCCAGGAACATGATGCCCGGTCTCTTCAGCATGGTGGCCACTCCCCCACGTTCCCCAATGTGTGGACTGCGGAGGCCATGGACGAGTGTGCCATCCATGGGGGGGCCCCATTCTGGAGACCAGACTGTGGTGAAGAAGTCGTTCATCTCCAAGATCTTGGACTCGGTCAACTTTGTCTCTTGTAGACACACTATATCGCACTTCAGGTCGCGTATGATATGTGCGTAGTTCTGTAGGGATGTGCAGTTGATGGTGGTTAGCGTGAGGGTGTTCTCAGCAGCGGAGCAGCACGTACGCGAGGAGGAGGATCTATCCGTTGAAGAGGAAGAAGAAGAAGCAGAGGTAGAAGAAGATGTGTCTGAGAGTGACGGGGGGAAAACGGGGCGAGGAGAAAACGATGCCAAGGATGATGATGATGATGATGATGATGAGGAGGAGGAGGAGGAGGTACGGTTTGGGAAGTGGCGGGGACCAGGGCGCGTTTCGATGCACTCGCGAGGAAGCTGCTCGTAGTTGTAGGCGGCGAGTGATTCCGGAAAACGCTTCGTGCTGTTGGTGTGGGGGAGTCAGTCGCGCTTAGGTGACGAGGCCGCCCCGGTGAATTGGGGGCGGGAGTAGTCGTGGGATTTACCGTCCTGCGCATTCGGGATGTGGATGGCTCCCTTGAACTGCCTCATCTTGCGTGTGGGCCGGTCCTCCGGGACCGTCTCGCGAATGAGCAGGGGTTCGTGATAGTCCCCTCGCGCTATCTTCGTGAACTGGGGTCGTTCCTGTGCGCACACGATGATCACATGCTGGCGTTTCTTTTTGTATGAGGAGACACACTTGCAGTCGAATCCCGAAGCCTGGAGGGTTTTGACGATGTCCTCCCTCAGCTCGTACTGGCGCGCTCCGAGGACGGTGTACTTCATCGCCCGAGGGTCCATCAACGGCGTCACATTGTTCACCCCAATGTCGTTGACCGCCTCCGCTGTCGCGTAGTTGTTGGTGAGGCGGATGCCGAGGCCCCCCCCGCTGCCGATCACCAGTCCCAAGGTGGTTTCCTCATGGGAGTTGCAGAACTCCCACGCGTGGTCCATTGTGAGGGCCCGGTCAAGCCACACCACTGCGTAGAGGTCCGGCTGATACGGTACGTGGGACACGGCTGTCATGAACAGCCCCTCATGGCCGGAGAGACGTAACAGTGGTGCCAGGCGTTCGTTCTTAACCCTCAGCTGGATCGACAGCTGGTAGTCGTTGGTCCTCACCTTCCAGACGTCCCTAGGCCCCGGGGAGAAGCCCGCTTGTTTGCAGCGGGTGGTGACGAGTGAGCCGAGCTCAGCAGTCGGATTCGCCACTGCTCGCGTCCACACATCCGCGTGCACTACGTGGGCCTTCGACAGGATGAGTGCTACGATCGTTGTAGACGTCTGGTTGTTCACACTGGTCTCGCGGCATACCTCTGGGGCCCATGTCCAGGTGGGGGTGCGGCACACGAAGAACTGCCTGCGGGTGTAGCCGGTTTCGGCGTCGGCTTTTCCCTGTACAAGGGTCGTCACAGCGTCGGCGCAGAACTTCGTCTCGCAGAGGACGGCGCACGCAATGCTCTCCTTGCGGTCGCAGCGCCTCTTCACGCGTTCCCACGCCTCTTGCGCGCTCTTCTTGTTGGTGGCGAGGAAGGTCCCCGCTGGCTGCACGTCCAGCTCTGCCGCGTCAGACACGATGGCGGCGCCGAACTGTTTCGGCTGGACCATCCACAGAGGGGCGGGGGTGGCGAACGGCCCCTTGCGGCGTCTGACCACGTCGGTCCACGTCCCGTTCTGCAAGTGCACGGTGCCTTTGTGCTGCTTGCTGGTGTCGCTGTTGTTGCGGTAGTTGTTGTTGTTGTTGTTACTGTTGTTGTTGTTGTTGTTGCGGTGGTTATTGTTGTCGTTGTTGTTACTGCCGTTGTTGTGTTTGGCACTGTTGTTGCTGTTGTTGTTGCTGTTGGTGTTGCGGTTGATGTTGTTCGCGCTGTGTTTCATTGCATTGGTGGTGGTGGTGGTGGTAGCGGCGGCGCCCTCCCTCGTCACAGGCACCTCCGTCTTCGTCGTCGTACCCCGGGCCCCAATCATGTCCAACATGATATCTAGGATTTGCAGAATCCTGTCCCGGTCTTCGTCCGTCCTTGCGCTCTTACTGAAGCGCCTCGCCTTCTCGAGCATAGCTTCATAAGACATATGATGATTGATTTTTTTTTTTGTTTTGATTGATCTGTGAGGGGGGGGGAGGGGGGGGGAGACCCCACGGCCGACACGCCCGAGCGGAACAGCAAGCGTATTTGACGACCAATGAAGTACAGAAACTGTAGCTTTAGAAATCGTTGGGGAAACAAAAAAAAGCATTTGTACCATTTTTTCACGCAGTTTGTGCTGTTCGGCGAGCTCCTCCATGTGGGTGGAGTGCATGTCCTTCATTCTGTGTGGTGAGGCAGGGTTGAGCGGGTGACCATGCATACACAAAGTCAACTACAGTAGTCCAAATAACTTCTGTGGCCTAATAAGGCGGATTTGGGGTATTTTTTTTTTGGTTAATTTGGCGCCTTTTTCTGGACTCCAAACATATTCGAACTACTATTTTAACGAGTCGGTCCCGACTCAGTCAGCTAGCTATCACGACGGCCGCCTTTAATAGCAACTCATTTTTTTTTTTTTTTGAGAAACTGACAACACCTTCACTTCATTGTGTTGTGAACCCCCTTGGGGATGGGGCATTTTTTTCCCCTTTTCCCTTTCACATACTGATTCTGAAGCGACCTGAGTTCCTTCAGTCTGTCTATCGCTGTCTGCTTTTCGACACTGACCTGCGTTCTGAGGGCCTCTTCCTTTTGCGCTTGCAGTTCCCTTTGCTTTTCTTGCTGCACTTGCAACTTCTCCAACACCGCTGCATGCGTATCTTGGAGTGCTGCTAGCTCCTGTTTGTGACGGACACGATCCTCTGCAGCAACGTGCTGTGCCCTTTGCACGAGCTCTTCTTTGTCCTCTGCGTTGGATCGTTCTACGGCAATCTTCTTCTCCAACTCCCTTACCTCCACTTTGTGCCGCCTTGACGCCTCATCCGCATCGGTTCTATACGCCGCCAACGTCGCATCCAACTGCCTCTGGATCTCTCTTATCCTCTGATCCTCCCCCTCAGGCGCCTGCGCCATGCGTTCATTCAACTCTTGGATGTGTCTCTCATAGGTCTGGACCTGTTGCAACCGATCTCTGGACTCCTTTCTGTCGTCCTCGAGACGTTCCTTGAGGAGGGTGATCTGTTGGCCAAGCTCCTGTTTGACAGAGGCTACTTCAGAGGTGCGTTGATTTAAGAGTTGTGCTTTTTCCTCGGCAGCTTGGTTGTGTTGTGCAGTCAGTTTTGCGTGCATGGTGGTGACCTGGCGTTGCAAGTCGCGGATCTCCCCGAGACGGTCTTCTGCGACGGTCCATTCTTTGTCTGCTTGGTGGCGGAGGCGGGCCTCCCGGTCGCGTCCTTGGTTTGCTTGCTCGGTGATGTCCTGCTGTGCGTCTTCCTGGCGTGATCTCATTTGCATGGCGAAGGCCTCCTCCTGACTGCGGTAGTCCTCGCGTTCGCGTTGCCACGACTCCAGCTCCTGTTGATGGCGGCTTAACTCCGCAACGTATTGCTGCTTCATATCACGCAACTCCCCTTGCGCAGCACGGAGCTGCTCATCATAGTTCCTTTGAGTGCTATCATGTGTCCCAGCCTTGTTCTGTTCACGTTGCAGCTCTGCGGTTAACGCAGCTTCGCGTTGTTGAAGGGAGGCAATCTTTGCTTCAGCCTGGGAAAGCTGGAGGGTCACCGTTTGGGACTGAGGGGCACGGACACGAAGTTCGTTGAGCTGCGTTTGGAGGCGGCGGATGTCACAGAGGCGTTCTTCTGCGACGCTGTGTTCGTTGTCTGCACGGCGTCTTTCGTCAAGAATGGCTCTGCGCAGCTCCTCCTCCTGGCCTGCGGTGTGTCCCATATGGTGTGGCGCATGCTGCCGCATCTTCATCTCATTGAGCTGCGCCTGCAGGCCTCGGATGTCCTGCAGACGAGAGTCGGATAGCTGCCTCTCTGCAACCAGGTCTTGGTGCAGACGCATGCTTGCATCAGGGTCGTGCGCGCCGTATCCCATCGAAGAGAGAATGGATGGGTGGTGTGTGCCTTTGAAGCGGAGATGACAGTGTTTTTGAAAAGATAGATATGATTTAGACTCGAATGCACCATGTACTCATAATGACATTACGCGCGTCATGACGAGGTAATTACGAGTGCCTTGACGTGGGCACCCTTAACATGAGATACTCAGGGGGGAAAAAAAAGTGAGGAAGATAAAGTGAAGATTTGTCAAAAATGGTGGTGATATGATAAGGCGGTACCTCACATATGATGGGTCGATAAAAAGGGGGAAAAAGTGGATCAAAAAAAAGCTGTGAGACAGTAGAGGATAAAAAAGGGCAAAAAATAGGTGATTTCTTTTGAACAGACAGGCCTTGAGAAGGATGTGGCTCGAAAGGGTGAACTTGAAAGATGAGCCAGCCTCTAAGGAATAGAGACGTCGGCTAAGATGACCACACGTAAGTGTGGGGAAACTTTTTTTGCTTGTGGGGGTGTGAGGGGATGAGGGGGATGAGGGGAGCTACATCGACAAAAGGTATCACCCTGTTGTAAGAAGGAGACTTCTTTTGCACCTCCCAAAGGCTAGAATTTTGCAGAAAACGTGTCGCAATATTTCTTATTTCGGTCATTGGCTTCTTTTGTTCATAGTATGTATCGTTTGTTCTTTGCACTGTAAAAAGAAGGGGTGTTTTATTTTTGTTCAAAACTCATTCTGTGCTGCAATAGAAAAGTGAAGATTATGGTGTACAAACACCTTTGGTACGCAGGCGATTAACACTACGGAGGGTTATCTAACCCTGGAGTGGTCATTTGAGAGTTTCCGACAAGCTGTAACGCACACAGTCGGAGAAAAAACACCACCCTCGCTAATATTTTTTCAAAAATATAAGAAAACGCTTCATTTTACATCTCAAAAAAAATAGCATACTTTAATAGCACCCGGTTTATCAATTCAATACTGTTTTTGGTAGATTTTAGTTCTGCAGAAACTTTTTCCCGTTCGGTTTTTTCGCATTCGAGCGACTCTGAGAGAAGACGGATGCGGCTGCGCATGGCCCCATTGCTTATACGGGTTGTTCGATCTGCAGACATTGCGCTGCCAACACATGACACTGCTGCCGCGGGCAGTGCTTCGAGGACACCTGACGAGGATGTCACCTCTTCACTCTCCTTCGATAGAACTGCCGCCCGCCGTTGCCGTTCCTGCTTCGCAAACTTCAGCTGTAAATCGTACACAGAAGAGCCCTTTGCTGCAGGCGTCGGCGGTTTTGCTGCAACAACCGTTTCTTTCACCGCAGACACAGCAGTTTCAACCGGAACTGCGACAGAGGATTCACTACTGTTCGCCCCTAGGTCCGCATACTTCTTCCGCCATAGATTGAGTTTGTCCTGTTCAAGTTGTTGTAGTGGAACCCCTTTTACGCCGTCTGCGCCATAAACCGGCATTAAAACACGGTTTTTCACCTTAAGAAGTTTGAGGTGCGGGTTGTTCACCATTCTGGTTGGTCCAGCGCTGAAGTTGAACTCTAATTCACGGCGTCGTACGTCTTCACGGACATGCCAGACATTCGCTTTCTTTGCGACTTCAGAGTCGCATTGACTAAGAACGACTGACATTATGCTGAAAGGGCAAGATAGGAGAGAGAGGAAAGAGGGAGAAAATATGTGGGGGGAAAGGGAGGGTATATGTGCTGTAAGGTTGATGGGGATTTACTTTGGGAGGGGTGGAGTGGAGTGGAGTGGAGGGGACTCAACGCCACAGCAGAGAATAAGCCGGGTCCCCGGTCCCCGGTCCTGGGTCCTGGTCCCAGTCCAGGTCTCGGTCCAGGTCCCGGGTCCCAGTCCGGCTGAGAATGTCCGGGTCCCGAGTCTTATTCTCTGCTGTGGAGGGGAGGTGGGGTGGGGAGGGGAGGTGCAAAAAAAGGCTGGGGCTATCTGTTTTACCTACACCCTTCAGAGGTGGTAGCAGTAGGGGGGATGAGTTTGGGAGAAGAATTTTTTTGGGAAATAAAAAAAAAAGGATTGTTCTGTCCCCTCACACAACGACGCATCTCAGCTGGCGCAACCACTACAATAATCTCGGTAGTCAGCAGCAAAAACACCATTTAGTTGGTGTGAATGTCTCGCTTTTAATATAACTATATAGCCAGCATACCCATACCAAAGAGATGGGGCCCGCACGCTTTTCTTTTAATGCCATTTGAAAATGAGTATTGGCTCAAATTAAACAAGATTGTTACCCGAAGGTTTTTAACATGGTGATTTTTTTCGTGAAAAAAAAGGAAGTTGTAATATTGCTTACTGCACTTTGTTTGTAAAGTGCCCAAACGAGGTTCTGCACTCAGAATGTCACCAAAAAAAAAGGGTCAGGAAGGGGCTAGAACACCGAACAGACACAGGGCATTCTTAGCGCACTCCTTAAAAGAGAGTGTGGGCTGAGATGCGGTTTTCTTTATAATTTTTGTAGTGTCGTGGACACCCTTGGTGATGTGCTCGACGACTGTTGGGGGTGAGGGTGAGTGGGGTTTGTAAAAGGTCCACAGTGACCATGTGACCCGGGTAACGTGCTATTTTCCTTACGTAACATCCTAAAAATGGTAACATGCTCGATGGTATGACATTTGCATTTTGTGGCGAGGGGCCTAAAAGAAACGCACATGGCATACCAAAGCTTTTTTACAGCAAGAAAAGAATGTTATTTTAGCAACGGTTTATGGCCATCGTGTTTGGAAGAAGTGGGCGCTCTCGTTGCTTAGTCACCTTGAAAACAGACATCTTTAAAAAAAAAAAATGACTCGCTCATGTGTCGACACGAGTGAGCAACATCAAGTCGCTTCGCAGGGCAGTACGTTCGCTGACCAGCCAGGTGCTACGTTGCAGGCGCACCTTCGTCTGATTGCTAATAATGGAAATGTGAAGCACGGCAAAATATTTCCATTTCTGTGGGAGTGTTTCAACGTTAGGTTCGTTTTTTGTGATGTAAATGATTTAAATAAAACTGGAAAGGATAAAATGTACAGACAGACAAAAAAAACAAAGGACCTTTTTCGGCCATTGTAGCAAGGCGCGTTTCGCCCCTCAAAAAAAAAATGCCGGCTTTTTTCTACAATAAAACGTTTTCTAGACAAGCAGCGTTGGCTGTGAATAGGGTTAATAGTGAGAAGAACCCCCATTGTTTTTTTTTTCTTACCGCGTTGGTGCTATACTGGGGGCGGGATTTCACAACTTTTCACACAACCCACATTAGTTGTGAAAAATTGTGAAAAATTGTAAAACCCCGCCCCCGTATAGCACCACGTGTGTTGTTTTTATTTTCTTTGAAAAACAAAAAAAGGGGGAAGGGGTTTTATAAGATGAACCTAAGCCTCTCATGCTCAGTCACCTAAAGGGGATGCTTTTGCGACTGAAATATACCTTGAAATACAACTCTCATGTTGGTTCTATTTATGTGACAATCTGTTGAGAGCAGTGTGTAGCTTGCTACAGTATGCTACCCCAGAAGAGAAGAAACAAAAATCGACTTGAAATACAAAAAGCCCTCTCGTGAACAGTGTACCGTGGTACAATGACCGGTGCACCGTGGGGTGGAACACCAGCCATGCAGTACCCCTACATCCATTTCTTTGTCATCTGATGCCCATGAAATGAACAGAGCAAATACTTCTGTTACACTTTGTGTGATTCAGAACCCAAATTTCCTGCGTTCTTCTCTGTCTGGTTTACCACACACCATTTGTACTTTTTTTTTTTGAAAAATGGTTTGGAATAGTGTAGTTACCTCGGTTGTGTTGCCACAGTTATGCAATCTCCACGGTGATTTTTTTGTGCTCTTTTGTCGTTGCAAAAATTGGCTGAAAATTGGCCATTTTTTGTTTCATCAAGAGTGTTATGTTCTCTTTATAGCATGGGGGGGTTTTAGAGTAATAAGTAAAAGAAATAAATTGACATGGGGATGGGGTGATGCGGTCTCACGTTGTGATCCGACATCAAAAAAAGGTGTGATCAGCGTAACCAGGAAGGGAGGAAGATCTACCCTTTGCTTCCCCCTATGGGGGGATTTGCGCGGTTCGCTAAAAGGAAACTGTAAACTACGTATTGTTGAAATCTTGAAAAATGAGATTTTTTTTTGTTGAAAACTTGGTTGTATTAGTGTAGCCATCCTAAGACATACTGTGCAGACAAACCAAAAGTTCGTCGTTTTGGTTTGTCGATGTTCGTCCGACGAACATCGATGAACCAATCGTCTGTACAGTATGCCTAGAGTGTGCTCCACTATTCCTCTGGGGGGGTTTTTTTTAACTGCGGGACTAGAGAGGCACATTACACAGGGACAACCTGGAAGCGTGGCGCAGAGTAGTGAACAACTCTGGTCTGACCCAATTTTAAAAAAGAAGAAAAAGAAAAACCCCCTTGCAAGATGAATGCGCCTCTCGTATCAAAACTCTGACCCAATAAAAAGAAAGAATGCTTGGAAGACGATCCTGAACCTCTCTGTGTGTGTCGTCACCTCAAAAAGGGAAACACCTTTAAAAAAAATAGGAACGTTTGAAAGAAAATGCGGAAAATGCCTTTTACAATACAACAAAAAAAGATAAAAAAAAAAAGCCAGAAAGAAACCAAATACCTAAAAGACAAAAAAATACCTCGTTGTGCACACAGATATAATAACAAAACAAAGTGAAGTCTGATACTGCAA
The DNA here is from genome assembly GCA_964035575.1 of Rhynchopus sp. YZ270_cl-10. NCBI lineage: Eukaryota > Euglenozoa > Diplonemea > Diplonemida > Diplonemidae > Rhynchopus > Rhynchopus sp. YZ270_cl-10. Next base: position 223,289 of record OZ037901.1, read on the forward strand.
AACGCCTCCGCAAAAAAGGCACTGTTTTGGGAACCAAAAAAGAAGGGGGTCGAAACATATTCCTCACGCACACCTGGTTTGTCCTTTAGAAGGGCAAGGTTATAAGATGAACTTGCCGTGCTTAGTCTGATTAGATTAATGTTTTGAACATTGGTTATTCATCAATATTTTTTGTTGCATTTTTGTGCTTAGTCACCAGCAAAGAAATGTCAACTTGAAATACAACAGCCCTCTCGTGACAGTGTACCTTAAGTGTGAAGACAACTTTGCAAGATGGATGTACCTCTCGTGCTCACATATCTTTAAAGAAGGGGGTGAGGTAGTGGGCGATGGGTGGCTTCTCTCCATAAACTGAATCACGGAGGTTGGAAATGTCTTCTCTCGCAGAACCCTTCCTTTGCACGGAGGATTTGAACACTCCCCCTGTAGGGAAGCGTCAACTCGTGTTGGTTGAGGGGTTCAAAAACAAAGTTAGCTTGAAAATACAAAGCCCTCTCGTGACCCGTGGTACCGAACAAAAGAAAAGGTTTGCTGAGATGAACCACAGACGCACAAAGAGGATTTTTTTTTGACCGTGCGCACACATCGTTTTCCACTCCGTTTACCTATCATCAGAAGTTTAAAAAGAAGTGTCATTTTTTGGGGCTACCGCGAAGTGCAATGTGGCCTCGAGAAGTCATTTACAGGCCGCACATCTCACCCCTGGAAGTGGGTGGCAGCTCTCCCGTTTGCAATAATCTGTCTTGGCTCCAATAAAAAATAGTAACTCTGATAAGTAAGTAAAAGGAAAAAAAGTTTTTCCGTTGATTGCTCAATTACCCTGTTGGAGGGGTGATTGGCGACCGTATCTGAGGAACTATTTCTCCTTTAAGCTACGCTTGTAGGTATAAAAAAATATACAAAAATGGTGCTCCGGGAGGGGTCGATATTGACAGGTCGCTGACAGGTTGTTGACTGAGTTCCCATAGCACCAAAAAAAAGAATAATGCCATCAAAACATGTCTCGTTGGTTAAGGGGGGGACACAAGAGACAATATCAACTCAATAAGAGGCAAGTAAAAAAAAGATGAACTATAGCCTCTTTGAAGCCACCTAAAGGGATGTCCTGCGAAGGGCCAGTTGGGAGGTGAATGGGAATTAGTGAGACTCCGTAAAGCGAGCTTTTTTGCAGGTTTACGGGGTTTTGCAGGTAAAAGCGAGGGCGTTAAATAGGCCACTGACAACTCTGCCAAAAAGGGCTATGCACACCTCATTGGGAGGGGAAGCCCGGAACGTTTTTTGTATTTTCTTCACTATAAAAGAAAAGTGTTTGGGAGGCGAACGCTAAGTCAGCTCGCTGTTCCCATAAAAGAATGACAAAAGAGAAGGACGACTAAACACTTAAGAAGAGAGCCAACACCACAACGAGACAGATTACCGATACCCTTCCCCGCACACATTGTCATATTTATAGCATAAATATCACATTTGGGGGGGGTTTGGTACCATAAAAAAACACTCTCAAGTCTCGCAGTGCTTTGTCACCTTTTTGTAAAATTATTTTATATACTTTCTTTTCTACTGAATAAAAGGCGCAGGGTACACTAAATGTACCCAAAACTGTAAAGAAAGCTTTGGTATGTGGTTTGTAAATAAAAGAGGGGGGTAAAAGACAGTTCTACTGAAGGAAGGAATCTAAGCAGGAAAAAATAAAATGGTAGTCGTTGAGGCAGACATCTCCGACCAACCCACGCACGATAAAAAAAAGAGAGAAAAATTGTAAACCCACGCCCTACATTGAGATACCTTTTTTTTTTGAAAGAACTAGAGTTGTCCTTCAAAAAAAAAAAACCTCCTTATTTACACCCCTCCCACGTAAAACCACCCTCCCCTTCCCCCTCCCCTTCCTCCCCTCACAGCAGAGAATAAGACTCGGGGACCCGGTTATTCTCAGCCGGACTGGGACCCGGGACCAAGACCAGGAGGACCAGGGACCTGGCTTATTCTCTGCCGTGCCTCCCCGACCCTCTAAAAAGCCTCCTATTTCCCTCACAAATCCGATTCCTGAATGGTAGCGCTTCCAGACGCCGAGAGAAGCGGATGCGATGCTGGGAACGCTGGGGCTAGCAAATTGGTTGGGGTGATGATGCTTGAGGCGTTTCCCCCACTGTTCCCCCCGAGACGATCATAGGAGTTCCGCGACTCCGTACTGGGAGGGGTCAGGGGGGAGAGCAGACTAGAGGGGAGGGGCGACCGCGTAAGCAACTCTGTGTCGTCCCCTTCATGAACACCAAATGTTAACAGGCTTTTTGCGGCAGGCGGCACGTTACTGCCCCCACTCCCATTTGCACTACCACTCCCGTTTCTCCCTCCGCTCGCCGCAAAGGAAACCTGTCCCTTAGGTTTCTCAGGGGTTGTCACTGCTTTGGGTAGTGGTTGGAGTTGTTTGACCTTGAGGCTAGAGTCGGAAGGGGTTCCTCCAGAGCTGGCAAACTGTGCAAGGTCGGAGGTGGGGAGCGCATTGCTGAGCTTCCGGTTCGACCATTTGCGGGAGAGTGGAGAATGCAGGTTGTTTCGACTACTGAGTTTCTTGAGACTGCTTGCGCCAGTTGCATTGCCTAGACCGCTGTTTACACGGAGGTTGTTGTGCGGTACAGGGGAAGGCTTGTCTGTATCCAATCGTTGCAACACCTCTGCCATCATAGCGTGGAGCCCTGCTACATCTCCAGCTAGACGGTCCAGCTTCTGATCCACAACAGGGTCTCCCGCCTGCAGCTGTGCCTGTACAAGCTTCGATCGTTTCGCCTTAAACCGTTTAACAGCCGCATATATTTTGTTCTGTTTATGTAACCGCATTGGTTCAGAAAATCCGCCAAGTACACCACGCAGTCCAGAGGCATTGTATTGGTGGGAAGGACGCCCTGCGCGCCAGACGGACTGAATAAGAACTGCGGCGGCTTCCTGTTGGAAGGAGGGGTTTTTTGGGGATGTGTTGAAATAAAGAGATGTTTTGAAGCTCTCATTGTGATCAATTTCTTAAGAAAGATGAGTGTGTCCATCAGCATTGTGTCATTTGTCTTTTGTTGAAGGGTTGAGGGGGGGAAAGAAAAAGACCCATTCTGGGTCACAACATGTCTGAATATGGGTTTTTTAAAATGGGGTCAGGGGAGTAACAGCATTTCCCCAAACATCATTAAGATATTCTGTTCAGTCGAAAGATGGAGTTTTCCACCAGCGTCGTCTCCTCTTTTTTTGTCTTTATTTTTTGTTTTTTTGCAACTGAACAAACAGGGTAACAGCATTTCCCCAAACACTCGTGAACAGTGTACCTTGGTACAATGACAGGGTGTACCGGGGTGACCCAAATCATGCAGTCCTCCATAGGTTTGCATCTGATAAAAAAAAAATGAATGCATACCGTGTAACCACGCTCCCCGGTGTCAGTTTTGAGGTAGGACTGGATCAGCTGCTGTTGCTTGGAGGGGGCAAGCTTGTTGGTAACCACTCCACCGAAGATGGCAAGCATGATTTGGCCTACCACTGCTATGCCGAAGGTGAGCACACGACCCATCAGAGTGTGTGGCACCATATCTCCGTACCCAATCGTCGTGAACGTCACGAACGTGAACCACACACAATCCTGCAGTGCTGCAAAAGGGTACGTCCCGTCAGATGCCTTGCTCTTTCTCTCCGACAAAAACACCGCAAACGAACCAATAAACATCGTCAGCCCCACGAAGATGAGAACCATTTGTATCGAATGTTCATAAAACAAAATTTTGAGTGAGAGCCGCCATTTTACTTGCCAATTCATTCTGCGAAACTCTTCGTAGAAGCGGCTAATGTTAAAACGCTTCTTAAACGCTGGACTGCTTGTATGAAGGAAACGAAACAGGAGGTACAACCTCATGAACATTCCGATCTGCAAAAAATGATAAAACGTCAACGACGTCGCACTCAACCATGCATACGGGTATAACATATGCACCAGCACCTCCGCCGCATATTTCGTTGAAAGCGACGAATGCAAAAAAGAGTACGAATTCCTTTTCTTCTTATTCTGCGCCTGCGAATGCACCACATCCTGAAAGCATGTATGATACCGCAGCAAATCCCGCGACCACTCAGTCCTCTTATCCTTCAACAGCAACGAATAATACTTTGACAGCAAAATCACCGAAAAAATCGTCAACGCCGCGATCACCCCTTTTATGATGTGCACAGTGTAGAACATCCATAGATTGTAGTCATCGCGGGGGACACGCATCGTGCCGTTCCATGTTTCCACCAAGACCATGGTCGATCCCATATACCATACCAAACTGTTTTCTATGACCATCAGCACCAAACAGATGATGGCCGACCCGCAGAGCTTTCTGTCAATTGAAAGCCGTTTTGAGCCGGTGTCAAGGACATTGATTGGTGCAAAGGTTTCTGCATGGTCGTAGGAGTTCCCATATGCATGTGCATGTGCCACATCGTCACCACCGTCACTATCTATTATGCTGTCAACGAGCGTTCCATCCATGCGATTTTACATCCTGAAGAAAAAAAAATAGGAGATAGACTAAGGGAAAAATGAAATAGAAATATTGAGGGAGAGGAGGGTTAAACAGATTTTTTTTTTTGGAACTCAAAACACTTTGTTTCCCTAAAGGGGAGGGAGAGAGAGGAAAGCTGTAAATACAAAAGAGAGAAGGCAAAAGCCTTTTGCGACAATTCATATAAAGAAAACATACAGAACGAAAACACCTTCCCCTTCCTCAGTGCTGTAAAGCATAAAAGGAAAGGAAGGCAGTATAATCATATTGAGAGCGCTCTTGCAAAATAAACCACAAAATACAATACACACATTACCCACCCCTTTAGGGGAGGGTCATGCTGTGTTAACTCCTGCACGCTTTTGTCATGTTTCAGTTTTTTTTTTTAAATCCAAACTTTCTAATGACGGTACGTGCCTAGTAGGTGTCTTCCACGGCACTATCCCATCTGTTTTACCTTAGAAAATTTGGGTTTTAAAGATCCAAAAAAGAGCCAGGTCTACAGCATGCGAATTCCCCTAACCTCCCTCTTCCATCTCGGAAGAGAAAGAAGAGGAACTAAGGACGGAATGCAAAACAAAAAACAAAAAAACAAAGGTGGTATGGGACCTCTGTGCGCTTAGGGTACCTTCAGCAAAAAAACATTCCGTTCACCCTCATTGCTACACAGGAAACGACACCGGGACTCGACTTTCCAACAATGCACGGGTCCTTACTGTGCTGCAGGAGTCGTGCTGTTTGGCCTGCACGACGCATGACTCTGAGGCTGCTCCCTTGCCGCCCCAGAGTGTTTCTGTCGACTCGATGCACATCTCTGCCTTGCACAGCCTCAACGCTGCAGACGACCACGACAGCAGTGTCCAGAGAACAGACCCTTCGCCGTACGTCGATGCCGGCACGCACCCTTCAGACGCCTCCGCCACGACAGACGCAGGCACAGCACACCACGAGAACGTCGCCACGTCTTTCATCAACGCAACCCAGTTCACACGCGCCTTGTCAGTGAACACTGCCCAATACGATATACCATCCGCAGGGCGTGGCAGCGACAGAAGCAAACACAGCGGCCGTGCCACATCGTCACACCCATCCCACTGCGCTGCATTAGTCAGATCGCATGGCTGGCAACGTTGCAGACAACTCGACAGTTCTTTGAGTTCGGCCCGCGCTGTATTGATGCGTTTCACCCTAGGTGTTTTGCCTGACCGTGCTGCAGTCTGCTGCGTACTCCTGCGGTAGGACGAAGGTATCAAAGGATGCGACGCCACTGCCGCATTCACAGACCCACACTTCGCTTCCCTTGCCGCAAGCACCATAGCAGTGAAACGCGCAGGGTCGCATAATATGCGTGCAAAATGCGTCTCAAAGCACGTCCACAAATCCATCAAATAGACACGCTCTGGGAGTCCGTACGACTCAGGTACGCCGTACTGCTGCACTCCCCGAAGGATCTGGGTCAGGTCGGAGGAGGGGATGTAGCCGACACCCTCCGTGTCGAGGATGCGGTGCAGGAAGCACGTCTCGCGTTCCTGTTGAGGAGGGGGAGGAGGGGGGCGAGTAAAAGTAAGGAATAACACGAAAGTTTAAAAGAGAAAAGCTGGTAAAATGAACCACAACGTACTCATTATAGTGGCAAAACGCTCTTTAATTTGCGAAAAAATGGTCGCAAAAAATTAGGGGTTAGGATGAAAATAAACCTCTGATTAGTGTATATCTTCACCGTCGTATAGGGGGGGAGAAAGGGGGGGGGGGGGGAAGGTGCAGTACCTGCCGGCTCCCCCGCTGCATGGCTTGTATGTCGAGCAGACGGCGTGCTGTGGTATCGATGCAGAGGATGAACTCTTCTCGGCTGCAGTGCGATGTTGCAAGCAGGAGCAGGAGGGCTGCCTCCTTGGGCATGATGTGCAGGACAACGCTTGGACGTTGGTAGGTCTGTAGTGGTGTACACAATATAGTGGCCATCATAAAACACATTTTGAAGAAAAAATAAACCGATAAAATTCCCGCTCACTTTCAATCGTTTCAAGACAAAAAAAAAACATCCCCCTACCCTACATACATTTTCCCACGACGGCATCTGATCCTGCCCTGCACACCTCTGTGACAGAGCTGTGCCCTCCATTATATCCTGCATTGTTGCTGTCATGAGTGCCTGCCACTTTGCAACGAACGTGCACACCGTTACGTCATCTCCACGAACAATCGCGCAGACTGCTTGGTTCACCATCTGAGTTGACGGCATCTCACCACCACCACCACCACCACCACCTGCACACACCGCCGCCAACACCTCCTGTATAGTAGACTCCCTTCTCTGCGATGGGGTACACTGCGCAAGCAGGGACTGCGCTGCCAACGCAGCCTGCTTTCTCTTCGATCCGGTCGTGGCAGCACATTGTCTGAGCCGTGCGTCCGCCCCTGCTCGAACTTCAAGGGTACCTAACGTAGTACGCACGCGGTCCTGACTGAGAAGAATCGCGCTGCGCTGTTCATCCTCCCTTTCGATGATCGCTAAAAGCTTCACTTCGAGCATAGCTTGGTCCTCTATGTCTGCCTCTATCTGCTGCTGTGTATGGCTTATAGGAGGTGGTGTTGGGGTAGGCATCGATTCGACAGCAGCACTGCTGATACACTCCCGCAGCATGCTTTCCCCTACAGTGACAAACGCCTGCACCTCGACAACATCAGGCACCGCACTGCACACGATGCGAGCCCGCTGGACAGCTTCATCCTGCATCAAATCTTCCTCTGTCATTTCTACGTCCAACGGCTCCGACTGTCTCCTTGGGTTCTTTGGGGGATGTGGTGGGTGCAGTGGTTGAGTCTCCTCTTTCTTCATTGAAGCCTTTCGCTGCAAACCTTCACGGATTTCTCTAACAGACTGTCGTCTAGGGGGTGTGTCACCACCACCACCACCACCAGGCAACGCAGACGCAATGTACCGTTCATATGCAGTCGCAACATAGCTGGTCTCATCAATCTCTTCTGGTAGTGTGACTGCAGGTTGTGGAAGCGCTGCCACCGAAGCAGCCACGGAACTATATAAAGCGTAAAGCCTGTCTGGAGTGTCACGATGCATCGTGAGTTTTAGAAGTTGCACTTCAGTGGAACGTTGCAAGGTGGTATCGGAGAGTTGCTGAGAGACTTCCGCGGCTCCTGTGATATGCTGTACCCGGGTTGCCCGATGCTGTGTTGCAATCTCCTCAAGCCTTTGGATGCTCTGAAAGGCGTTGGTTGTGTTTTCAGAATCGAGATAGGTGTTGCGTAACGATGCGCACTCCGCTTCACATTCCGCAACCGCCGTCTCCAGCCGGAGTTGATGAAACACATGAGTGTCCAACCTCCCCTGCAGCATCTCCCTTTCCTTTGTTATCCCTAATAGTCGATTTGTTAACGTCCTTGCATCGCACATCGTACAGCACACCTCATTGTACGCCTTCTGCAGCTCCCGAAGCTGCTGTCTCGCCTCCTTCACTGCCGATGCGTCAATACAGGTAGCCCCCTTCTCCGCAAGCCCCTCTCGAAGTGGAGGCAACAACCCCGCCACCTCCACCTCGGCCGCTTTATACAATTCAACCACAGCCTGCCGTTCCTCCAAACCCTCTGCAGCGTCTAAAATAGATTGCACCTCATTGTATACCCTCCCTTCTTCAATTACAATGAGGCTTCTCTCCTTTGTTTCGATCTGAATAATATTATCCGCATTTTTTGCGGCAACTTTTGAATATAAAGAAGTGCATAGAGCGAACCCTTCTGTCTCAATAAAACTTCTTTGGTGGGTTTCAATGAAAGAGATAAAAGGGGTAAAGGTTGCAATCCAATTTGAGAAGAGCGAGCTGCGGGAGAGAATCTCTGAGGTAATAAGAAATGACACGGAGATGGTATCAGAAAACTCAGAGCATTCGGCGGAAAAAATGGAGTCTCGCGCAGAGGTTTCGGTGGCTATTGTAGTGGCAAGGGTAGCGTACCATTCTCTTTGGTGAATACTGTTTCGTTTGCGTACTACAGAGTCTCTACAAGAAGAAAGAAGCTCTGAAATACCAGAGTCTCTCATCCCTTCAATTCCACTCCGCGCTAAGAGTTCTTCTGAATAAAATGCTTCGACGCCTCCGGCATTTGAGGTTGATATGAGGTTCGTCCAGCTCTCCCACTCCTCTTCCAGCACCTCTGCGCGGCCCTGCCTTTCAGTACCTTCCACCTCCATCACCACCACCTCTAGGGCTGAGCCATGTGCCTCTGTTCTCACCTCACCCCACCCTTTTCTCTCTTCCACATCAATCATTCCCCTCCACAACAGCTCCTCTACAGTAAAATGTGACATAAAGAAGGTGTTAATATGATCGCCCCGGAGCATCGCTTCTTCTGCACATAGAGATGAAATGGCGTTTGGCGTGGAAAATATTGTGTTTAATAGTGCATCTCCATCATTCTCATTGCGCATCAAACATGCAGAAAGAAGGTGAGAGGAGATAGCGTCAGGTGAAGGTGATGCTAGAGGAGGAGAATCAGCGTTTGCGGGGTGGTAGAAGGAGTAGATTTCTTCTTGAAGGGAGGGGTCTACAGGGGAGGTGGTGCAAGCTGACTCCATGACGCGAGAGACAAGTCGGGTAACAAGCTGCGACGCTGTGGAAAGAACCGAAGAAGAAGCGGAGGACTCAGTATGCGTCGACTCCTGACTCTCCGAGAGGCTCAACCCAGCGACCCGAGCCCACCACATCTCAATTCCTCGCACAGCGTGAACCTGCCGTTCAATGTCTTCGTCATATCGACTGATCCTCTCCTTCGCAGCCCTCGCTGTCTCTATTGTTCTTCGACATAAATAACCTCGTGTCCACTTCTGGATGCACAACGCAGCCTCTTTTCGCGTCTTATCTGAATGAGGATGCAGTGACATCTAAAAAAAAAGCCTCAAAAAAGACCAAGAAATTAAAAAAAGGGGGGAAAAAGGGGGGAATAAAATGACTGTGGTGTTTAGTCACCCTTGAAAGGAAATATGCAAAACTAAGAATCTCGAAATGGGGGGAAGGGGAAGGGGTTGACTGTAATGTGAAAGAGTTGTGGGGAATGTTTGAGTGAAGTGTGAAACGGCAGTGAGGTAGGGGGGAGGGAGGGAGAGAGAGAGAGGGGGTGGGATGGGAGAAATGGGTAGCTGTTGATGCAGGCACAACCCCTCGACTGACTCCACGCCGAAGCATAGTGGATAGAGTGTTTTTGATCCGTTTTCGGAGCGAGAGAACCCATACCTCCTCCGACTGCGGGTACCTGGCTAATCTCAATGTAAAGGGTGGGACGGTGAATGGAAAAAAAAAAAAAATGCACAGCGAAACTAAAACTGAGAATGTGTGTTGGGGAGAAGAGAAATAAAAAAAAAAAAATGCTGCATATCGCTCGTTTCGTTCAATCTTTTTTTTTTTTGAAAAATTGGAATAGTGTACTTGCCACATATGCAAGCTCCACTGTCTTTCTTTTTTTCCCCCTCTTCCACCGGCGGATAATGTGGGGGAGAGTTGAGGGAAGGAAGTTTGACACACACACACACACACACATAGGTAGCTCTGACGCTAAGGTTCCCATCCCTATCCCTAACCCCGTTTCTACGAAAAAAACCTTTGCTTTTTTTTTTGAAAACTTGGTTGTATTAGTGTAGCCACCCTAGAGTGTGCCTCCACTCTACTAAACACTTTTTACGTCACCGCAGACAAGCTTGATAACATAATAAATTGTTAGAACAGTTCAGTTGCCACTTTTAGGAAAATTCCGTTTTTGTTCATAGAACTCTTTTACCAAACCTTACTCTTTTCCCCTACACACCATGTGGACATGGGCATCTCTAAAATCGGGAATAGGGAATGCCGATCCACACAAAAAAAGATCGGGTCTTTTGTTTGTGCGCTCAAAGCCGGGAAAACAAAAAGGTGAAAAAATGTGTTAAACTGAAGTACGGTTGTTGTGGTTAATTGAGTACTCAAAGAAAACAAGCAAGCTTCTGTTTTTTTTTCAATCCGTTTTGTTTGCCCTGCAGCGCTGCCTCCAATCTTTTTAGAATTGACAACAAGTTGTTTTATCAAAAAAATAACATTAATAATAAGAATAGCTTTCTATAGGCTCGAGGCCGTCTTGATACACATGAGATTCGCCTTCAAAGCAAACCTTCGGAGGGTATGGGTGGGAGAGTGGGGGATGTTGGAAGGGAGAGTTTACCCCCTTTTTTCCACCTGATTTATTTTTTTACCCTGCGTAAAGGCGCGTTTTCGGTCCTCTTTTGGTACCTATACGGTACTATGCGCGCCTGTACGCGGGGTAAAAAAATCAGGTGATTTTTTTGTTTTATTATTGACAATCACCAGTCCAAGGTGAGGACGGGTGTACAAAAACAAAGTCGCCCGAAAAGGCTAAGTGAATTTCAAAAAAAAAAGAGAAGTGGATAAAGAAACTGCCGAAAAAAACTCTGTGAATTCCGCTGTTGATTTTCAATCCCGCTTTTTTCTTCAGGTGAATAACCTTTTCTTTAGCCACTGTAGATGAGTTTTTTTTTGGGGTTGTACCGACAATATCACCTATCGGATGGGTTCTGTACACAAAGTCGCCTGAAAGGCTCAATGAAAAAAAAAAAGAAATTTTGGTGTGATCACCCAAACGGATTCTCCGTGGTTCCCCCGTGGTTCTCCCGAAGGTGCTCCGCAAATCTTAATATAGCCTGAAACAGTTCTCCGTGGTTCCCCCGTGGTTCTTCCGTGGGTTGTCCGTGGGTTCTCCGTACCCCCTGAATCACACCAAGAAAAATATTTTTTTTTTTTTTTTTGAAAAATATGAAAACAGTCAGCCGACCACACCACCTCCTGTTTGGTATTTCTATACAATGGTATACCAGAGGTTCGCTTTTTCTTTTTTTTTTGTTTTCTTTCCTTTTCTTGGAGTGAAGTGAAATACAACACCCTCTGACAATGTATCATACAATTGCTACCAATACAGTTTTTCTTTTTTTTGAAAACTTGGTTATTTTAGTGTAGACATCCGAAGATGAATTCAACTATTTTTTTTTTGTTTTTGTGAAAACTTGGAAAAATCACGTGTCGCAACAGAATATATCCACGCCACGCCCGTTTTTGTTTTTGTTTTTGTTTTGACCTCCCACCACCAGGGCACCTTGTAGCCGTCTCTTACTCCATGAATGGAGTCACAGACAACTTTTTTTTTCCTAAAAAAAAAGCGCTTCTATTTTGGTATGTGGGTAGCTATATTTTTTTGAGAACATAACACATTTTTTTTTTTATAGTACAATTTCACCTAAAACACTCACCTAGGTGGTGGGTTATAGGGTCTGTACTGAAATAGTTTTTTTTTTTGGCCAAAGCCTTTTTTCTACTACAGTAGGGTTTTTAGACGTAGTTCGTCCGTCCGCAACCCTTATTTTTAATTGAAAGAAGGGTTTATAAGATGACCCTAAGCCTCTCGTTGCTTAGTCACCTTGAAAACTTATTGTATTCGCGTAGACATCCGAAGATGCGCTTCACATTTTTTTTTTCTCTCTGGGTGGCTAGGAATAAACAGGGGGGAGGAGGTTGGGAAGAGGGAGTTAAACTTTTTTTTAGAAAGAAAAACAAAAAAAAAAAAAAACAGTGGCAACACTGTTCTCGAAACAGAAAGTATTTCTAAAGTACCTACAACTGCTGGCGCAAAATGCTGGGTGTTTTATTTTGGGGAGATATTGGGAGCACCTCTCTCTATCCGGCCGATGACAAGAAAATGGAAGAATTTGGCTGAATATTCAGGAATACATCATACAGAGTGGAAGAAAGAGAGAGCGAAGGAGAAAGTGAAGCAAAGGAGACAGAAGGAAGGGAATTTTCTATTGCATCGACCATCGCCTGAGCACACCACCAGAGTGGAAGCCTTGGGTCTGTACTCAATGTTAGCCAAAGACTTCAGACTTCTTTTCCATTTATTTTTTTTGAAAACTTTGTAAAACCCCCCCTATATAATATTTACATACGCATAATATCATTAACAAAAAAAAATTGACGTATTTTCGACCAAAATACGCCTATCATTTTACGTATGTAAATATCATACGGGAGGGGGGTTTATGTAGTGTAGACACCCGAGGATGAGCTCCACTATGCTCAATGCCTTTTTTTGGTATGTGTCGACAATCGCCCAACAGTTATGCCGAAAAACAAAAAGAATTTTTGTAAGATGAAATGTCCCTGAGGAGGGGCAAAATAAGAAGAAAAAAAATACAAGAAAACAGCTTGTTTTCTCTCCCCTTTTCGATGTTTCACAAAAAATAGAGGGCGAACAAAAATAAAAAGACCTCACCACGAGAACATCATCGCGTGATCACCAATTATATTGTTTTGTTTAGATGTGTGTGCACGAGAGGCACATTTATCTTTCAAATTTTCTTTGCTTTTTTTTTTTGCTTTTTTGCTTTTTTTTTTGAAAATATTTTGCATCAGTGGACATCCCGAAGGATGAGCGACACATTCGCTTCACAAACTGCTCTCAAATAAATAAATGTTCATTTTTTCTTCCGCGCTTTTCGTTTCCAGTTTTGCTCTAATTTAACCGTAGGACGAGGGGGTTGCTGCAGCTCCACCTCCGTTGGGCATAGGCTGTAGATATAGATGATTATTATTTGGTCATAGACACATGGGTTTGAAAGTTTGTTTGTTTTTGTTTTTATTTTTGCTACTCTGTTTGTTTTGTATTGTATTCCACTGTACTTTGTAAGTTAAGAGAGGTGCGCTTCTTTGTTGAGATAGCGACCAACTCCTCAGGGGTGTCGCTCATTCGAGGGGGTTTCAGATTCTAAAATTCCAAAATCTCCCCCAGAATTAGTGATACCCCTGCATAGACAACATAAAGTCACCAGGTTTAAAGAGAGTTGCGATTTTTTTTTTTGCAGGGAATGCAGCGAGTCAAAAAGAATGGTAATTAGCAAATGATTACAATCTGGGGTAAATCAGAAATACTTTTCTACGTTGGTCACGAAAAACCGCCAAAAAGAAACCCCCATATTTCCCCCATCCGAGGTTAACAAAATGTCATACCGGATGGCCGTGAGAGTATGCCGGGTGTGCCGTGTTGTGGTAGGGCTGCCCTGCCGTTTCCTCCTCTTCTTCGTCGTCATCTTCGTACTCGATTTCGTAGACCCCTGGGGTCTTCGAGATCATCTCTGTGTCAAGGTAGTACAGCTTACGCTGACCGATCCAGCCTTTGGACATGAAGAAGCCGAAGAGCTTTTGCGAATGGTACATATCAAGGCAGGAGAGGGTACGCACATCAAAGAGGGTCACGAATTTCCCCTCTTTGTTGACAACCTGGCTGCGTGCGTGCATATAGTCGATAGGCATAATGTGCATATTTCCGCACAATGCACGCTCATCCGTATCAAGTTTATCAACGTCATCCATCCCCGTGATGTCCATCGCCTCACCCCACTCCGCTCTGACCTGTGTCAAATGGTTCAAAGATTGAATCCACGCCTCAAAATCCGACGGCGTATCGCACACAATATCAATCCTCTTCCCCTTCTTCCCAACAATACTAAAGCTCTGGTCAAACTGCTGCGAAATATGCGACCGGCTCGTTTCAAAGGACGGTCCATACTGCCCCATCAGCGTCCGCTTCACCTCCTTCATCGGGATTTTCTCGAGAATAGTGTCCTTCATTCCCTTCTGATCCTCCGAGAGAGGACAGACACAGGCATATTGCTGACCCTCATCAGTCACAAGGTAGAGAAGACGACGCTCTGGGGAGCCCTTCTTCTCAATGCGGGTCACCTTTGTACCATAGTGCAGATAGGAGAGAATCTCGTGGACAAGCTTGTCGAGACGGTCGTCCTTTTGCATCAGCTCGATGGCGGTTTCCTCCTGCTCCTGCTCTGCGAGAGCGCGCTGCAGCTGGCGTGTCTTTGTGATGAGCTCCTTGGAGTGGCCGAGCTTGAGGTCAATGATCTCTCGGTCCTTCTCACTCAGCTTTTTGAGAAGCGACTCTTCGCGTCCTGAGGACTGTCCGTTGCCGATGGGGGCGGATGTCATGTTTGCTTCACTTCCTTCGGGTTGGTGCGGCCCCGCTGGGTCATCCGAGAGGTACCGTTTCTCCATTGTCTCCGACACGCTGGCACCGGAACGCAGCATTTCATTCTCACTGGTAACTGCAGTGTACTCCTCTTGGAGAGCCACGTAGTCGTCACGGACACGGCGTAGCATTTCCAACTCTTCCTCTCGCGTCGCCAGCTCGCCCTGCAAACGTTTGATCATCGGGCGAAGCCCTTGGTCGTCCACCTTTTGGTTGATCTTAGCGCGGTTCTTTACAGTGCGTGCAGTGGCGCCGAACCAGAGGGAGCTGATAGGGGGTGTGTGGGGGAGAGGGTGGGTGGTGTGGCATACTGTCGGGAGTCCTTCTGCTGTTCTCTGCCTGGGTGGATGGTGATGATGATGGAGGTCTTCGCGTTACCGCCAAGACTTTGCTTCAGAATGCGGGTCAAAGCGCTGTTACGGTAAGCAATGTGCTTGCTCTTGGAGGCGAGCTCGGTGATAACCTGCTTCAAAAAGGTCAGCGATTTGTTGATGTTCTGCGTCTCCTTGCGTTGCTTTTGATCCCCCTCGGAGTTCATGCTTTCACTTCCCGCTAGGTCGCAGAAGTTAAGAGATGCAGTCTTCTTCACCTTCTTCCCATTCTGATTCATATCGCAAATCACCTGAATACTAAAAATCGTATGACTCCGACTTGAATCAGTGTTCAACGTAGAGTACCCCATCACCTTCCTCCTCCCTCCAGCCTCCAGCAATTCAGTGCAATCCGACATACTCTGTACAGTGCGAACCACCAGATCCGGAACCGTAAATTGATCGCCTTTATCCCTGATTTTCAAATCCCGACCTTTCTTTGAGTCATTAACAAGCAGGTCGTTAACCTGTTCGTTGTAGACCTCGAAGTACATTGCCTGTACCTTGAATGACATTCCCGGTTGGGTCAGAGATTGAATCCGCTGAAAGAGGTTTGAAAAGAGCAGCTTCGTAAGTCCAGGCTCTTCCGGAGAACCAAACATCGTATGAGTCTTCCCAGACCCGGTCTGTCCGTACATAAAGATAGTTCCGTTGATGCCTGAGGTGACCGCATCAATAAAACGCATGCCAACAAGGTTCCATACATCCATGTTGCAGCTGTTGTGGTCGATCACCCTATCAAAATTATGCGATTTTTCATCATCACTGATGGTGCATGCGTCGGGGTCTGCACGCCAGACGTTATCCTCTCCAGGACGTACTCTAACTAAGACTTGAATGTTTTGATCCAATGGTGCATGAGAAATTGGGGTGAGCGCGTCTTCTAAAGGGTTGTAGTGGTTTTCGCTGTCCATTGTGGTGGCGGGGGCAGCTTTGGGGATGGCGGAGACATCGATGAAGGAGCGTCCGCCTGAGGTCGATGGGGCCGCCTTTTGTGCAGGAGGAGGACGGTTTTGTGTCGCAGCCGCAGGCTGCGCAGGCACTGCAGCAGCAGGCTTAGCTGCAACAGGGTTCCCAGCAGGCACCCCAGGGGTCATACTCACAACCAACCCAAGAGACGCCGTATGCACCACCCCACCAATAGTAAGCTTACACGGCACATCCCCTTCCATAGTCTCCGCACTATACTCTGACGCCTGGATCTTAACAGTCCCTATCGCCGCCCCATCCTCCATTACGGTAAACACCAAATGCTTTCTCAACGGCTTTCCTTCCTTGTAGACTGTTGTGCACCCTCCGATTTGAACAGTTTCATTGACAACAACAGAGTTTCCTGAGGATCCTACAGCCTTGGTTGATCCATTTTGAGGAGATCTTTTCCAGTCAATGAGGTACGACCCTCCTGAAAGGGCAACCGGAGAGGTTAAGGATTTGATTTGAACGGTTATGCTGAAAGCGGTGGTGGGCCCTGCGGAGACTGGAGAGGGGAGAGGGGATGCGTCGGAGTCAGAGTGGAAGACACCGCTGTTTGTTGTTTCCGCTGGCTTCGCTTGGTTGGGTTGGGCTCCATTACCATCGGTTACGTGCATAGGAAGGCGTTGCTTCCAAATAACATTGCTTTGCGCATCAAAACATTGCACCAACATACGTGGCGCCTCTCCAGTCAACCCTGCCAGATCCCCTTTCAGCACCACCTCAAAGCTGGCCGTACCATTCCCCGATACGACCCCTTTAGAAGGGCGTGCAGTAGTAAAGCTGGGATGTGTCATACGGACCTTAAAACTAGCCTCCTCTTGGCCATGGTTCGAGAGTGTGACCACATTGTTGGTATCGGGCTTGGGGAACGTCAATTCGGTGTGAGACAATGCGAAAGACATGTTGCCTCGCCAAGAGAGTCAAATAGAGGGTGGAGGGGATAGGGGAGAGGGGGAGGGGAGGGGGGAAAGAGCGATGAGGAAAACCTCCCTCCCTGTTTTGAAATGGGGGAAATGGAGGTTTAGTGATTGATTAAGGGATGGAGGGTATGCGATATGCTATGTGTCAACGGAGAGGCGAGCCCAAAACGCAGTCCTGAATGCCTTCGGAGAAAAATGGCAATTTGAGGGAGAACAAAAAAAAAGGAAAAAAAGGAGGGGAATCGTTTCGTTGGTAATTTTCAGTTTTTTTTTTTGTTGAGGCATCGATTCATTATAGTTTGGTTCTATAGATCTCCATTTTTTTGGAGAGATAGGACGGAGAACGGCGGGTCATATGGGCATGGTCGCGCCTGAGTCGCTGGGGTGGGGGTAGAGGGATGAGAGAGAAGGAATGCAGGCAACTGTGCCGCAGAGAAGCATCAGGTTGCTCATTTGCCGTCCCGCCGTTATGCGGGAAGCTGGTTCTCACCTCATCAACAGCAACAACCTCAATAATGCTTGACAAAGGCAAGTCACATTCCTCGCAGCCTTCAACCCCCGCAACGATGGCTCCGCTGTTAACTTGAAATGCTCTGGAAAAAAAATGTGTCTTGAAATACAAAGCCCGAACCCACAACCCCCTAATCCATTTCGATGATAACATCTGAAACGACCTCACATGCTGTCCCTTCGTAGGCTAGAAATGCGACGGGGGAGGAGCATGATTCACACAGTGCACAGGGTGCTGACAGAGCCTTGTCACGACGACGCCACCTTCTTCCACCAATCACCACTGCAGTTCTGACGCTTTCCAATCTCCCTGGCGTAGTAGGCGTCATCGTTCGCGAACTGATGTGGAACGTATGATTTGTACGACTTCTCGTCCTGCACTTCTGAGTGGTACTCTGATGCCCGTTTGCACACAAGGGCGTTCACATCGCCTCCTTCGACAGTAGTGTTAGCTTCGATCAGTGCCTTGAAGCTCTTCCATTCATCATCGAGAAACTCTCGGACCTTCCCATCCGCAATCGGCTTCCGCTGAGTGGGTAGCGACAGGTAACGCACTTTGTTTGCGTTCAATTTATTGTGGAGGCTTGAGGAGGGCTGCCCGCCTTCAAACACAGCGTCGATCAAACCACGCAAGCCCTTCCCCGCATTCTTATCCATCTGTGTGAGTGCGAACACGGTGTCCCTCCACACGTCTTCGTTCACGTTACGCCTGTTTTTTGCAGTATTCCCGACAAAAAACTCCGAAGCCATGTGTCCAGTGTCCTGCACAATCCCGCCCGCCTGTGTATATGGCGACTCTTTCCCTTGCGCCTTCAGCATCTGATCTTCGAACACCTGAAGGAACTCTCTGTGGTACGGTGCTGTGTGGCACGGCAGGCACAGCACCTTGAAGGCAGACGCACCCAGCCAGTCTCGGATGCCCTGCCAGGATTTGTCATGGTTTTTATGTGTCGGGGATGAGACGGACCCCTCACTGAACCCAACTGTATCTAAGTACACCGGTGTGCACATCGGTGTGTACTTAAACTCACTGTACCTTCCTTTTTCACATGGCCCTTTAATTGTCGCCCAGTCCAGATATTTCCCGTTGACCACAGTCACTTCTGGGTCCATCGATCCCGGGAGGCCATACTCTCGTACATGCCTGGAAGGTGTCGCAGACCTGCAGTACAATATACCGTAGCGTGGGTCGGTTGGGCCGAGCTCTGGATTCTCCTTTGGGAAGAGCGGGAGGTTGGAGCCACGCAGAACGCTGTTGTGGAGTGCCTCGAGTGAAATGCCACACATGCGGAGAAACTCATTCTCGTTCGCTTTGATAACGAGCGCAGCTCTGTCCGTGGTCGGGATGTCCTGGCTCTCTTGCACGTACGCTCCTACAAGCTCGTTCACCAAGGCAGACTTCCCCGTAGACGTCGGCCCAACGAAGGTGATCAACTGCTTCGTCTTGACACCTTTGTGCTCCAGGAACTTGATGCAGTTATTGAGGTCCGAAAAGTCTGTTTGGGCCCATGACGTGATCAGATTCGATGCCATGTGAACAAAAGGTAGTGTACCTCTGTAATTGTGCAACAATACAATAAAAATGCAAAAAAAAGACTACGGTACCGTTTTTTTTTCACAGAAAGCGACTGCCAAGGACTCATATAATCCAAAGAATCAAGAACGGTAAAAAAAAAAAAAAAAAAAACGACAAAATTCCTATTCATTTAACCTCTATTTTGGGTTCTTTCTCCACCATTTCTCCCCCTCCTCCTCCTCCTCCTCTCCTTCCCCCTCCCTTATTATCCCAACGGAGATAGAACTGAGGATGGTGAATCGTCTGGTGCTTCGGTTGCGTCTTCTCTTGTGATGATCTGTAGGTCGCGCTCGTCTGAAGAGTCGCTGTGGACAGAGGAGACGAGGGAGGGGTGGGAGTCGATGAGGGCCATGGAGACCCCACCCGCCTCTTGGGTGTTGCGTGCTAGCACGTTGTGCAGCGTGGTGACCCAGTGGCTGCGCTCTTCGGGTGTGTCGCAGAGAAGCACCAGGTCGCGTTTGCCATCCCTCCGTATGCGGAAGCTGTTTCTCGCCTCATCAACAACAACCTCAATAATGCTCGACAAAGGCATCACATTCCTCGCAGCCTTCAACCCCCGCAACGACGGCCCCTTCGCTGTTAACTTAAAATGCAACAAATACTCTGAAAACAAATAAAACGACCTCACATGCCGTCCCCTCGTGTACTCCTTAACAAGATCCCCATGTAGCCAGAGGTGGTTTCGTGCGGCGCCTCCGCCACCGTTTCCAAGCGCGGCAAGCAATTCAGATGGAAGCTTTTCTGTCAATTCTCGGGTTTTCTTTTCGTTCATCTCAATGATAATACGGTTGGTAAGGTTTGCGAGGTGCTCCTCTGCAGCAGTGATGAAGGAACGTAACTGCGTGGTTTCTGTCTTATCTATTCCGGTCCGATGCATCATTTTGGTTGCAATATGAATCCACACTGCGACACGCGAAAGCGGCGCACCAAGTTGCGATAAAAAATCCCGCGTCGTTCCGATATGCGTTCGTTGCGCAATCCACACAGCAAACTTTTCATGTTTTGCAAGAAACGGCTGGACCTGAAACTGAAAGTTCTCTGCATACTTTGCATGCGTATACAACAAGGACGTAGCCCAATCCAACACTCCACCTGCCGCTTCACCCTGCTCCAACCGTGTCACCATCCCCATCGACAGGTCCACCACTGCCGGCAACATCCCAAACACCATCCTCGCGTCCTCCTCTCGCAGCACCCCATCCCCCACCACCGCCACCTCGACCCCATCCCGCAAAGCCTTCACCTTCCGCAGAAAGGCTGTCTCAGAGTACAGTAGAGGGCAATCCCCATATGCGCAAGGTGCCATCAAGAAATGAGTAAAAAGCCAAAATATGCCCCAAAAGTTAGAACGGGAAGGGGAAGGGGAGGGAGATGTGTTGATACAAAAGTCCTCTCGTGAACAGTGTACCTTTTTGGTCAGAAAGATAAGTGTGTATGGGGGGGTAGGGTGGTGTATGTCCCCCTGTAGAGTGGTGGTGGAAAAAAGAAAAAAGAAAAGTTTATGAAGATGACCCTAAGCTCTCTCGTGCTTAGTCACCTTTGATCACATTTCGTTATCGCGCAGCCTGCGTGGTGCGTGGGGGATGGCGGGAAATTGGTTCTGGATCTCAAAGGATTTCTCGCACGTGGTGCCACACGTGTTACGAGACGAAGGAAAGCACAAAGCATCCTGCCCAACAATTCCGCCCAGCAACAGAAGGTGTAAAAAGGAAACCTAATGTCTTGCCCGTACCGTGGTATTAGACAATCGCCTTTATTCAGTTTGTTTGTATTCTAAAAAGGGTGGTATCGTTCATTTCATTTCTTTTGTGGTACTCTAATCCAAAATACCGCCATTGTCAAAAAAAAAAGGGGGGACATGCGGCTGCGTGTGCAGTATTCCCTCAAACCCCCCTCGAAAGGCTAGACTGCTTGCAAATGTTGGGGAACTTTATTTTCCCCTCCTGCGTTGCCCTTGTTTTACTTTTTCTCACTACTTTTTTATTTTTCTGAAGAATTGTTGGAATAGTGTAGTTGCCACATCTGCAAGCTCCACTGTCTTTTTGAAAAATAGAACAACGCATACACCTTCCGTGATCACCCCCCCACACGACGGGACCCAGTGACAAGTGACAAGTGAAATCACATGTCATTTTCACTTGTCACTTGTCACTGGGTCCCGTCGTGCAGTGGTCCTACCCCCCCACCACCCCCCCAACCCCTAGAGTCTGATAACTACAATGAAGCTATTTTTACTTTTTTTTTTTCAATTTGACAGATACTTTGAGAGCGCATTTAACTGATGCAGGAACAAAAAAAGAAATGGTAGTTGACGCAGGGTACTTCCGATCCACGATGCACAACCATCCGGAAAGCATAAGCACCCTGCTGCCAAACAGAAGATGTTTCGCTATCGTGCGGGAACACGCTGACTAAAAAAGGGTATAGTTTAGATGAACATACACCTGGCCTTAGGCATAGAAAAACTTGAAATACACACACATCAAAAACAAAAGGGGTTAGCAAAGCGACGAAGAGCAAGCACAGAAGCTACGTTGAGGTTGCGAAGGTATGCAGGAGGTAGACTGAGGGCATGGGGTGGGTGCTGACTGTCAGGTGGTTCAGGCGAACATCTTGGAGAAGCGTGCCTTCTCAGCCTTCTCATATGCGGCCTTCTCGGTCTTGACCTGTAAAGAAAGGTTATAAGATGACCCCAGGCCTCGTGTTTAGTCGAGAAGAGAACAAAAAGTGTTGATGGTACTATAGGGAATAAATAGAGGAAATTGAAGCTGAAACACTCAAAAAGGAGGAGAGAAACCTAATGATGAACACAGTAGTTTAAATATGTTCGGCAAAAAAAAAAGGCGCCAAATTGCCAACAAAAAACCCTTCCAAATCTGCCAAACTTATTTGGTGGCAGTACACACAGTACATTGACAAATATCACAGATCAGTTTGCAAATAAAATCTCGAGAAAAATTGTACCCTTGTATTTTAGGGGAGCCTATGCACCGGCTATTCCTTCATTTGGCTCGGAAAATTTGGCGCCTTTCGGCAAAAAAACCCAAAAATAGATGAAACTACCCTATATACCTCACCAAAAATCACTTTCCGCCGGGTTTCAGGCACTTTTGAGCCTTTTTTCTTCAATTTTTTTTTTGAAAAAAATCTGCAAAAAAACTGAAAATGGCAAAGGCAAATCCAGTGTAAAATGACAATTTTCAACAAAATTTGCGTTCAAATGTGCCAACGGGCAGCATTTTGTTTAAATTTTTGCTCAGTTGAGTCCACAGAGTCCCAAAAAATGCATTGCCGGGGTCGTAGGTCAAAAAAGACTTAGAAATTTCAATTTAAAATCAAAAGGAGCCTAAATTACCGGTATAGGCTCCCCTATTGTATTTGTTCTAAAAACTCTGTATAGATTTTGCTTTCAACCCTCCTTCTCTCTCTCTCTCTCACTCTAACATACCTGCTCCAGCAACTTCACGATGCTCTGCTCCTCTGGGAAATGCTTCTGCGCGTATTCCAGGTCCTCCAGGGACGCGTCGTATTCCTTCATGGACTTCTTTGCCATTGCACGGCGGTACCATGCCTTTACTGAGAGGGGGTCCGCACGGAGCACGGCTGAGCAGTCCTCCTCTGCCTCCTTGTATGAGGAGAGCTTGAGGTGTGCCTGCGCACGGTTGAGGAAGGCCGTCTGGAGGAGCGCTGTGCACTTCTCCTCGTCCACGTTGTCGAGGCGCCCCGAGAGCAGCTTGATTGTTTCCCCGTAGGCTCCGAGGCACTCAGCGTATTTCCCCTGCTGGAACAGTGCGTTCCCTTTGTTCTTTTGTTCCAAGGCCTTCGCAGCGTCCTCATCAGTGACCGGAACCGTCTGCATGCTTGCCTGCATGGCATTTGCCCTAGCGGTGGGGTCCTGTGCGGCAACCGGGGGTGTTTTAATGAGCTCCTCCACAGAAGTCATCGGACAGTCAATACGCGCCCAGCTGTCCTTAATAGGGTCGTCATACGACGCAATGCAAAAGGCATCTCCCCTGATATCACGCTGGGACATTTTGCTTGCACGCTCGTTTAATGGAAGGTCCTTAAAGCGGCCTACCTGGTCGATGTACAGAGACATCCCTTTGTAGCCGTTCGACGAGTCGGGGTAAATGACAGGCACAATTTCAAACCCACCCCCACGCTCCATTGCCTGGCGGATGAACTTCTCTGTCATGTTCGGGTCGTTGACGGGGGGTGCGGAAGTGCCGGTGTGTCCTTTCTTGCTGTTCTCCTCGACCTGGGTGTGCATGTTAGAGGTGAACTCCTGCTTCTGTCCGTCTGTCAGCGAGCCCTCACCAAAGTAAGCATTCAACGAATCTCTCAAATCCTGGTCCGTCTCGCCAGTGAACGTCAACTCACTCACATCAGTGCCGCCCTCCGCAGGGATCATGCAATATGTGAAATTGCCCATCTCAGGAGCCTGTGTTGCCATTGTATTAGCCCGGCTTTATGTTTTCTGGAGAGGTTTAAAAAAAATGTGAAGGAAGGGGTAGTGGGTAACTGCTACGTAGCATTGAATCAAACTGCCTTTTTTCATCAATCAGCTATCCGGAGGTGGATGTAGGGTATTGCATTGAAAGAGAGTGGAATACGCAAGAGTATCAATAAAAACAAGAGGCGGTTCAACTGAGTTGTGGAGGCATGGTGTGAAAAGAGCGGTTGAAAGTGCAAACGTCTCACCGTTCATCAAGGAAGAGAAGAGCTCACACAAACACCGCCCACAGGAGCGCTTTGCGTATTTGGGAGTGGTAAGTAGGTCTTGGCCGTGCCTGCCGAAACGGGGGTGTAGTGGCACACCACCGTTATCCCAGGATGTGCGCAACCAGGTATTGTACCAAAAGAAGGAAGTCACCAGAGGTACACACCGTGGCCTCTTCCCCCCCACCTCAGAAACATGCACTCCTGTCTAGGTGTATCGCTGTCCGTGCTGCGTGTAGTCCATAGAACTCATTCGCTGATGAAGCTACAAAACAAGATGGTCTTGCTTTAAAATCGGCAACCAATATACTGACAATCGACGACAATATTCGAACAATGATCGAAGAAAGTGTAAGAGCGAGAGTGGAAAGACATAAGACCGCAGGACACCAAGTCGATGCCACTCAGCGGATTGTCGTGATGTGCTCTGCAATTAAACGAAACGAGCCTGATAATAGCAAAGTCAAGGAACGGGTAGTAAGAAGAATTGGTGGAGGTGAAGAAACATGCAACCAAGAGCCCGCTTTTTTTTCTTTTTTCTTTTCAATTTTTATTTTGTTTTGGAGTATGCAACTTTGCACAGAGCGAACAGGCCAGTGTTTTTCGTTGTGATTTTCTTTTTTCTTTCTTTCTTTCCTTTTTTTTTTGAATTTTTCTTCCCCCCCATTTTTTACAGTATCCCAGACATCAAATCCTGCCGGGCTTTTTTTACCCACACATTTTCGATGTACAGGAAGACACAACAGAAGCGCCTCGGTAGTTGCGACGCACACATCCACAATATGGGCAACCTTCCACGTAGGTATTGCCTATAACTAATTTTCAAAACACACACACACACACCTTGGGGGCCATATTCTGCGCAAGAATAATCACACCCCTATTAGTTATCGAACACACACACACACACCCTCGTAGTGATACACAAAAGACTGTTTGGTTGAAAGAAGCGCGAAGAAAGCCAGTGGAAGCAGTCGAGGGGGTAGGACTCCTGCACTCAACCAAAAAGGGCGAATGTTGTGATGATAACTCCGCACGGTCCCAGCTGAGTGTACCCCAACATAAAGACAATTGGGGTAATATGCAACTGTTTGCACCAATTGCTTTGAAGAAATTCACAAAAAAAGGTAGTAAGAGAAGGAAAGGTGAAGGGGTGGAGGGAAAGAAGTAATGAAGAGAATAGCAGACAGAAGTGTGTATTCTTCTTGGGGTCTTTTGGGGGAGGGGTAAACATTCGCACACCACGAGAAGGCTGACGGACACCTCTCAGAAGCAGACATCAAAATGCAATGGCATCCATTGGGTAAAAATATGCAGAAAGAAAAGACATACATCCGCAAACAAAACTGTAATTGTTGATGCAGGCACACCTCCGACTGACCCACGTACGATGCCAGCCATCCGGATGAAAGCACAAATACCCTGCAGCCTACAACAGAAGATGTAAAAAAGAAACCATCCGCAAACAAAGGAGAAAACTTGAAAGTGCTGGGGGGGTCGCATTTGGAAGAGAGCCGAGCAACACTAAAACACTAAACAAGAGAATGATACAAAAACGTTGAAGTGGGGGAGGGGGGAGGGGAGGGAAGAGAGCCGGACACTACTTTTGGTTACTCGTGCGAGAGAACAAGGTAATAATGTTGTTTTTACTGTATCGACATTTTTCTGTGTGCCACCAGAAACAAAAAACAAAACAAAACTTGACAGGTGATTTTTTTGGCGCAGTCACAGTCCTTTTTCCTAAGGACAGTACATCAGTTTTGAACAAAAAAAAAACACAAAAAGGGAATACAAAATATGCGGACAGATGCCTCGGGAGAATGTTTCACAAGGAGGGGAAAGGAAAAAGAAGGAAAGTAAACTTCTAAGATGGATATCTCTCTCTCGCACACATTACAGTCGTCTAAGTAGATTTGGCATCCAAAAAAATGCGCCAAAAATCCTCAAAAAAAAACCCCCCCCGGCCAAACAAATTTGGAAGCCTGGTGCTCCTGACGACACCATATTGGGCACTTGTTGTGCACTTTGTCCACAAAACCAAAAAAAATACAGCAAACCCCTAT
The DNA here is from genome assembly GCA_964035575.1 of Rhynchopus sp. YZ270_cl-10. Lineage (NCBI taxonomy): Eukaryota > Euglenozoa > Diplonemea > Diplonemida > Diplonemidae > Rhynchopus > Rhynchopus sp. YZ270_cl-10. The sequence continues at coordinate 249,026 of OZ037901.1, forward strand.
ATTGCGCACTTCTCACGTACTTAGTGCGCGTAGTTGTTGCGTACTTCGTTTTTTTTTTAGATTTCTGGGGTACCAAAGCCAAGTTTTTTTTTTGTACACGACGGTGACGTGAAATGTGAATTGCAAGGCAACGGCGAAACCATAAGTAAAACCACGGGTCAAGTCATTTACTTCACCGTCATGTAGAACGAAGATAAAAAATAGTTTCATACTTTCGAAATCAAAGAGAAAGTACAACGACGTAAATAAAAAAATCCCCCCTTTTTCATCAACATTATCTTGACACCCATCACAATTTCTATTTTTTTTTTCCGTTGCCCCAAAAACCAGACTCCGTTTTGTTAAAAAAGGAGCCAGGTGAAGGGGTGGGGGGGGTAGGGAGGGGAGGGGGAGGGAAAAGGAGTACCACGTACTCCAAACTAATACAACCAAGCTTTCAAAAAGGAGAGGGAGGGAGAGAGATGGGGAGAAAAAAATAAATACGGATGAGTCCTCGCGAAACAACCTCCCAAAAAAAAGAGGTTGGTTTTTTGTGATCTAGATTACTGTGCCCGCTCTGGTGTGTCTTCTGCTGCAACGTGTATCATTCTGCGCCGTGTACGGCTTCTATTATTGGTGGTAGTGTGTTGTATAAATTGTTGGAATACCGCAATTGTAATAAGTATCGACTGTACTAATGTTCGCCCTTTTCAGGATTTTTCTGGAAGTTCCACCTTTTTTACGGTCAATAATTTTTATGATTACGGTAATGCAGGTATCACCTTGTGCAAAGCTGTACACTTTCCCTTATATTGTCGGATTGTAGGACAATCATCAGAAGAGGGGGGGGTTCTGACCACTCAACGTCACCCAAAAGAGTCAGAATTTGCTATATTTTCCTTGATAATCCGAAAACAATCAGCCAATAAAATGGTCGGCCACACAGTCTTTTTTTTTGCGTGGAATAACGTTGGATATATTGTTGTTTCATTCTTGACATTCCCCCATATTTCTCCACCAAAAACAAAACTCAACATACGCAGCACTGTAACTGACAGACGGCGTCTTTGCACCCTCCTTCTCTGCCTGCGGCATATGTGGAGAAGACTGAGAAGATTCAGACCTGTTTGACGTTCTGAGAACTGCACGCGTGGCTGCGACACCGCTTCCACTAGCGACAGCGCTGCCCCCACCACCACCACCACTCCCACCTACTGCACCCTTACCCCCTGCACACTGCGGGCTGCTGCTGCGGCTCCCTGCACGGGGTAGAGAGGCAACTGAGGAGGGGCGGTCTCTGCTGTGCCGAGGCTGCACACTACCACCCTCACCACCACCACCACGCGTTGCACTCGCAGGACGAGAACCCAACGAAAGCGACCCCTCCCCCACACACTGCTCCCCCTCGCACTTCACAGGAGATGACGTTGCTGTCTCCACTGGAGACTCCCGCAGGGCCTCGCGTTGCAACGTTGCGCCTGTCCATGGCGTGCCTAAATCCTTTCGTGCAATACTGCTCACAGTTTTGCACAACGGGCACTCCATCTTGAAGTCATCTGTCTTCTCCTTCATGCGGAGCCTGAGGTACCGTCTGAGGCACGACCTATGGAAGCCATGCGAGCAGGCGGGCAGCACGATCAGGGTTGTCGAGATGCCGAAGCACTCCTTCTTGCGGAGCTGCTCAAACCCGCAGGAGCTGAGCTCCCAGGTCGGTTTCGGCACGTCCACGACCTCCTTTCTGCACATCGGGCAGGAACGGTGCAGCTTCAGCCACTCCCCGATGCAGTCGTTGCAGAACACATGCCCGCAGGGGAGCTGCCGTGCACGCTGCCCCACATGGAACTGCTCCCGACACACCGTACACGTCTGGTTCGCCTCAAGCCTGAAGTGGTACTCCGTCAGCACCACCTCTGGTGTGTTCTTCCAGTCAGCCTCCTCAATAGGCGGCGGCCCAGTAGGCCCCTGCTCTTGCATGCTGATCTGTATGGCATGCTCCAGAAGCATCTGGTTCAGGTTGCCTTGTACACTGGATAACGCCTGCAAACGTCCCCGTAGTGCCAAAAGCTGCTCAAGGACCTGCATCCCGGAGGTAAAGAAGGTGTCTATTCGCACATTCCTCCCAATTGGAGCAACACGCATCACAACACGTCCCACCCCTGGTGGTAGCTGCTGTTGCTGTTGAAGAGCGGACGTCACCTCAGGATGCAAATGAACGAGTTGTGCACTATCAGGCGAGTCTCCGTGCGCCATCTCCTCTGCCTCATCCTGCATTGTTCACTTACCAAGACCACAGCAAACAAAGGTGTAGTTGGAACGTACTTAAACGCTACTCAGACAAAGGAGATAAGTGAGGTAGGGGCTTTCTTTCGTCTGTACCCCTATACGCCCTCTAAGTCGTTATGCGAGACAAAAAAAAGAAAAAAGAGCGAAATCGTCTCAATGCAACCCTATTTTGTGTAATTTGAGGGCAAAAATGCCGTCTCTCTGAATTGTGAGGGAAGTGAAGAGGAAAGGAAGTAAATTTATGATAACATTGACACACAACTCAAGGATACAGGATAACTATACAAAGAAGGGTTTTTTTTTCTCACACACAAAAATGAATGAGACCCTACACAGCCACCCCGTTAAATTACAACCCACTCTACTGCACGGTGAAAATTTTGCTAATAGGTGAACCTTGTAAAAAGAAGCCTTTTTTTTACAAAATAAACTACTTTTGTGTACTGAAGGGAGGGGATCGGGAGGGGGGAACTATGGTGTAAATGAATCTGCGGGGAGAAGAACATTGAGCTGGTTCATGAGACTGCAGAGAAGGTTTTTGAACTGGATTTTTGAGCTAAGACGCATGCGGTGGCAGGCCTGTTGGTATCCTGAGTGCAGGGCAGCACGCACCATGGTCTCCGTCATACGCAACACCTGCACCTGCAACACAGTGTGCATCTCCTGCCGCGTCCTTTCCTCCTCAGCCACTATCATCGCAGCCCCACTGCCGTGCACCGAAGACAGCATCGCCACCCTCACAAGTGCCACCCCTGCCTTCCCCCTCTCGACCCCCCGCCACTCCTCCAACCTCCCCAATGTGCACCACCTAGAGAAGTACACTCTGACACAAGATTGTATCAATAAAGCACTCTTTTGAAGGTCTTTCGTTGGTTTTGGAGGTGGGTCAATGGGTTGGTCGGGGCTAGAATCTTCAAAAGAAACGCTAGTCTCCGCAGGGGCATTGGAAGTCGCAGATTGTGCTGGATTAGCGACTGGCTCGGTTTGTTCGGTGTGTGAAGAAGGAGATGCAGATAGCTCAGGAAGATTTGGTGTGTCAGTTCTGTCTTCAGGTATGTCCACAGTGGGCTCGCTGGTGGTCTGAGGACCACCTTCCGCTTCGGTTGTGTGGGCATCATCCGTACCTTCTGTGGCGTGGTGTTCTCTTACTTCTGGGGTGTCTGGGTTTTCTGTGGGGCCAACATCTGATGTGGGCTGAACTACTGAGACGGCTTCAGGTATAGCCTCGATGTTAGGGGCTGAGACTTCTGTGGGAGGCGCATCTTCTGAGACTGCCAACGGCTCAGGTATCTCTGTCGGTTGTGTCTGCGGTGGTTCTGTGAGGGTTGGTGTGGCATGCTCCGTGGGTGGTGGAGCATCTGAACCGGTTTGTGTGTCCTTCGCTTCTTCCGTTGCTGTCTCAGTGACGTCGGGCCCCAGTCTGGCTTCTGCATCTGCAATGCTTGTGCCTCCTCCAGTCGTAGCCCCTTCTGTGTACCCACCCAACAGATCCCCAACCAGTTCGTGGGCCAGACCTGTCGGGATTGGTCGTTCTTCCGGTGCAGCAATGGGGGCAGGTTCTGCGCCTTCGTGGGGGGATGGTTTCGGTGTGGGTGAAGGCTCAGCTCCTTCAGTAGCTTCTGGTTGTACAACGTCTTCTGGAACGTCCACAACGGCAGCAGGCACATCAACCGGGGTCATCAAAGTTTGCTCCGCAGTTGTTTCATCTGCAACCTCTGCTTCGGGAGTGGGTACAGGTTCAGCTCTGTCAATAGCTTCTGGAGTTAGAGCGTCTGCAGATTCCGTTATGACAGCAGGTTCTTCTGATGCAATGTGGACAGCTGGCTCCTGTGACTCTGCTGCAATGTCTTGAACGGTCTGTTCCTTTTGCTCTTTCGCTGCTTCCTCGTCAGCTAACTTCTTCCGGGCATTCACAACAGCGGCAGGCTCGGCACCCTCGGGAGACGTCCTTTGGTCGCAAGCCTCTGCTTCAGTGGCGGGGTCTGCTCCTTCTGTGGCTTGTGGAGCTACTACATCCACAAGAGGTTCTGACTGGGTGTTTGCATTTGATTCTGCAGTGGCATGCTCCTCGTGGGACTCTATTGCAACGTCTGGAGCTGTCTCTTCCTTTGCTTCCTCAACACCTTCTGGTTGTACAACGTCTTCTGGCACATCCACAACGGCAGCAGGCACATCAACCGGGGTCATCAAAGTTTGCTCCGTACCTGATTCACCTGCAACCTCTGCTTCGGGAGTGGGTACAGGCTCAGCTCCTTCTGGAGCAGGGTCTGCAGATTCCGTTATGACAGCAGGTTCAGCGGCATTCTGCTCTGGTGACTCCTTTTGAACGGTCTGTTCCTTTGCTGCTTCTGCTGCTGCTTCTTCAACTGCTTCTGGCGCCTCCACAACAGTAGAAGGTTCCACACTAACTGGAGGTGTCGAAATAATGTGATCGCCTTGTTCACCTGCAACCTCTGTTTCGGGAGTGGGTGCAGGCTCAGCTCCTTCAGCTTCCGGGAGTGCTGAGTCTGCAACCGCGTCTTCTGACTCCGTTTTGACAGCAGGTTCAGCGGCATCCTCTGGTGCCTCCTTTTGAACGGTCTGTTCCTTTGCCTCTTCTGTTGCTGCTTCTTCAACAACTTCTTCTGGCGCTGGTGTCGAAGCAATAGGATCACCTTGTTCTGCACCTTGTTCACCTGCCACCTCTGCTTCTGGTGTGGGTGCAGGCTCAGCTCCATCTGTAGCTTCCGGTTGCACAACGTCTTCTGGCACATCCACAACGGCAGCAGGCACATCAACCGGGGTCATCAAAGCTTGCTCCGCAGTTGTTTCATCTGCAACCTCTGCTTCGGGAGTGGGTACAGGCTCAGCTCCGTCAATAGCTTCTGGGTCTGCAACAGGGTCTTCTGCAACCTCTGCTTCCTTCACCTCCCCCCCAGTTTCTCCATCAACACTCGCTGCCTCCCCCACTCCCTCTGTATACCCACCCAACAGATCCCCAACCAGCTCATGGCCTAGACCTGCCGGCACTCCCACTTCCCCCCCTTGCTCCTCCTCCTTTGCCCCCTTCTTCTCTTCCACCTCACGCCTTGCAGACCTGCCTCTGTGCAGTGCCTGGATCCTGACTGCAGCCTCTCCGGGTGAGAGAAGGGGGGGTACTTGGTCTGACTTGCTTTCCTGGCTCTCTGGGATTTGTTTGTGTTGCTTTATCAGGAGTCTCGAGAGATATCCTCTACACACCCTTTGGAGTATCAACGTGGACGTACGGCACGCTTTGAGGTGGTTGGTTTGGGTGCGGGCGTGGTTGCCTCGGTGGAGCGATTGGATGCGAATGGCTGCGGTTTGTGGGCAGAGAGGTGGTGGGGCCTCTTCACAGGAGGAGGAGGAGGAGGAGGATGAGGGTGCAGACGACGACGATAAAGTTGATGCAGCTGCCTGCCCCGCCCGCACCTCCTCCACCCGCCGTCTTGCCATCCTCTGTCGCTGCAAGCTTTGTATCTTCACCGCAGCAGCCCCCCTCCCCACCTCACGCACCTCCGCCACCTCCCCACGCACACACATCCCACGCCCCACCCTCTGCACACAAAGCGCTGCACGACGTTGTTCTCTTCTCCCCGGAACCTCTTGTGCATCCTTAATCCGATCTTCATACTGTTTCACACGGGCTTTGACGTCAACCTTTTCATTTTCCTTTTCCTTTTCCTTTTTACCCTCTTTTTTTGTCTTATGGTAGGTACAGCATTTTCGGTGGCTTCCCCAGTCGTCAGTTTGACAATTTCGATTGCAATAGAGGACGTCCCCGCAGGGACACGCGAAGAGGGTTGGAGAAGAGGTACCGCACGTAGTACAGCACTGTGTCATGCTTTTCCATTTTCCTGGGGGCTGTGATGACTGCGAGGGCTGCGTTGTGCTCTGACTGTTCTGCGACGGTGCCATCGGGGACTTCGGCTTCTTCCGCCCAGACGCGACTGTGCACACTTTCTTATGCACCCCCCAATCCCCACGTTGACACTCCACATTACAGTACTGTACCTGCAAACAAGGGCATTTTGACAAATCCGTCCCAGCTATACCACAATATGAACACCCATTAGCCTCCATCTAAGACAAATGGTAGATCTCTCGAAGACAATTCAAAAGAGGGAAGAATTGAAAAAAATCCCCCCTTCCCCAAATTTGGTGGCTCGAGGGGGAAAGGGGGGAGAACAGAAGGAGCAGCGAGTGTATTAGTTTCGAAGAGAATAGTGTAGCTTGTTGAGAAGGGGCAAGAGGAAAGGGTGGGGGGAGACAAACCTGTTGTGAGTGGATGGAGAGGAGGGATGTGAAGGCCTGAGGGGATAGAGAGAGGCTGTTATCAGTGCAGCCTTTATGTGAATTGCTGGGTTGTAATGCAAAAAAAAAAAAGTTGACTTGGAATACAAAAGCCCTCTCGTGACTTAGTGTACCTTGGTACAATGACCGGCTGTACCTGGGTGGACACCCCACCATCCATTTCGTGGTTGACATCTGAAAAAAATATGAGGGGGGCATTTTTTTTCTCTTCTTTCGTTCTAAAGTGTTCATTGCTGTCACACAGGGGCTGTTTCTTGTCGCCCTTCTTTTTGGGAGGATGAAGGAATAAGGGAAGCTTTTAGAAATATTGCTTTGAAGAGGAAAAAGCGATGCTTTTTTTTTTGTAGTTTCGACACTCTGTCCGATGACGGGGTGTTTTTAGAAAAAATATGTTTCAGTTGCTACATCATTTTATGCCTACCAGGTATAGAATAAGATTTTACCGACCTTTTGCTTTTTTTTCTGTTTAGAACCAAGAGCAGCAATGTCTACCTGAGACTTCTGCGAAAAGGTTGTAGTTAAAGGTCTTTCTGTATTTATTCTTTTCTTGATGCAAATCGACAACAAAAAAACACTCAAAAAAAGGGCAGTGGAAAAATCAAAAATCAAAAAACTTAATAGATAATAAGATGAACCTCAGCTGTTGGTCACCTCAGATCAAAATGAAAATAATTCACTTGAAATATAAAAAAAAGCCCGCTCCCGAACAGTGTACCTTAACCGGTGCACTGTGGGGTGGACCCCCCCAAACCATGTAGTCCTACAGAGGTTTTTTTTGTGTTACACCACCAGGGTCCTTTTTAAACAATCCTACACAAACACTAAAGAGAAGAGCAACAAAACCGCATAACAAATCAACAACAAAGAATAGTTGAAAACGAGCTAAATTGCAGCTCAGTCGAGCTCATGACAAGGATGAGACGTGAGTGATCCGTACCGTAAGAGAACAAATACATATCTGGGCTAGGCGCAGTTGTTAGAAACCAATGTACGAGCAAATACACACCACACCCGCGCGCACCCGCTACCATTTGAAAAAAAAACTTTGAGAGATGACCGTTCTCCCATATACAGACCATCTTTTAAACCTACCAGAACCCAACAACGGGCAAACCTCCATTTGCGGATTCCTGTCCAAATTTTCCATTTAGATTCTCATCTAACTTCTACTTTAGGGGAAAAAAAACATTTGGAAAAAAAAACCCCACTTCTATCACCAAATCCTGAGCTGGATGTTGCATCCATTCGTGGGGAACCCTTTTTGCGACACTTCCTGAAACTCTATGAAGGTCTACCCTAAGGGTGAAAGGTGCTGGGACGGCTTCCCCCACACAGTGTGAAAAGGTGGGGAAAGAAGTACGTAACGGGGCAAATGGTCGTGCCAATGAGAGGAAACAAAACAGAACCCTTTGACACAACTTAACCAAGGTAGCAAATCTTGATTAATTTTCCTTCCCCCCTTTTTTTTTTTTGAGAATCTGTTGCATCGGTGTCCGTATCCGTTGCCATAGTGATTACATCTTTTTTAAAATCAAATGACGTCCCAAAGGTATGAATAACCGGCACACTGTATATCTGGAGATGCAAAGAAAGTGACAGAAAAGAAACCTTCGTCAAGGCCAGAGTACATTCGAGGTGTACGCCATACAATTTATTTCGAAGGAATAACAGTGCTGAGAAAAAAAAAGGTTGACTTTAAATACAAAGCCCTCTCGTGACAGTGAAACAAGAAAAGCTCCCACCATGTAGAAGAAAGGGAACCTTAGGTCATGGAATCGAAGTGGTTGCTGGGAAAGGGGGGGGGGGGGAGTAGGGGAGGGTCACTGGGTGAACAAAATCCATTTTTTCGAAATTTAAATTTAGACCGTTCTAAGTACAAAAAAACCATACATTCGGACCCTGGGGGTGTGGGAAATGATTTTCCGCCCGGTTTTGACCCACTATATACCCCAGAGATTACTTTTTTGAGCTTCTTGAAAAAATGAGACAGAACTTGTACCTACCCACCGAGACGGAACTTGAACCTTTTCACCCCTCCATTCATCGAACCTAAATGCGGTCTATCTCCGGTGTAAAATCACTCAAAACCCCCCAAAAAATGCCACGGGGTGTGAAAAATCCCCAGAACGCGCATGAGACTGCGGCTAAGTTTGTTGCGAGGCCTTCTATTGAAGCTGCCTATGTGTCAGGTGCCTTTGGATAAGGTACAGAGCGTGTGGGGAGCCAGTTGCGGGGTCTTGTTTGGCACGATGTTGCAGGGAGCTGGAGGACTGTGACTCTTGCTCAAACTTGCTGGGACTGGGACTCTTGCTCGTACAGTGACTCCCGCTCTTGTGAATCTCACTTCATCCTCTCTGTCCCGACTCTCTCTCCACTCACGCCCCACTGCTCACGGTGCCCCCGGCACTACCCCAACCCCATCGGGGTACTATAAATTATAAATCTAGCGACAAGTGCACCAAACTTGAGGGGGAAGAAGTACAAGGACATATCCGACCTCTCCAGGATCGGCAAGAAGAAGGTGAACCGCGCAGTGCCCTCACAGCAGAACGTGCCCCTTCTGGATATACAATTGTAGTAATGGGACGTTCCCACTGGGATCACCCATGCAGGATGCTTCGTCAGGGAGTCAATTTGGAAGTGATGTCAAAGCAACAAGGGCTCGAAGTCGACAGAATTAGTGTTCCAGACTTGCGACACAGTGTTTTTTGGGGCACTGAGCGCTGTTGTCGACCCTTTGCGCTCCAGCAATGAGGAGGAAAGCGAATGACCATATTGACAAGGGTATCAAAGGGGGGCTCAGGTACAAGTTCTGTCTCACCACATTGAAAAACCTAAATTAGGTATTTTCTGGTGCTCAAAAGTCGCCAAAACCGGGCGGAAAGTCATTTTTGGGGGGTTATGGTACCGAATAAGTGCAAAAAATACGGTTTTCAACAGTTTCGAGAAAAATGAGTTTGTATACACAAATTTGGTAACAGTGACCCTCCCCTAGGCATACTGTGCAGGCGAGCCGTTTTTAGGCGAGTTTTTCGTTTTCCTGATTTTCAGGAAAAACTCGCCAAAAACTCGCCCTACTCGCCCATTACTCGCCTATTACTCGCCAAAACTCGCCAAAACTCGCCTAAACTCGCCAAAAACTCGCCTAAACTCGCCTAAACTCGCCCACATTTGGGTGCAAATCCTGGTGCACATACGCACCTTGGGGGTGAAAATGTGCACCAGGATGTGAAAATGGAGGGCGGGGGTGACTGATGACAACATGCCACTCGAAAACACACAAAAAAATTGAAAATGTGTCACTTGTACGTCTAACGGCAACCATGTCACGGCAGTGTCTGACAGGCATGTATGTAAACATTTGCTCCAGGGGAAGATCCAGGCGTGCCATAGATCCCGGGGGACAAGACGTGCTACAATCCGGAGGATGACGAAGACATGAGCCGGGGCTACACTCGCTATACAACAATGTCCTCGCCATGCCGGTAAATGGCAACCCTGCAGGCCACCCCTTGGCGGTATTCCCCCACGACTACATCGCACCCATCTGTGCAAGCTTCATGGATCCGCGGAAGCTACAGCTGGACTGGTGGTACTGGTTGTGGAAGCCTACAAAGCAAACTGTAGAGGTCTTGTTCAAGTGGAACGAAAAAAATTTTCTCTTCAAAACTCAAATTTCCCTCATATTTTCGTGTGTACATTTTTCCCAAGGTAAAATCCAGGCCCTTAGGGTGGTACTTTTTGCTGGTCAGCGGACCAGCAACCCTAGGTATTGCTGGTCCGGGTCTAAAAAAAAAAAATAACAATAGATTTTTTTTGAGATTTTTTTTTGAGAATCCCACCAGAACAGTCGGGTGTGTCACAGATGCAGAGACCCTGGGGGCTCAAGGGTACACCGTGGGAGACCAGAACGCGACTCAATTGGTCAAACGCCGAAGGAAAAGGAAGCATGCAGCATGGCGAAATAAAAAAAGTAGCGTACCGTGCGCCTGCGGCGCAATCTTGCCAACCCACCTTCCTATGACATAGTTTGACAGTTAAAATGTGCCATTTTAAGGGAATTTTTTTGAAATGTTGCGTACCGTGGCTTCGCCTGGAACCTTTGGGTGCCATGACCGCCGCTTCTTTTATAGATGTACTGAGGTTACTGATACGAAGGCTGACACCCACTATGGCTTGTGGTTCACCCTCCCCACCCGCCTTTCACGATTTTGTGCATCAGAGGGGAGAAAGCGCGTCACCTCCCTGCAGTGGCAGGTTTTTTTACCACTGTGTGCTTTTCACCTGTTTTTTGCATTGACCAGCAAACCGGGTTTGGACCAGCAGTTGGCGGCTACCCCCCCGACCACCCTAAGGCCCTGGTAAAATCCCTACCTAAAAAAAAAACTCGCCAAAACTCGCCCCCCAAAAATAGGCGAGTTTTAGGCGAGTTTTTGGCGAGTAGGCGAGTTTTTTTTACTCGCCCGCACAGTATGCCTAGGGGGGGGGAGGGACATAATCAGCTTAAATCGAAATGAACGAATGATCGCTTTTTTTTTTGTTGTTCTGTTCACGCTGTATGTTGTACCGGTCTCTCTATTCGCCTGTTGGCATGCTGTTTTGACAGGCAATTCTTGCTCAATATGGTACACTTGATCAAAAATAGTCCGTTTTAAAAAAGCAGAAACACTGCTGGCAATTTGAGACGCATCAGGGTAGGCAGTGAAAGGGGGAGGAAAGAAAGGGAAAAGTTGGCAATGAATTTGAAGCGTCGTCACCATAAAGAAAAAAATATAACCAAATAAAAGGGAAAATCTGGGGTGCAAACTGTACACAAAACGCCTCTACGGATGCAGGCATATAATAATAATCCCTCCTCGAAGTTGAAGCTGCTTCACTGTGTATCATCTTGGTACTATACCGTAAGCGTACAAATAGTGGACCGTAAGTAATGTGGACCGTAAAAAACGTGGAACATTATTACAGGCCACTATTGTTATCCTTACGGTACAAAGTATTTCAACATATGCATTCAAATTGATAGCATAGGTATACTGTCCCTACCATAAAAAGGTAGAAATATATCACCCCCCTTTTGCCCTTCTTTTCCTTTCTCTTGCGGGATAAGTTCTAATAACTTCGTCAATGAATGAATGAAACACGCAGAGAATAAAAACAGGTGTAGCAAGCAAACTTAATGTGCAGAATATGTGGGCTATGGACAGGGTGATGTTTTTTTTTTTTGATAAATTGTTTGGAGTAGTGCAGTTGCCTCGGTTGTGTCGCCACAGTTGTGCAATCTCCACTTTCCAGTTTTTTTGGGAGGGAAAGTGCGGGGCTTGTTCAACAAAACTTCAGATGCGTATTTTCTCCGAAAAATGGAGGGAAAAAAATGGGCACTTTATAATGAAAGTAAAGTTGATAGTGCATTTACCTGTAGAGGTGCAGGCACTGACGCTCCGTGGGTTATCGAAAGAAAGGTTGCGTGAGATGAACCCTAAGCCTCACCTGCTGAAAGAAAACTTAAAAAAATAGAAACTTAACGCTCATCACACGATATAACCCATGGGAGAGGTTGTGAAACGCACACATTCTCGACCTGATTGGTGAGGCGTGGCTCTGCAGCGCTGTCCCCAGAACCGCCAAAGTGTGTTCAAAATGCTTTGTTTCTACTTCCTCCTTCGGGCGACAAAAAAAAATCTGAAGAAAACTGCTTTGGTCACAATACATAAATACCGAAAAAAAAAGGGTAGTGCTGCAAGCCATTTTGCGCGACGTGTGCATCGCTGTCAAAAAGGAAGCTTACCAATCAATTGAGACTTTTTTCCTTTTTTCTTTTTTTCTTTTTTTTTCGTTATGCTTTATTACATGACAATACAATATTATCCACGTCTGTTCATTTTTCGTTTTAGTTGTTGTTTTTTTTTAATCATTTTTTATCATTTTTTTTTGCTACTCTGTTGGTGTAGTGTAGTACCATTCAGACGGTCTTCGCCATCCGTATGGTATACATACCAAAATAAACTGCATACTTTGTGACAAAAAAAAATCCATTCGCTCGACTCAGATGCAAGACTTATTATTTGTTCTTTTTTGGTCAGCTATTTTTCCCTGCTTCACTTTCATAGTCTCTCTCTCTCAATTCTCTACAGGCATTTTTTGCAATACCCTGTACAGAATTGACAATCACCCTAAGAAATGAAATTGAAAGTGCAGTTATACATCGTTTTACATTTGACATTGAAGAAAATAAAAAAGACGAGCCATATCACAAATGCGCACTATTCTGGCATGCTTTTGGTTAAGATGAATGCCTCTTGTGAACACACATATTTCATCTAAAAAACTTTACTCTTTCCCCCGCGCACTCCCAATCCCTGATGTGAGAGGGGAGAGACGAAGATAAAGACATTGAACTGACCCATTTGGGAGACAGTATTAGTGAGAAAAAAAAAGAACAAAGAAAAGGAGACAAGCAAAGAAAAGGACCTGTCTCACATATTGCACATAACACATATCACAAGCGAACACTGCAATAACACAAAAAAAAAGGGCGTTACAAGATGATCCTCAGCCTCTGCTTATAGGTGGGGGGCTTCAACAATGAAATACCACTACTCTTATCGTCGCTTTACTTATCCAATGATGGGGAGACGGCACCTGCCAATTTATTGGTCTGGCCCTCTGGGTCTTTAGGTTTTCCGATTCCCTCTACTGTATTTTCATCATAATATTATGCAATCAATCAAATTGATAGTATATGGTGAGGGATCAACAAAAATGTTCCCATCTTTCCTCTACTGTGTTTAGCCACCTTGCAAAAACTTTGAAAAGATGAGTGTACTTCTTGTACACATATCTGAAAACTAAGTGAACACGCCGCTTCGGGGGGAAAAATAGCAAATTTTCCAAAAAAAAAAAGGGGGAACAAAAGAGCAACTAAACTGTCACACACGCACTGTGTTGGGGGAAGGGGTTTTGAATCGGTTTATGACGCTAATTTTTTTTGGAAGAACGGTCGGGAAAGGGGGAAGAACGGAGGGTAGTTATGTACGCGAAAATATCAGATAGTCCGCATAAAACGATGGAAAGAAGAAGAGAGAAAAAAAAAAAAAAATGAAGATGCCTCTCGTGGACAACATCAAACTGAAAAATATCGTGATTTTTTTTATATAAAAACGCACCACATCAGGCCTTGTTCTAAAAATTCGTTACCGTCACTGTTTTTGGAAATGTTAACACGGTATCTTAAATATTTTTTTTTTTTTGATAAATTGTTGGAGTAGTGTAGTTGCCTCGGTTGTGTTGCCACAGTTGTGCAAATCCCCACTATCAGTTTTTTTTCGCCTGCATGAGGCTCCATTTATTAGCGGTCGAGGCTTTCTTTGTCTTGAAATCCATGAGTTTTACCAGCAATTTTGGAGATGATTCTGGGGGAAAAAATTTTATCCAGAAAGCAAGCCCTAATACCTTGCCCAAAGCACAAAAGAGAGGAGTGTTCAAAAAAAATTGGACACGTTTATAAAAGCCAAACCTATGCAATGGCTGGGTTCGGAAAGAAAGACACCAACCACTGATCCTAGTGGGGGTCTGGAGGGGGAAAAACAAATGTGGAATTGAGCAAAAAAAAACAGCTCCGTGGCGAGAGGGGTCAATGGAAAACCTGACACCGTCACCTGGAGTGTTGCATCAACAAAAAGGGGGAAGGCTGAGAAGGGGGTGTGCATTGCTGTATATATTTTCGCATATTTTGCTCTATCATAGTTTTAGCGTTGTTGTTTTTTAGACAGCAGAATGAAAACGAATGTCCGGGAGTTTAAAAGAGGCAGTGTAGAATACCATGATTACCACGGCGCAGCCAAATAAAAGAAAAAGAAAATTTGAAAGATGCATGTGCCTCTCGTGCATGCATCTGTGAAAAGTTTATGAGAGAAACCTAAGCCCCTCGTGCTTAGTCACCTTCTCGTTATCTTTCAAATTTGACTTGAAATACAAAGCCTTCTCGTGAACAGTGTACCTTTGGTACATCACCATACCGGGTTGGTAATCAAAAGGGTGCAGTTCAGACCCTCAACGAATGCAAAGCACAGAAGAAAAGAAAAATGGAAGAGGAGGATAAACAAAGGTGGATAAAAAAAGATGAGAGTAAATAAATTTTGGCTTGAAAATACAAAAAAAAAAAGCCCTGTGTTGAAGAGAAGCAAAACATATGAGTGTGTCCCTCATCGTGCATGGTACAACAAATATTATCCACACCAATAAGCTGGACAACCCTTCAACGCCCAATAAACCATACCCACAATTGAGGGTCACGACACGCAAAATAAACGGGGGGAACAAAAAAAAAGAGAAGTTGAAAAAGTGCAAAAACGCCTCACCGTACACCGGCGGACAAGCAGGCACTGGTTCTCCACGGGTTTTCGAACCCCTCCCAGAGAGCACTTCATTGGCATGCACACGCGGTTACCACAAGGGGAGGTTTGTCTGCTGGTACGTAATCAGGGGGGAAATGAAAGATCGGTGCACATGAATACATCTTGACAATAAAAGATAACAGTTTATAAGATGACCCTAAGCCTCTCTCGTGCTTAGTCACCCCAAAAGCGGAGGCACGGGCAGTGTTTCCTGAGAACAATTAGAGAGACAAAAAGAGAGCAATTTTGAGTTTTTAAACCTGAGGCAAAAATTTTCGAAGAAACGAGAGGGAGGGGAAGGGAGGGGAAAATAAACTAAATTCTACGAGGGGGAAAAAAAAATTGTGGGACGAAGACAGGATTTACCCACTATACACCCCACCCCCCCTTACCCCTGCTAGCTCCCCAGACACCCCACCCATGGCCACGCAGCACTACGCTTTTAACTGGCAAAGTGGTGCAATGCCTTCCCCTTTTATCACTCCCATATGAGTGATAAACTCTAAGTTACTTGATTTAAAAAAAAAACACAAGACGCGCCCAAAATGTGAAATAACGGTGACGTTGATAGTCCAAAATGTCACAGAGACGCAAGGTATATTGTCCCTTAGGGGGTTGTCTGAAACCCACAAAAAAAATCACCCAAAAAATTGTAAGATGGGTATGAGCTTCGTGTGCTCGTGGATGACCTCAAAAAGTTGAAAGTGCAAACGCCTCACCGTTCATCAGCAGACGCAGGGCACATGGTTAAAAGAGGGGGAAAAAAGAGGAAATGGGAATGAGGTGCGGGACGTTCTAAATGGGGCTTATGTCATCTTTTCTAGAATAGTTGTTTCTTAAATGGTGGCAAAAGAAATAAGGGATTGACAAAAACAAAGAAGTGATGTGGTCATGCTAGGGCACGACCAGGTACACTGTTGCCAGAAAGGGGGGAAAAAAATAAATGAGAAAATATGTCTATAAAAAGGGTTTTAGTTGTGTGCTAGAGAGGAACTGTTTAGTGTTTTAATTTTGACCCTTGCTTTATTTTGAAAAAACTTTTGAACTCCTTTTCCCCCAGTTTTTCCTTCCAAAGACACATCATGAACAAAACAACCCTTTGGGTGGGGCTGTCTTTATTGGTGTGAAAATGCGGGGTGTGGATATTTTCTTAACTGAGAACTGTTTCGGCGACCTTCCCCATTGCAGCCCAGTCTCCGTGTCGGTGGCATTGCTGTATGGGGGTATTTAAAGAATTTTTTCAAAATAATTGATGATTTGAATAGTAAACCCGTAAACCCGGGTTTGTGTATTATATTTTGCCATCAGTATAGATAAAAGATGCGGGTTGGGTAACAAATAAAGAAAAGTCTATGAGATGACCCTAAGCCTCTCGTGCTTAGTCACCTGTATCACATTCGTTATCGCGCAGCATCAGCTGCGTGGGTTTCCACAAAGTTTGGTGTCAGGGATGCTGTTATTTTTCCAATAAAATGCTGTACGACACCTCGGATGTATCTCTCTTCCCAACATTTCCTGTTGAGTCATCACTATTTAGCAAGTGAGCTCTGGTCTGAGCTGGGTGTATAAACAAAAGATACAAATCATATCCACTCTGCATATAAGATGCACGTAACGCTCTGCACACGTGGCTACAAAACGCAGCCCACCTGTGGTGGGCTGCTTAGAATCGCGCCAGTTGTGCGGGCATGTTATATTGTACCTATCCAACAATTTCCTCGAATTCAACGCTACTGGCAAGTGCTCTTGTCTCAGTTGGAGTATGTCATTAAAACACCAGTGCAACCAATATTTGAAGCATTGGGGTGTGGGAGTGCCTTTATGTTAAGGCAGGTTTCATAAAAACTAAACATAACATTATACCAACTGATCTGTCTTTACTACTCTACTACTATGTCTTTTTCCGTTGACCGCAGCCATTTAGGCTCTTTGCCTATGACGCACATGATAATGGATGAGGGGGAGGATTCAAAAGGAAAAAGCGTAAAGACAGATCTATCGTTGGTTTTAAATATGTTTAGTTTCCAAGCACACTTCGTGTGTGCAAAAAAAGAATCTGTAGCTGTCAAATAGGAGGGTGAAAAGAAGCATACCTTAATCCACACACTCTTCTTGGATGGGTTCGGTCTGATGTCAATTACGTGGCCTTGGTGGGTCATCCCAAAGGCGAGGTACACATCTCTGTATTATTTTTGGATGTATTTGAATGAAATGTTTGATTCCGTGTATAACCTTATCAAAACAGAACACGTAGAATCCACACAAAAACCTCTGATTTTCCTTTTATTCGACAAAATTGACACAAACCAGACACTTCATCCCCCCCATGAGTAAGGCATAGTTAACCTCTAAAAAATATTCCAAAAAAAAAAAGGGGTAACAAACCTATGGTCCTCTCCTTTCCCCCGCGCGCCTTTCATTGCTGAGGGCGAGTCTAGTTTGAAGTGCAGCATGCGTCTGTACGCTGACAGTGCTGTTTCATCCACACCTGTTGAGAGGAGAGAGCGCGCTGACGGGAACATGCCGTTGATCGTTCCCTGGATCCACTCGACCTCGCTGGCTGCTCGCCCCAGGCTTATCTTGAGGGAAGAAGTGTGTGTCAGTGTTCCACTCAAATGAAACAACACTAACGCCTCGTCGGGCGCCACCAGCTTGACCTCGTACATGCCACACCCCGCATGCGACAGCAGCGGGAAACCCTCCCTATGCTGCCCAAGCACCTCATTGAGCCGCACCATCCTGTTCGACGAATCCGTGCTCAACGTCTCCCGAAAGCTTGACAACACAGCGCCCTCGTCTATCACAAGCGTTCTGAGTCGTGCTTCGTCCATTTTCTTTGTTTCTTTTGTGTGGTGTCTAAAAGGTAAGTGCATGATGGTTGGTTGAAACCGGACGGGGAAAGTAAAGGGAATTCGGGGGGGTGAGCGAATGTTCTGGTTTCCCCTCGTAGGAGGACGGAGAGAAGTGCGAGGGAATTGGGTTCCGATCACACCAGGTAATGATGGAACTCCACTGAGAGTACGTGAGCCAGCAGGTAATCGATATCCTTGCAAAGCACCAACCCGACTCGACCTCCCTGACCTGAACGCGCCACATGAGCGACACAGAGCGAACACAGATGACAAACCTGCACGTGGGTATGCTGGTGAGGGCCATCCGGGGAAACTCCCACCAGGGGACCGAGTTCTCTCGACGAGATCGATGTGGATAATCATTGCGACATTGCTCTTCCTGCCAGGCACCGTACAGGTACATCACCTCAGACATGATCGCCATCTGGGGGAGCATCGGGAAGGTGCAGCTTACGTCATTTGTGGGTGCGGGTATCTCGGGTGTAACGGGAGGACCGTGATTCTTGATAACACAATGTTCAAGTACCTCCGCCACCAGGAGGTTTATGTTGGAGGCCTTGCTCAGTGGAGGGGAAGATAGGAAAATGACAAAAAGATACCCCCCGTTTGTATTCCATCATGGTTTTTTTTTCTTGTCGTTCCTCTCGTGTGTTACTGTTACTCTTATTTTCTTATTTGAAACAAAATTTGTTCGGCAACGTAGTTGGGCTTTGCGTAATAACTAGCCTCCCACATTACTTCAGAAAAACTACCATCTGAGGACAACACTTTTCAAAAAGTGAAGATTAGAGTGCAAACGCCTCTGGGACGCAGGAACTGACAAAAAAAAATAGGTTACCTCTCTGGGAATCTCTTATTTGGTACAAAAAATACTCACCCTTCCCTCCCTCCCTCCCTCCCCTTAGTCACACAACGTTGGTGTCTCCTTTTAAAAAAAAGGTCCGTTACGACCCCGTTCCTCTTTATTGGTCCTTACGAAGCATGGGGATGGAGACATCCTTAATCCTGCTCATCCCATCACCCCATCGACCTTTCCAACGTTTGAGGGTATCCGATATTTCCTTTGTGTTATCAAGGCCAGAGTCAGCACCGGTTGCACTAGCTTGGTAAGCAGTATCACGTTTACCGGTTTGTTGGAGGCCTTTGCTTTTAGTGAGGAATTCCACCTGTGTACGGTACTCCTTCGGCTGCATCCCCTTAAGCTCCACGAGCTTAACAAAGTCGGCCACAGACGCGTCGGTCCCAATGAAGTCCAAATACTGTTCCGCCACAAACGTTCCCTCCAACGGCACGTCGGTCCCAATGAACTTCAACACTGCCTCCCCCTTGCTGACGTTCGCCTTCAACAGCATGTTGTAGCTCTTCAGCTCCTTTTCCTTAAAGCGGTCTGGTTTGCCTAGGTTGGGAACCTTCGGGAGTTCTGCTTTCAGTACCTGAAGGTTTTTGAGGGTTAAAAATGGGGGTGGAATGGCATGGAAGAGCATTGGGTTAGCGTTATCAACGGAGGCAACAACCTCTACACTGGCCACAGTGGTGGTGGTCCTTGACATTGTTGAAAAATTTTGTTCGATTATAGACTACTATCACTAGATAGCAGCCACGCACTTAAAAAGAGAGCAAATAGAAGGACCTTGACGTCGCTGAAAAGGTAAATTAATCGTCCCATAAATTAAAGTCTCATAAAAGACTCCCCATTGAATAGGCGACGACGTTGAGCACGTTTGACCTAATACAATGAAAAAATGATGCACAGGGGAAAGGGAGGGGAAGGTATACCTGAATATCAAGTAACAGCTGTTGGCAGGCCATGGGGGTGAGCTTTTTGAGTTTGTAGATGCCGGCAATGTAACGCGGGACAAAGATTGTGATGAACTTATCACAGAGGTATCGGAAGAGGGCAGGCTGGACGTGCATGCCGAGGGTGGAGAACTGGACGGACATGATCTGGCAGAGGGTTGTAACGTAGGGGGACTGATCGCCTACCTCTATGGTGGCACTCCAGTTGGTGGACCCCATGATGTTGAGCGCCGGGGTCAACCTTTTGTTAATGTTGCTGATCAGCTGTAGGACACCTTTATTGATAACTGCCCGAAACTGATCGGCTGCAGCTTCATCATCAATCTTCCCGTGAAACTCATCATCGACCTTTAACTTCACATTCTCCGCAAGCTTAATGCACTGATCATGCGACCAGTCCGCAGTATTGATCAACACACAGATGTTCATATCATCAACGTCTTCTGCAGTCTTTGTTTGTATTCTGGAACACAACTCGTTTGCGAAGAGTCTGTGTGTACAATTGCATTAAATTTTTTTCATAATTTGTATATGACATACATAAGGTTGGTGGTCCAAGTTTCGTAGAGGCTGACCAGGGTTGCGTTGTTGCAGAAGGATGTGCATTTATCAAGACTCTCTCTAATGTAGATGAAGAGCCCCAATGCAGCACGTAGGGTTGCAGGCTGGCCGCTTTCACCTCCACTGCTTGCAAGCAGATTCGAAGAGTCTTCTTCTGCCAGGAGCGACGCCATTGCGGTCTTCATCCTCTCATCCTCGTGCGTAACGTACTTACCCAACATCGTCTCAAAGCATGAAGTGATAAAACCCTCATATTTATACTTCTTATACGACGGCTTCTCCAAGGCACGCATCGTCTGCGTCAGGTACACCTCAAAGTCTAACGTCTTTTGGATCACTTTGACGATGATTTCTATGTTAAGATTGTCTTGCAGACAGGACTCAACGTCCTTTCGTGTTACGAGGCAGTATTCCACTGCAAGCTCTTGAGCGACACACCAGGCACCGGGGATGTTATCGGCAAGACTCCGGTCAAATGCTTTGAGGAGTCTGCGGAACCATGCGAGACGGCGTTCCATACGCTCGATTCTGCTGTCCTCACCACCAGGAGGGAAGGCCTTGCGGTACTTCTCGATATTGTACTGTACAAGGCTTTGGATGCCAAGAGCGCGCACCTCTTCCCCGCAGGCATCTATCACAGCGCATGCATCAATAATCGCTGTCGCCTCCAGCTCCTGGTCAGAGAAGTCTGCATCCTTCAAACGCTGAATAGCCACCTGCGCTGCAATTTTCTTCTCCCGTTCAAACCTATCCACCATTTCACTTATCCGAGGAATATCAACGTAGGCACCAAAATGATTGCGTATCATCCCAGAAATGCTCTGAATACACCCAGCCGCCTTATCCAACTCTACAGGTTGGCTGTCAGACGCAAGACGCAAGTCTTCAAGGTCATTCCCCCAATCCTTCAGACGCTTTACAGTTGTAATGCTGTCTGCCAAATTCCGCTTAGCATTATCAAGGGAGCTGATCTCCGTGCAGATTTCTTTGACCATGAGCTCAGATTCGTCGGCCATATGCCGGATCTCCTCCACCTTTGTGAAGAGCTTTTGAATGGAGGAGCGTGCCTCCTCTAGGTTCTCCTCTGCGCTCGTGGAGGAGTCGATCTGGTTGCGGACGGTCTCGCGGAGCTGCTGGTTGGTCTGGTGGAGGTCATCGTCCAAGGAGGTGATGAAGTTGGGCAGTGCGTGCAGCGAAGCAGCGTCAGGGAAGTGCATGTTGAGGTGCACGTATGGGTCAAACTCCTCGCAGTTCAGCGGGTCAGAGGAAGTGGGGTTCGCATTATTCTCCCCAACCGTCGTGTCCGTATGTCGTGTGGCCATTTTATTCATCTTGTGTGTCTGTTAAGAAGTTGAGATTGAGAGACCCGATCCTATTGAGGGTGAATCCAATGTTGGAATGTACGATACAATGTCAGCAAATATTGGGAGGATAACCTGAAAAGCGCAGTCCATTGGGCAAAGAAATATCAACATCGGAGCGGAATACAAAAAAGAATACGGACAGGGAAGTAATTGGCCGGAGAGACAACAATGCGATTGTGTTTCCCTTTTCCCACGGTGCTCAAATACCAAAGTGCAAACGCTGCGAGGGGGTCCACGTCAACCCTCATACTGTAGGCAGTTGAGAGGTAAGAGGCAAGAATCAGAAGACCATTTGGCAGAAGAAACTTATGTACGGTGACTTCGCTCTGGGGGTCCCAATGGATCTGCAAACACCTGTGGTGCAGTTAACACACACACCCAGTGCAGGAAAAAGATGGCTTAAAGCCAACTGTATACCCATCTGCACAGTCCCATCCCACCCCTAGGCATGTGCACCCTTGTCTGATACTCCATGTTGTCGGACAGATCACCCCTACAGCACCTATCCCTGTGCACGTGGCCACCCACAGAGCCCTCCCTGCTTTGTCACAATAAAATGCCCGTCACGGGAAATGTTCTCTCTCCACCATTTCCCACCCATGGGCATGTGAAGACCCCCAAGAGTGCACCCATCCCATGTGCACGTGGCCACCCACAGAACCCTCCCTGCACCCACACCACGTAGCCGTAGGTCTCTTCGTTCGTGACGAAGGCACACCAGCTCTGCTCCAACCATCAACCCTACCCAACCCACCCCACCACTGCGCAGCACGCATTGTGGTCATGACCCGCTGGCGTGAACCATGAGATCGAATGTAACAACTCTGCCGAATGTGCAGGACACACCTCTGCCGTCAGGTGCACAGGAGAGGACTCGTGGTATGCTGCACTGAAGACAGCGAGGTTCGCAGCCTTGCAGACGTGCGACAAGTAAGTTGGCTGCCAACTGAGAGGAGAATGATACAACAAATGTATGGGAAATGGTGTTGTGCAGATATCAATAAGCGAGAAGAGAAAAAAGACCGCAAAATGAAAAATAAACAACAACGCAAAAGAAGTTGAAAGTGCAAAACGCCTCTGACAGACGTGGGCACCAGAAAACTTAAGAAGAAAAGTGTCAGTCCAGTTGCAAGGTTTGCTGATCAGCCGCAAACGAGGCTGATCAGTACCTCAAGCACTGGTGTGGGATAGTGGCAACAAAACAACAAAACAACACAACAAAGAAAACAGACGGAAACACGACACATTAACAGTTTCAGTCTTCCCCCAACAAAGCAACCCTGCACCACACAACACACGTGTCCACTCCATGCCTAAGAGCGCTCTGCAGGCAGCCATGTGCACTGCGGCGAGTTTGGTTAGAGGTGTAAAAGGTAGGACTTTGTGGACAGACGTGTGGAGGCAGTCAACAGCAGAAGAAAGAAGCAAACAACGTTAGCACACAGCATGCAGTCGTGAGGTCAAGTCAAGGCGGCTGTGTGTGTGGACCAACACAACGCAACTCACACAGGCACACAGAATATCACTTCCTCCCCTTGTAACCCTTCCCACCCTTCCCCCCCTTCCCACCCTTGCCACCCCGAGGACGTGCATGGTAGCCCAACTCCTTGCTCCTCTCCAAGGCCTTGACAAGCCTGCGTGCCTGTGCCTCAACACCAGTCGTGAGCGACACCCCCAGGTGTGCGTAGTGCTCGTCCCACGTGGTCATCTTCGCAACATCCGCATGCGCCTGCTTGATGTGCCCCTTCGCCTCGGCACTGATGCCGCCCCAGCACGCCTCCAGCTCCGCCAGGCTTGTCCCCTTCGCCACATCCATGAAAACACGCTGGAAGCACATCAGCTTCCGCGACACTGGTGTGCTGTCAAACATCTTCCTGCAGCGGTCTGCAGCAGTCCCGTACGTCGGGTCTGCAAGCTCCGTGTGTGGGCCGGGCTGCGCACGTGGCCCCTCAACGACCCAGAACACGTTGCGGGCGCTGCTCTCCTCCGTCAGCGGCCCAGACACGTCCTTCCACTCAAAGCGCGCAAGCGGCAGCACCGCCAGCACAAGCCCCAGGTTCGGTGTGTGGTCCTTGCTGCGCTTGCTCGGCTCACGCACAAACGGCTCCACAACGCGGCTGTGCGCCCACCGCGAGATCGCCCCCTTCGACTCCCCGTCCACAACAAGCAGCGTGTGCAGCAGCCGATAGTACTGGTCAATGAAGTGGTCGCTTGCCGCCCCGTCCGCCCGCTTGTTCACCTCCACCACAAGCGACGTCATCACCAGCGCACATACAGTCGCAAGCGCCGCAGGGAACGCCAGCGTCTTCAGGTCCTCCCGCCCCAGCGCATCGCACAGCCCCTTCACACTCGTGTGCAGCAGAGACTTGTCCGCCAGCAGGCGTGCGTGGTGCGCCGCATTCAGCGACAGCGGCAGGAAGTGCTGGAACGCCGTCGCGTTGTCGCTGCTCCGCACCACCCCGCCACGGAACGCCTCAAGACTCAGCAGCTCCGCAGGTGTCGTCATGTGTCCACGCTCCACTGTAATCCCAATCCCCAGGATCACCCCCTCCTCCTCCACAGACGCATTCGTCGCATAGCACACAGGCACCCCACGCGCCCCTGCCCCAGCCCCGTCCGTCCGCGACTCCGTTGGAATCGACGGGTATGGCACCTTGTCAGTGTGCCCGCACGAGCACCGCCCAGACACCGCCGACTTCTGTGCACGTGCCACGTCCGCACCCGACGTCGACAGGAACGTGTCGTGCAGCACACTCTGCATCTGCACCAGCACTGTCTCCAGCGAATACCCACTCGACCACCCCTCCGCACTCGTCGCCCACTCTGTGTGTGCCCCCGAGAAGTTCCCAAACAGGTTCAGACACACCGACGTCCGCCCCTTTGCGTCCTTCATGCTCGCCCCACCCTGGTACGCAATGTCCGTCACAAAGTACGCGTTCGGCGGCGTCACCGGGTACGTCTCAGACAGCTCCAGCACAAAGTGCAGCTTCACCCCTGCGTACGGCGTCCCCTCCGGCCCCACCACAGTGCAGTGGATCTCAAACAGGTTGTCGTCCAGCGGCCCTGCACAGCACCCCTTGATCGGCGAGTCTGCCAACTGCTTCAGCTGCCGCATCACACACTTCGCTGCTGTCGTCGGTGCCTTTGGGGTCGACATTTTATAGATAACTTTACAAGAAAACTTGCGCAAAAATGTGTTTTTTGTGTAAAATAGCTGACGTGTGTTGGGGGTTTCATCTTGATCAAGAGGGTTGTTTGAGTGATGGATAAAATATGAAACATCCTTTATTTTTTTTGTCACATTTTGTAACCTATCAGAACACCCCCTCCCCCCCTTTCTCCACCCTTGTTTCTCTTCGACGACAGCAGCCTAGAAAGGTTGCGAAAGGAGTCAAACAAAAAGAAAATCGAATTCTCGACAAACATTTGTGTGTGTGTGTTTTTTTTTTTTTTGGCCTCCCAAATACACATAATATAGTAGATGCATGAATCAGCACTTGCGAAACCGGATGAAAGAAAAAAAAAGAAAAAAACAAGAAAAAAGAGAACAAAAGTTGAAAAGATGAAAAGGTGAATATGACTCACATACATACACATCTTGAAAAGAGCGGAGGGGAAAGATTATCAGATGAACCTAGGTCTTTCATGCTTGGTCACCCAATACTGAAGTTGCGGTTCATCTCTCCACAGCGTCTGTACACATACAGAGACAAAGAGTTACTTACCTTCCTCCCAAAAGCTTCCCGGTAAACAGAAGATGTGGGGTGTGGAGGTGGGAAGAGTGGGGGGACAACGTCCCAGGCAAGTCAGGCAAATGGCGATGAAGGGTAAAGAAAAGCATGGAAATGCTGTGTGTGTGTGTTTTGTCACCGCGTTGATTTTGGTTTTTTGTGTTATTCTGTTTTCAGGTGTGCTTTATAGGTGCTCCTCCTCAAAACCCCCTGGTAAAAGAACGTATTTTTCTTTTTGCTGAAAATATACAAAAAATTATTCTTCTTCAGATTCATATCGCAAGGGGGCTTTGCAGAGTGGGCATGAACGGCTGTACGTCTGCGAAGATGTGTTATTAGATTAAGGTTGACAATAGTTGACCAAATATTTCAAACAAAAAATACTGTTGAGAGCCGCCACGATTTCCTTCACAGGATCCAGAATATTTGAAACCGAGGTATAAATCCCAGCCGACTCATTTTTTGGGGAAAATATGTGTTTAGTTGTGTTGTAACATTGGGGGGGATGTGGCGTACCTGGAGGTACTCTGTGACGCATTGTGAGTGGAAGAGGTGCTGGCATTGTGGGAAGGCGGCAACACCGTCGCCTTCCTGGTAGAGGTCGAGGCATATGGTGCAGCACGCTCCTAGGTCACGGGCGTCTGCGTCTCGGCGCTGTGTGTGTGTGTTTGATAACATATTTAGAGTGGATAACGCCTGAACGGAGTGTAGCACACCGCTATGTGTGGGTGTTTTGATAACTAAGATGGGTGTGATTATTGCGCAGAATATGGCCCCAAAAGCTGTGGGTGTGTTGTTTTTGATGTGTTAGGTTCTGCTCCGGGTTGCTAACGAACGATTTTGACTTGAAACGTCGATTTCAGACTGCTACTCGGTTGGCTTTTTTGAAGCTTTGGTGCCCTGAACCAAGACCTGAAGGGGCAGAAGAGAGCCAACATACCTCCAACATAAACAGCTCCTCTTGCGAGGCATGTGGCTTCGCAACACAGTCCTCCATTGAGAGACGGAGCAGTGCAGAGTAGTGTTCCGGTCTGTAAAAAGAAGGGGGAAATATGCATTTTCTTCATCCCTGAGTGCTGCGCCCCCCTTCGCCCCCCTTTTTCCCACAACATACCCAAAATGACCGTTAAGAGACGCAACGTAGAGCTTCAACGTGCCGATGTCCATGCCTTGTATTGCTTGCTCCCAGCGTTCGAGGCGGAGGGTGCGTTTCACCTGCCGGATGCGACGCCGTTCTGAAGGGTCCTGCGTTCTGCTTCGTGTGGCTGCTGTGTCGGCACCTGCAGCAACAGAGGCACTTCCCCTTCTGACAGGACGTCGCAGATCCTCGTCACTGCGTGCTACGCGGCGGGTGTTTCCGGAGCTGCGTCGGGTTGCGCCGTTTGCGAAGGTGCGTCGATGTTGCTGCTGTTGCGGTGGGTGTGCGACGACTGCTGCCACAACTGTTGTTGTAGTTGTTGTTGTTGTTGTCTCCGTTGTGACCAAATCCTTCTCTCGCAGCGCTGTCTGCACCTCAGGCGTCGCTTGTCGCTGCAACAAGCCCACCCAACGTGGACACGCTGCACTCAACACCGCCACCGACGCTGCCACAGCCACCTCTGAACTCTGCAGCACACGTTGCTGCCTCGCCCTGATTTCCGCATATTCATAACGATTCAGACCCGACACCAAAGCGCACGCTGCGACCTGCACCAGCTGTTCTATGTAGAGTTTCGTGCGAAGCACGCGGATCAGCTCCTGCACTGCCTGGTGCTCACATAGCGCGACACGGCGTTCGTACACTGCATTTGCGGCGTACGGGGCAAGGATGCACCCTGCTAGCACTGTGAGCAGGATCGAGGCTTCTTCTCCATACACCTCACCACCACCACCACCACCATCACCCAGACCAATAACAGGTGGTGTCGCAACCAAGCTGAACTTCCTGGGAGGCAGCGGTGGAGCCGCGATGTAGGCGTTGGGAAGCTGTTGCACACCACTGCGACTCGCCTTCCAGTCGCGCAGCAGAACGTTGACGGAGGAGACTGCCTCTGCAGCAGCAGGGGGGAGCGTGTTGTGTGTCTTGAACGGCAGCTGCTTGAGCTCCTTCAGCTGCGCCCCGATCATTTCCATGTCCATGTCAAAGAGGTTGCGCTGTCTCTGCACCTGCCCCTCCAGGTGTCCCTCCCGAGCCTGCTGGTAGCTGCTCCCTGTTCTGCAGAGCCGCCGAACTGCTGCCTGGTGTTGCTCAGAGTGTTCGGAGGCTCCATCCTGGTCTTCATCGGGTCTTGCCTTCTTGCGTTTCCTTTTTTCTTTCTTTGCGGTGTTCTGTCGTCTGTCGGGGGTGGTGACGTCTTGCCGCACATCGCACGTTGCCAGCAGACTGTCAACACCGCCCAAAGCAGAGTTGACACGTTGTGTCAAAGCGCACAGCGTGCTGTTGCGGTCCTCCCAGCCAGTGGGGAGGGGTGTCTTTTGTGGTTGTGTGTCTGTGGGTGGTGCATCGCCACCCCAACTCCCACCACGGCGGGTGCGTGCGCTTGCAACAGAGCGTTCGGCTGTAGGACCCGGATGGGTTGCACGTCGTACAGGTTGTGCGGAAAGTGCCGGGCGTCGTGCATGAGTCTGCTGCCGTCGTGGGTCCAGCATTGGAAGTGACACAACCTTTCCCTTCCCTTGCATTGCACAGCTTTGTGCTTTCTGCACCAAAAAAAAATATCAGAACCCAGAACAAAAGAGAGAGAAGGGGAGGGGGGGAGAGAAAACACAGCTAAGTGTGTGAGAGGTTTGGCAGAACGCCAAGAAAAAAATGTACCTAGAGGGGAGGGCAGGGTTGCCCCTTGTTCTCGGGAAAAACAACAAAATTCTGGATTTATGTTCCCGTTTTTTTCCTTTTTTTGGGTGGGGTTTTTTGCCCTTTTTCGGGCTTTCCGAGCTCTACCCTCACTGTAGTGGGGTCATTTCGAGAAAATGGACAAGTTCTTGATTGATACAAATTGTGGTCACGACCACTAGTGAGTTGCTCACAATGCTAAATGAGTGTCAGAACTGTGATTCTGGGCCCACTTTAACCGCCCCTCGAAATTCAAAAAGGGGTCCCAAACCCGGGCGCGCTACACGCGCGCGGAACTTTTTGCAGCTTTGGTCTAGTTGCATTTTGGCTGCAAAATGCAAGGGGATCCCCAAAGACGTTGGGAAGATTATTTGGATGGGGCAGTGATTTTGTACCTGCATACACGCTTCCTCGTGGTAACCGTGTGCATGCCAATGAAGTGCTCTCTGGGGTTCGATAACCCGTGGAACCAGTGCTTCCGCCGATGAACGGTGAGGCGTTTGCACTTCTCTTTTTGCGGAGCAAAAAAATAATATAAATGGCGCCGCAGGCAAAAATTTTTAGGTACGATGTAAAAATCTAGCTTCCAACGAACCCTTTTTTGCAGAGCAAAAAATAAAAAATGGCGCCGCAGACAAAAAAAATTGGGGATACAGCCCTGGATGGTGCAGGATTTTGGTGTCAATTTTTTTTTTTCTTGCCCCCTGAAAACTCTTGCTTTTGAGAGTTTCGACCATTTCACCACACTGGTGGTGTGTCACCTACAGTGAAACCCACCAGAAACCACAAGAAAGCCCCCCAAGGAAAAAAGGAAAAAAAAAAAGGAAAAAAAAACTAAAATCCAGAATTTCATGTTCTCGGTCCCACTTAGGAACTTCCCTGGGGGAGGGGATGTTTTTTTTTTTTTTGCAATGCGTATAAAAAAAGGAGTGGGCTGGACGTAGCGAGGTACTCAAAGTAAAAAAGGGGGATCATTTTCTTTTTATCGTTAGTGTAAATGCAAAATGAGGGCTGCTAAAAGGGGTGGGGTTGTTTCGCATCTGGGTTGAGAAGCTGATAGAGGAAGGCTGGGGTTTTGAAGGCTGTGTCTGCGATTTCCCCGTGCATGACACGTGTTGTGTCGAAGTTTTCTTTGTGGAGGGCCCAGACTGCGGTGAGAAGGAGACTGGGAGAGACACCAAGGTCAGCTGGGGAGGGGACGGTGGGGGTGACGGTGTCCTTCTTCACGCCTGGCGCGAGACGGAGACAGGAGACATCTTGCAGGTTCACGACACGCCCCCTTCTTGCTCGCACTATGCATTTGTGCACCACAGCGAGCGCGCGCGCCTTCTTCATATGCGAATCACGCCCACTCAAAATCCCGACAATTTTATTCATCTTGGGCTGCGCCAACAGCGGATCCCTATACCGCGCTAATGCCACCACCGCAGCGTTCTTGATGATCTCTGCATGCAAATAGGCTACAAACGCACGACAGTTGATTTCCCAATGCTGCTGTTTGTCGTCCCCAACAACACTTCGACAGAAATGCGGTGCAAGCTGTTGAATCTGCGGCAGCAGTGCTTCGACCTTCTGTGCACCTTCCTCCACCTTAGATCGTAGACGGTGTTGCCGCGAACAGAGCAAAAGACGCATCCTTGCCTCCCTCTCCGAGCATTCCACTACACGGTGGCGGTCGAGGTGTGGTGCCATGGTTAGGCTGTAGTTCGGCTTTTCATCAAAGAGGGAAACCTTCGCAAGGACCTGACTGCGGTACGCCATGCACTTCGCGACAATGCTGTTCAACACCAAACGATACAGCAGATGCTGCGTCACAAACGGGTTGCTCCCACCCAACCAATTCCCAAACAGAAAACCATATCCACTCGCCGGGCAGTACGGTAGAGCACTCGAGGCCCCATTGTCCCGCTCCTTTTGCATCTGCAGCTCCCTCTTCTGCGCGAAAAAGTCCCGTATCGTGGTCCCCACCGGATGCAGTGTGGTGGACGTCATGATGCTAGACTTAATCTTATCAATGTCAACCCAATCAATAGGGGCCGCAAGGGGTTCAAAGTTGGAGTGACGTTGCCACGCTAGGAAGGCACGGCGAAGAATGCCTTGTGTCCCTTCTCGCACGGTGGTGGTCACAAAGAGAACAAATTTTCCGTGTGCAACTGCAGAGTGTGCCCACGCACGAAAGCATTTGATCAAAATGAAGTTAATCGACGACTGGATCGCAGCAACAAAGAAGATCATTTTCTCCTTATGTAGAATGCAGCGTAGGGTGAGAAGCACCTTGAGTTGCGACTCCATACGCTTCCGTTGCACCCACGTCGCCAGGGCACGCACCTTTGTGTTGTGGATCACCCTCCTCTTTGTGTGCTCCTCATGTACACGAAGGATGATACGCTTCTTAAACACATGCTGCCACATGCCAAACCCTTTTGCCAGCAAACTCTGCGAGAACAACGCCGTAGACCGCCTCATGATGAAGATCTTGTACATCGTTCTGAACGCTGCAAACACAATTTTGACACCCTTCTCCTCTTTTATACGATTTGCGATCTCCAGATTGTTTTTTTTGTGTTGCTTCACTAATTTATAGTTTTTGAGAGCAAAGAAACATTTTCTGGTCCGATTTTTCATCACAAACTGCGACATTGCTATATTCATCGAACGCTCTTTTCTGTAACCAACAAAGAATACGTCCCATTGAGGAATGCAGGGCACAGCATCGAAGAGCGTTATGGGGGGGAGAGCCGCCATTTTTTCCACCTGTGTGAAGCGGCGCCATACGACGAATGTTTTGTGCTGCGTGAGGTACGCTATTACTGCAGTCAGGTTGACCATGGCAGCGACTTTTGAGTCAAGCACCGCCTGCACAAACGAAGCCCACGCGACCCAACACTTCCGAAGGTACCGTCGCCGCATCCACCCTCGCCATGACACATTCAACTTCCACACCCCCCACCTCTCCGCCACCTCGCGTCTGTTCCACCACAGCTCATTCTCGTCCAACGTAGCCATATACGCTGCCCGCTCTCGCTGCCTCACAATCTCCTGCTTCCACTTATGCGCTTTGCATGTAAACATCATCCAAGCCCCCTGCGACATAACAACTCCAGGCACCAACTCCACCTTCTCCCCCCCTTCCTGCTGAGGGGGTTCAAACAGCGGCAGCCCCTCTGGTTTCTTAAAGGGTTTGCGTGGTGCGCGAGACTCCCTTCGCTCGGTAGCGGGGCTTCCAGTGGAGACCTCGCTCATGGAGGGGGAATAGCTGAGACGGGGGCGATAGAAGCATGATGGACGCTTCTTTTTGCGATGTGGTCGTGATGGTGACAGTGTTGCAGATTCGAGAATGATCGCTGGGTCAGGGCTGCCTGGGGTATCTGGGGTGTCCGAACGGCGTGAGGGTCGAACCACTCTCGTTTGAGGTGGCAACAATGGGTCCGAAACGTGCCTCAACTCCAAGCTTGCGAGCATCCCCTTCAACTCCGCACGAAGCTCCTTGCACAACGGCACACCATGCATCTCCACACACCCCTTCCCCAACCCATCCAAAACAGATCTGTTCTGTGGATTCACCTCTGTTACCTTTGCATACTGCGATTGACCTGCCTTTATCTGCGTCTTTTCTTCTAAACTATGCACTAAAGGGGAGACACTCACTTCATCACCACCACCCCCTTCCTCTTTGAAAAACCGCGCGACTTCCTCCTTTGTCACTTCAGTCAGGCATTTTGGAGGTGCGGTTCTACGACTTCTTTTTCGTTTCGTACGGTACTGTGTTAACCCCCCCTTTGTACAAGCGATACGACGTTCCCTCGCGTTCTCTGCCCCAAGCCAGGTAGGGTACTCTATGACAGACCCGGTCGTTGCAGGAACAAACGGTGTCAACCCAGAGCTGGGCTGCTCTACATGGTAGCGTTTTCCTTGAGTGTCCTGCATTCTCTTATGCGTGGCCAGCGTGCTCACAGCGTAGACCCGCCTCCTCTGACACACCCTCGCCACCACAGTGCCCACCAATACGACAACAACCGGGGACACGACCCTGTTCCCCACCCCACAGAGGAGAACAACCGTGCCACGTACCTTGGGTGGTGCTGGAGTGGGGAGGGCGGCGTCAGGGGTGGGGTGGGGGATACTTTGAGAAATTTTGGTGGATTGTCGGGTTGGTGCGTGAAGCTGGCCGGTTCCCCAAGCAATGTGGGTGTGGGATGGAGGTGGAGGTGGAGGTGGTGGTGGTGCTGTCTGCGGTCGTGAACCCGTCTTTGTTTTCTTGACACCACCCCAAACCCCTCTCCCCCTCGCAAGCCCTCGGAAGGAAGCGGCACGTTGCTCTCCCCCAGAGCGGCTGACGGCCCATCCCTCAAATGTGACAGCCAGCTCAGCACCATGTGAGGTAGGAGTATGGAAGAACGATGTCATCGCATTTTTAAAGCATAAAAGTGCTAAAGTGCAAAACGCCTCTGGGCAGGTACTGACACTCCTGCGGGAATAAAATGAGAAGGGGATATTCCAAAGATTGGAAAAACAAAACAAAACAAAAAGAACAAAAAAAATGACCCTGTATGTGTTGATGTGAAGGGGGTGTGGGTGGAGGGTGGAGGGAGGGGTGGAAGCTGCGCACTACACCTATCCATTCAACGGGTCTGATTGTCCTGTGACCTGAAGAGAACGGGAAATTTGAATTTGTGTCGTGATAAGCTGAAAAGAATGAGATTTTCATTTTTTTTTTTCTAATAGGTTGACCCATCAAGGTGCGAATTTTCAAAAAAAAAAAAAAAAAAAAAAAAAACTATAAAAAAAAAGAGAGAGAAAGAAAGAGAGACAAAACCTACATAATGGGAAAGGAAATGAACTTCCCCAAAAGGGTACACCCCCCCCCCCCCCCCCCCTCTAGGGGGGGGGGTCAAAAGCCCCCAAAAAGCGATAACAAAATGATAAAAATCGAGTTTTGGTTTCTAAGTGCTAAAAAATGACCAAAACCAGAAAATACCACCCTCAGATGTCCAAAAATACATCTGCGCCCGGTTTTGAGCAGTTTTGAGCCTCAAGAAGCCCCGTATCTGCTTTTTTCAAAAATGTACACACAACTTGTACCTGCCCACCCCCCCGTAGGTAGAGCAACTCACACATTCATCACGCCTCAGTGTGAGCCAGGGGCCAGAAAAGCCTCCAAAGCCACATATTTTCACCCCAAAACCTATCCCGAAGGGTACCCAGGCTGTTTCGGGGTGTTTAGAGGGACTTGGTGGAACTTAGAACCATGTTTCAAAAAGTGTCAAGGAACTCGTACCAAGGGTTTTCCCACCCAAGGTACCTTAAGCCGTCAAAAAACGTGAAGTAGGCAATACATCAAAAAAATACCCCCCTGAGGTCAAAAAAACCACACCATAGGCCCATTTGGACCCAAAAAATCGAATTCCGCCCGGTTTTGGGCACTTTTGACCACTTCTGAGCGACTTTTTTGCATTTTTTAAAAACGTGACCACCAACTTGTACCTGCCCACCCCCCCGTAAGTTCCACCAAGTCCCTCTAAACCCCCCGAAACAGCCTGGGTACCCCTCGGGATAGGTTCTGGGGTGAAAATATGTGGCTTTGGAGGCTTTTCTGGCCCCTGGCTCACACTGAGGCGTGATGGATGTGTGAGTTGCTCTACCTACAGGGGGTGGGCAGGTACAAGTTGTGTGTACATTTTTGAAAAAAGCAGATACGGGGCTTCTTGAGGCTCAAAACTGCTCAAAACCGGGCGCAGATGGATTTTTGGACATCTGAGGGTGGTATTTTCTGGTTTTGGTCATTTTTTTAGCACTTAGGAACAAAAACTCATTTTTTTCAATTTGTTTACCCCTTTTGACCCCCCCCTACCCCCCCCCTCGCTGCCACTATCATGCTGAAGAGGCATCGTTTGTTGTGTCTGATTTTGTCTCCTTTTTGGGTGGTTGGATGCCACCTTTGCGTCCTTGCATGAGATCTGCTACGTATCTTGCTGAGTCGAGCTTCGATGGGTGGTCGAACAGATCGCCGTCGAGGGGGTGATAGAAGTAGAAAAGACCCTGCTTTACTTCGTGGTTGGGCATCTGTGTACACGCAGGGTTTATTTGAGGAGAAAAGATTAAGATATAATTTTCAATCGAAAGATAGAATTTTATCCACCAGCATCATCTCCTCTTTTTGTAAATATAATTTTTTTGGATGGTTGGGCATCTGTGTGCAGGGTTTATTTGAGGAGAAAGAAAAAAAAAACAGTTTTCTAAAAACCATAATATTATCCTCTCAGAAATCTACAGAAGATATTAAGGAATAAACAGCGTTCACTCATAAGGTGAGAGAAAATAAAAATTGAAAGTACTAAGGATGCGCACTGATTGGGGAAAATATGACAAAACTGAGGTACATACTCTATCCAAAACGGCAAGCTGCAGGCGGATGTACTGCACCAAGGTGAACCATGCGTAAAAGGGGACTTCGTCTCTGTGCTCGAAGGGAGAGTTGCGGAAGAGCGCGTACATGAGCATGGCATCCCGGTAGGAACACTCAGAGTGGAAGGATTCGTCCAGGGCGAGGTTGTTCTTGTTGTACATCTGTTTCGATGTATTTTTAATAATTTTGTTTTGTAGTTTTCGAATGGCACATAAAAACTTTATTTAAAAAAGTCATACCCCGTAGTATTTATCTAATTCGTGCTGCTGCTGCATGCTAGTGTGAACCATATTCGTAAGCCGAAGCTTTGCAGTGTTTGTGAATGTTGTCATCATTGCCTTATTAATTTGCGCAGCCTCTGGGATCACCCACATCCGCTTCTGCACAAGCCACATATGAATCGTAAAGAGCCACATCGTCACATCAAGGTACATTTCCTTTATCCCAAAGAGCGTTGCCCAGTCCGGGTTGTTCACATGGTTCAACATGGTTATCGCTATACGCTGTCCAGATGCGTTGCTCTGAAGACGTCCACGAGAAAAATCAAATTTGACCATCTTTGATGCAAGCCATTCTTTGATTGTCTCTGGGTTCTGTGTGTGTTTTTTTGTGTAAAAAAAATAGTGTTTGGGGGATATACCTCAATCTCAGTGTCCTTAAAGTATGCAGGCTTGTTCTCCCGAAACCATCGCTGCTGCTCTTTTGCCAGCAACTCTATTGTTGCTGACCGGTCAGTTGCTTCTACACGCATCGTACCAAAGTCGACCTTGTTTATGTCTACCATCCCATCCTGCCCCAATGAGGAGACTGCCCTCCGCTGTACAGTACGTCTCATGATTGCTTTTATGCTTTGTTTTTCCCCAGAGAAGAGAAAAGGAAAATACAATAATAAATGTGTATTGCCTGAGTTGGGGAGGAAATGGGGGGGAAATAATTAGGCAGTACCAGACACTATCAGTTGTTTTCAATAAATATCCCGCGGCCAACAGAAGGTGTAAAAAAAGCAAAACAAATGAACGTGCCTCTCGGGGCCAAAGAAGGGGAGAATGGAGTCAATTTCTATCAGAAACCCTGTGCTTGTAGAAGCCAGGGGGGGTTTTTTTTTTGAGGGGGTGGGGGAGAGGGGAAGGTAATCACTGTGGGGATGCGGGAAAGCTGGGATATAATTTGCGTTTGCGAGAATGTACTTTTCCTTTTTTGAAAACTTGGTTGTATTAGTGTAGCCACCCTAGAGTGTGCTCCACTATCCTTTTTTTTTTCTTTTCTGAAGTGTAAACTTCTCTGTGGTACATCTCTTCACTCTTACAACGCGTTTTGCACTGGGATGGAGACCCTCCGGCCGAGGCAGTGTGGGAAGGGTACGCTTGCGGTGAAGCGGGCGTTTACTGTGAGTGCGCTTTCGAGCGCGTTGCAGCCTGCTGCTGTGGCGCGTATGTTGCCGCCAACGTCGATACGGCGTAGGTTGCGGTTCTGCTTTACTGCTGGCACCAGAGCCTGCACACCCGCATCCGTCAATCTGTTGCTCCGAAGCGAAAGAAACGACACAGACTGCTGCGTGCACAACACCTCCGCAATCTGCTTCGCCATTGTATCATTCACCTCATTCTCATCCAGCTTCAACGTCTTGCACGAAGTATTGTTCTTCAGAGCACTCAGCAGTGAGTGCAGATGCACATCCGTGAGTGCAGCACCACTCAAATCCACTTCCACAACACTCGGGTCGTCCGCAGCAAGCGCAGGGAGGACACACTGCACCCTCCCCTTCGCGCTTCTGCTGCCAGGAACAAAATGCGGCTTCTTCGAACCCATCGTCAAGGCAGGCGGTGCGCTGTACCCTGTCTGCTGGAGTGCGGCCGACTCCTCTTCCCTGCGCCGTACAATCCACTCAGAGGCAAAGGGGCGCAGTGGGACTGCCGATGCAACGACGGAGTCGAGCTCTGCAAGCTTCTTCTGCTCCCTCCCGCCGTATGTGGACAGGAGGGGGTTGCTTGCAGCACGGCCCTTCGTGGCGGGGTAGGTGCCGTTGAGGGGGACAAAGTTTGTGTCGTGTGGCGCCTCGTTCGCAGGGGGGCGGCGCTTGGCAGCTTTGTCAGCACCAGGCTTGCGCATCTCATCCAGACGGCGCGAGAAGTAGCTCATGCGGAACTCATTGCACTTCTCTGTCGAGTCGAGCTGGTGGCGTCTGGTGCGTTCCATGCAGGTGAGCTCCTCGGACAGCTTGCGCTCTGCATTGTACTGCTCCTGGCGGCGTTTCAGCAGAAGCTGCTCTGGCGAGAGATGTGCCTCTTTGATTTGTGTCTTTCGCTGTGCCTCCTCTGTGACCTTGTCCTGCTCGTTGACCCAGAGGCGACGCCATTCCTTCAGGCATGCGTCCCGGTACAGATCGTTGCTCTGTGAGAGGATGAGCTCGCGTGCCTCTGTCTCGTCTGCAAGGATCTGTGTGTACTCTTCATACGACCTGTCCACGACGCGCTGCAGAACCTCCTTGCGCTGGGCCTCGCGCGCCATGAACTCACGCCGCCACTGCTGCAACGCAACAGCATCTATCTCGCCCATCTCGGTGCGTTCAATGCCTTCCCGCAGACGCGTGAACTCATGTCTCTGCTTGCGACGTTGCGACAGCTGCAGCATAGCCACACGATGCTCTTCTCGCTGCTGCAGAAGTGCCACGTGGCCATCATCTGCACTGCTGTTCACCTCCCTCCGGTGGGTCATCTCCGCCTGCTTAATGTACAGACACTCATCTGTGAAGAGCTGCCACACATCAGCCTCCCACACTGCCACGCGTGTGCTCCGTTTGCGACGTGCTCGCATCAGCGGTACGACCACCTTGCGCACGAGATACCCCTTCCACACACGCTGTATCTTGAAGGCAGATGTCTTGCGTAGGCTCAGAAGCGGGCGTGTCATGAAACGGATGATGTGTCCAACCCACACACGCTGCACCTTGATGGCGTTGATCGAGAGGAACACGTGGGAGCGCTTCGCCTCCCGACGGGCCCGCATGGCACGCCCGATGCGTTGGAGGTTGTGTGTCGATGTGTGGATGAGGAGCTCGTTGAGGCGCAGCCTGTGCTCCAGACGCACGCGCTTGAAGCGTGCGCGGGCAACAACGACGCGTTGGAAGCGTTGCAGGCGGAGGGCAGCTGCTTCTGTCTTCATGGACATCATGCGGACGTGGTCTTGGTAGGCACGGCGCTGCTTCTGCCCTTTCCACAGCGATTGGATGCAGATCGCAGACGTCGTCTTTGCGGCACGGGTGCGGCTCACCTCGTCCTGCGCACGGTGCCGCCGCCAGCACGTCTGTATCGAGAGTGCGTTGGTGTTGAGCAGGTCCGTGTGCACAGCCTCCTTGCGCACAACTGCGGCACCGCGCCCTTTGTGCCCGCGCCACGCCTTCTGGATGTGCGTCACTGCGTCCTCGCAACGCTCCTCTTCGTCACGGCGTACGTACGCAGCCTCGCGTGCCTTGCGCAGCTTGCGGATGGTCTTGCGTGTGGAGCTGTTGCGTGCAGTGCGTTGGATGCGGCGTGCTGCAGACTGCTGCACAAGACGCTTCTTCACAAACAACCTATGCCGCAGCTGGAAGCGGTAGAACGTTTGTATACTCTTTGCCGCACGGTGCAGCCGGCGCAACTTTGAACGTGCAAGACACCCACGCAGAAAGCGCTGCACTA
The DNA here is from genome assembly GCA_964035575.1 of Rhynchopus sp. YZ270_cl-10. NCBI lineage: Eukaryota > Euglenozoa > Diplonemea > Diplonemida > Diplonemidae > Rhynchopus > Rhynchopus sp. YZ270_cl-10. The sequence continues at coordinate 287,192 of OZ037901.1, forward strand.
TCCTGCACGAACAGCCAACACGGATAAGATGCTTCTTGTCCTGCTGAAAGCTGCGCTCTGCACGATACGCGCTGCGTGCGGTGTAGCCTCTGTACACAGCCTGCAGCGTCACCGCAGCCGCCTCGCGAAGCACCATGCGGCGCTCCACACGTTTGCGCACCATTGCGTTGCCCTGCCTGCGGCGGTGCGTCCACCCGATAAAGGCACCTTGAATCTTCGTGGCGGCCTTGTTTCTGATCACTGCACGCTGCTGTGCACAATGCATCCTTGCGTCGTGGCCTCGTTTGATGCATTTGATCCTTGCACACGACGTGAGAATGGCAGACCGGTACCGCTGCACCAGACGTCTCGTCAACACGCCCTTCCAGAAGCGCTGCAGCCGCACGCAGGCCCTAGGGAGTGAGAGCTTTGCGCGCTTCACATTGAGGATGTGCTTGCGCGCCTTCTGGAGGTGGCTCTGTTGGCGGTGCATGCGTTGCAGTGGTGTGACGACGAGGTTGACCTTGCGGGGGCAGTGCAGGCGTGCTGCGTGTTTGTCCTGCTTCTGGAGACGTCGTGCATCGAGGATGTACTCAGACTGTTTGTAGAGGAACATCTCGCAGGGGTCGAGGAGGTGGAAGCGCTGCAGGTTGAGGAGGATCTTCTCAGCATGGATGAGGCGGCGGCGTCTGCACACTGCACGGTAGTAACGCTGGATGAGGACGGATGCGTTCCAGCGCCGCTTCCGCGTCGCGCTCTCTTGCTGCATGAGGAAGAGCATGCGCTGCTCACGCATCTCACAGAGGACCTGCTTCGCTGCAATTATACGCTGCCTCGACAGCCACCACGCCTCTATCGTACGCACCCGCATCCACACATCAACCTTATGACACCCCGTACGTACACGAGAAACAAGCCCCCGCCCCATCCTCTGCATCACCCCCCTCGCAACAGGCCGCTGCAGCACAAACCACGCAACATATTTCCGTGCCAACACCCCCCGCACCCGCTTCTGTATGGAACGCGCCGCAAGGTTATGGTCTACGGCAGCAAGGTCTCTCTCCTGCCCCGCACGCCGTGCAGCATAAGCGTCCTTGTAGTTGTACCTCTTCCGCAGAGCATAGCCACGGTAAAGTGCCTGTATCCTGGTCGCGCTCCGCCCGCCAACCCCTTGCCACATCTCCTGCACAGAACGGTCGATAGTAAGAGACATGTCGGCAACAGCGTTTGAGAGGAAGTGCGTCTGTTTCCCTGCAACATCGTGGAGGACTTCGGTGCCCAGTTCGCGGTACCCCGGGCTGGTTGTGGGGTCGGGTGCCCAGGTGGCCAGTAAGGCACTCTCTGCTTCTTTCATCGGTGCGACCTGAGGTGGGGGTCGGAGGATCTGCGACTCTGTTGCACGGCGCCGTAGATTGCCTTTGAAGGCGACGTCGCCGTCGTCCCCTACTGCCCATTGGTCGTGCTGTGGGGAGGAGACGCTCGCGTCGTCGTCGTCGTACGCCTTGAAGACCTCTGTGCGTATGCTCCTGTCCAGCTTGCGCCGCAGGGAATGTGTCTTCTGCTTGGCAGCAGCATGTCGCAGCCCCAGGACCTCCTTCTCCACACCCTCCAGCTCTTTGTCCTCCGCATGCACCATGATCTTCATAGCAAGCATAGGCGACGCTGCCTTAGGTTCGCTGCACATAGCAGACAGAAGTGGGGTGCGTGTCTCAGATGCTGCCTCCGTGCCGTCAGCCTGCAGCGTTTTCCCCGCAGGGCTCAGCGGAGTTGCCCCAAGCGTGTATCCTTCGGAGACCGCCAAGGTGCGGATGTTGGAGAAGCTGTTCTGGTCTCCTGCCAAAGAGGCAACCACCAGACACTGCAGATGCCGCTTGCCGATGTTCGCGTAGTACTGTGCGTACAGCCGCGTCAGCTCACGGCGTGCCTTGTGTTCCAGCTTGAGGGTCCGACTCCGCGCAAGCTTTTCCTCTGCGTTGAGTGGTGGGAAGTGTGTCCGAATGGTGATGACCTTGACATTGTACTGGTGGTACGCAGCGATGTCAGTGCGGAGGGATGTTCGGATGCCTTCCTCTATGCGGACACGCTCCTCAAACTCGGCATGCGCAAGCCTGCGGCGCGTCTTCGCGAACATCTGCTGCTGCGTCGCCTTCAGGTCTGCTGAGGCGTCCGCCCTCTCAGTGTCCACCGCGCCACGCAGACACGTCTCCTCTGCGAAGAAGAGTTGCTGTGAGAAGGCCATGAACGTGGCACGCCCGTGGTAGCCTCTACCGACACGGTGCAGGATGTGTCTGCTGTTGCGCTCTAGTATCTTGGTGTTGTAGATGAGATGTGCGTTGTGTCTGCGGAGGGTGCGCTGCACGACGCCCACTGCAGAGGCGAGGCGGAGACGCATGAGCGCCTCTGCGATGTGGAGGCGCTGCTGCAGGGCACGTCCGCACTTCTGTATGCGTGCGGCGGCAGCGTGCATGCGGAATGCGTGGTCGCGTGTCTGCAGGACACAGAGCTTCGAGCGTGCAAAGGCCGCCACTATAGTGCTGCAGAAGACAGTGCCGGTGTGCGCCTGTTTGCACTTCGCCAGCGCGCAGGCAGCGGAGCCCGTGCTGCTTTCGTAGAGAAGCTGCAATGCGGAGATCTGTGAACCGCGCTGTCCACTCAGAAATCGTGACGTTGTCTGTGTCGACAGCACACCCACCTGGGACACCAGAACCGCCTGCCACTGCGCAACCTTAGCATGCCGCTGCCGCCGTGCACGCCAGCACCGCACGGCGCGCTGTACACGCGACACACACAACACCACCTTCGCCTCGTACGGCGCTGCCAGCAGATGCAAGCAACGTGCCAACGGCGCTGCACGCATCAGCAACACCCCAGACGCACTCTGCTGCACACTCAGACGCTTCCTGCACAGCTCCAATGTGAACTTCAATATACACAACACCGACGGCACCGGGGACTTGCTCAGTGCAGAATAATGCGCCATCAGACCTACGTTGCGACACGGTTTGCTCAGACCAGCGGGGATCTCCTTGAGCCGCTCAGCCTCCTCAAGCGTGGCGGTGATTTTCCCGATGCAGGTACAGAAGTGCTGCTCCATCTTTGCGCTGGAGTAGTGCGCGAAGTCGTATGTGTCCACGAAGCCCTTACCGAGAAGCGTTGTGCGTGGGGGGCAGAAGGGGGCAGGCATTGTGGCGACACGGCCCTCCCAGAACTCAAGGGCACATTCTATGGCTGCCATCATGATACGGTACTGCCCGGGATCTGACAGAAGCGCTTCATTGGTCCGTGCGCCTCTGTGGTGGAAGCGCGCTGCTGCCATGTGTTTACATGCCTGCTCACCGGTCATCTTGTACGCAGCCGACAGCGCTGCCTCCACCAATGCCTGCGACCCTTTCACAAGCGTAAGATGCTGCTGGTTGTCACGCTCCCCTTGCACCTTCAGGTAGAACTCTTCTACAAACTTCAAATTCCGCAGCCTCTCCTTGCCACCACTGCACTCTGCCAACAGACGCAACACTGCCGGTGTAGGTGCAAACAGATACGGTGAAGCATACGCCCCAATACGGTCCAATATCCCCTTCAGCCCGGGCGGCACTCTGTTGATACGGTGGTCTTTCAGCGCACCCTCCAGCAAGGCAAGCAGACGCGCGCAATCCAGGTTATCCGCCCCTGAGTACAAAGGTACACGGGTCTCTAGACATTCGAGGATAGTGCGTACAAAATCGCGTGGACTGTTGTTCCTCAGAAGCGCAGCCTTCTGCTCGATGACGAAAGACTGGCAAATGATCTGCAGCTGTGCTGCGCACTTCCCAAAGGAGTGCGCAACAGCAGGAGTAGCGATGATACTGTACGGTGCAGCCAGGGCACTGCCGACACCCATATCCACACCAAGAAGTGTCTGCAGGCGTGACAAGAAGAACGGTGCATTCCTTGCAACAGCCTCCTGCAAACTCTGTGTATCGCACAGCACCGACTGCGGCAACAACAGGGGTGCACATATCGTGTGCGCACGCTGTGCCACTGCGGCCCACACCTTTGGCAGCACGTCTGATACATCCATCGCATCCTCTTCCTCCTTCCCTTCCTCCCCTTCCTCTTTCTCCTCCTCCCCCTCCTCAGCCCCACCCTCCCCCTCAGAACCCTGCTCCCGACCTGCCTGAGAACGTTTCTTAGGAGGGTCCTTCAGAGGCTCTGGTGCACACACCTTTGAGTGCACCAGAAGCGACAGCAGCAACTCCGCCTGTTCCGGACCAACACAGTGCGGTGGAAATGCTGTGAGGATGATGTCTGCCACTGCAAACACAGCACAGTCGACGGACGTGAAGAACGCAGAGGTGTGGCCGGCTGCACGCACCTCTGCTGCTGCCTTGAGCGAGGGGAGCAAGACGTGGAACATTCCGTCACGCCCAAGGTGCACAAAGGAAGCCGCTGCCTCGGTGTTGTGGAAGCCTGCCAGAAGGAGCTGTGTGGCAAGCAGGTTGCTCTTCCTCGCCTCACCCTGCAGCGCAGAGTCCACCAGGGGCGGGAGTGGGCGCACCCGATGCAGGCTCTCGGCATACCGTATCGGCGTCGAGACAGCCACAGCAAGGTGCGGGATGCGGCTCATCCGAAGCTGTGCTGCCATCCGCTGCTCAACATGCATCAACGCAAGCCTCGTACCTGCCACATTCTGTGGCACTGTGCTCACAAACCAACCTGATGCAGCAGGGTCCGCACTACGTTGCTGCACAACGTTCATATGGGAGTGCGGAGACATCGCTGCCTCCTCAAAGTGCGGTTGTGGGTACAGCTGCTGTTCAACCCATCCCTCGGGTGTGTGGTTGTGCATATGTTCGCCACGTCTGTGTGCAGCCTCAAGAAATGCGGTGTGCATCGCGTCCTCCGTCTCGCAAGGCACCGCCTGGCATGCCTGCAGAACATTATCCAGACGTTGCGCGCTCAACCGCGGAACCACTTCAGCTATGCTGAGAGTGGTCACCGGCCACTCCACAGACACATCGCCCATCATGAGGAACTGATCCTTCGTGATGAATAAAGTGTAGAGTAAAGTAGGGAGAACGGGGAGAAGGGGAAGAAAGAGGCACAGCACGAACCCACGATCAGCTCATCAGGACAGCTTTTATACAGTTTACTCCACAGCCCCCATACCCCAAACCCCCACCCACGAAAGTCAACACCTCAGCTCTAAGCAAAACCGAATCAGCGGACTTTCTGCAGAACAGTGTCGGCACGGTGTCTACAATGCGCCTCTGGAGACACGCTCCATGCACACTCTTCCACGCACACTCTCCTCACAACAGGTCTATCACCAGTTTTCGACCCTACAAAGGCTTGCCACCCAAAACCCTCCACCCCCTTCGCTCCCAAAGCATGCACAAAAGAGGATTTTGCATTTAACAAGGGAGTCCGTCCTCACCCCGTACCCCTTCACTCTCTATCCTCCCGTCGCCCCCACACCTATCAGCTGACGGCGTTTTTTCCCCTCTCCCCCTTCCCCTTGGCTTTTAGAACCTCCCAAAGACACAGGGAACCTGCGACTGAGGAAAGGCAGCGCTATACTCCACCCCCTTCTCCCTCTACAGACCAACGTATCCCCCCCTTAGGTTACCCTTTTGCAAAGGCTTGAATAAACCTGCACAGAAGCATTCAAACACACGGATGCAGGCATAAAACCCTGGGCACACAAGACTGCAACGTATCCTCCTCCCAGCTAGCTCTCCAACAAGGTGTGGTTGAAAGCAAAGCCCTTCAGAAGATAAAGCATGAAAAGGGTGTAGTCGAAACAACCCTGTATTCCCCCGGCTGCCAATACCGAATCACCCCACTCACCTCACCCCAGCATATCCCAGTCATGATCAGTTGGAGACTGAACAAAACGGAACACTGTGCTGTCGCTGATTGCCCAACCCCAATACCACTCTCCTCACATCACCCCCTGCCTCCTCCTCTACTGCTGGACCAAAAAAAAAAAAACCCCCCCCATTGTGCTGGCCCTCCTCCCTTCTCCAAAAAGGAGAAGAGGTAAATACCCTGGCGCCAAATGAGGTCGATTGGTGCGAATTTTTCCCGATGTCACCCAATGGATCGTACAATTAGCAGCACACCGTGAGAGGACCATCATTCTACAGTGTCACACCGTAACCCAGTGCAGAACAAACCCTGACCCTGACTGCTGGTCGTCATTCCATACTCTAAACCACCCTATCAAATCGCATCGGAAGCCACTAAGCCCGGTTCTTGTTTTTCCCCCCCATGCGGGCACCGTTTTCCCTCCTGAGGACAACAGAAGAGAGAAAAATAGAATAGTCCCGTCTCCCCTGTGGACAACGGGAGCCAATCTAGCCACTTCACCCCCCCATTGAGTTACCCCTCAAAGAGTTTTTAAAAAAAGATGGGGAGGTTGGGGCTTTTTTTTCTTTTATTTCGTCTATTTCGTTCTATTTAACGGTCTTATTCCCCTTTTCCCACGAATCACGCAGATCCTCCACAAGCCCTTCTCTGTGCACCAACCACATGAGGATGAAAAAGTACATGAATACAAAAAAAAAAAAAAAAAACAAAAAAAGAAGAAGAAGAGAGAAAGAGAGAGGCTGGTAAGATGACCCTGAGCCTTACAGTGCTTGGTCACCTATGAAGGTAAAGCTTGGAAGGATGTGTCTCGCGTGGATACACATCAACTATGATAGTGGGGTTGAAAGTGGAAGCGCCTTGAGGGGGCGCAGGCACCAAGAGAGATGAATGGCGGATTACACATATCTTGCAAAAGAAGAAAAACAAAAAAAAAAAAAAAAAGTGAATTTGATAGTGCAAAAACGCCTCTGGGACGCAGGCACTGACCAACAGAATGAAGCGTAGAATGTATGGCGGGTTTCTTTATGCTACCCACACAGACCCCAACGCAACAGGAGAAGGGAACGTCTCCCTGTGCAATAAAAGTGAAAGTTGTTGCTATAAAAAAGGGAAGAACTAAAACTTTTAGAAATGATACTGCCCACACTGACACATCTTTTCCTAAAAAGAAAAACTTGAAAGTGGAAAAATTGTATGATTTTGGACTACTATCACATAGCCGCAGTTTTTTTTTTCTTCCGAAAGTGGAAGAAGCAGGGGACATTGGTAGTTTGAGATTTTGAAAAAAAAGCCGGTGTGAGCCAAAAAAGCCGGTGTGAGGCAATTTTTTTTTCCCCACGCATTTTTGGCAGAGACCTCCACAACTCTTTCCCCTCCGCGCCCTTGTCTAACCATATGGCATCAAAACTTTTCTGGCGAAGCCACGGTACGCAACATTTCAAAAATTGTGACATAAAATCGCACGCTTTTATAGCCAAACTATGGTAAAGGTAGCTGTGACTATGGCATAGGGTAGAGCTGTGGGCTACCGCTCGTCATTTTTAGCTGCGCCGCAGGCGCACGGTACGCTACTTTTTTATGAGAGTTGCAAACATCTATTTCTTTTGATTGAACGGACCGATTGGTCTTTGTGGTGGGGTCACATGCACATAAGAAACCGCTACAGATGTGGTTGTAGCCTTGTATGAGGAGATAAAATTCAGAAAAAAATTCAAAAATCTGCCTTTTTCTTTTTTTTTTTTTTTTCTCAAAATCCCACACCGGCTTAGCCGGTGTGGCCACACCGGCACACCGGCATACTAATGTCCCCTGGGAAGAAGGGAACGAAATGTAAGGGCACACAGCGTTTCTGTGGTATGACACTGTTTGGATACAAAATGAGATTCGCTGTCCATAAGGGAGTGTTGTGTTCTGCCAAAAATAAAACCCCCTTGGTCATTTGTATAGACTGAAATCGTGAAGTACTTTGAATAAAAAAAGGTGTAGATCTGTCCACCCAAAAAAGGGGTAAAGATTGTTTCAACCGTTAGGGTTAGATCAACCAAATAAGGTCTACAGGGGAATGCAGCAAGACCGTGTAAAAGTGAATTAACCCGGTAGGTGTCTCCAAAACCACGCTTTTTACTGGCGACGAGGAAACAAAAATAGTGGGGAGGGAGGGGTTAGGTGAACTAATGCCTTCGCTACACACGCAGAAGCAGGCCTACAATTCTGTGCAAATATAAAATAAAATAAAATTGAAAGATGTGCCTCACGGTGCGTGCATGGCGGGGAGATTTTTTTTTATTTTTAAAACCATGTTTCAAATACTATCACACAATTACTCCTTTAGATGAGAGAGGAAGTATTTATATAAAATAAGTCGGAAGGGTGTCCATGCATGAAACAAAGGTCTTAGTCTGCCATCACAAAAACAAAAAAAATATATATCCCTCACTTTTGAGGGCAACTTTCAACAAACACATCGAGACGTTCGACGTGCAACTACACGCACACAAAACTGGGTAACATCCCGCCACCTCGGAACTACCCACACCTGCTTTCAAACACCACAAAACGGGTACCCACTTTGCATCAGAATCGAAGCACACACATACACACGCAAAACGCATATTGAGGCACAAACAGACTACTGAGAAAAGCTATGAAGTTGTGGGCTGTATCCCGTATAAACTATTAAAAGGGAGAGAGCGAAAGAGATGAGAGCAGGCACTCCGCTAGGTACTAAAGTTCTGTTGATTGTCAACAGAACTTTTTGAAAATGGGGAAAAAAAGAAAAAAAAAAAAAGTTCTGCTAAGTGGTTCAGACCCGTTCTACCTGTCAAAAAAGCTCAGGAGAAGAAGATATGGAGAGGTGAGTGCTCAAACGTCCCAAAAAAGTCAAAATCGGGCGTTGGTAAAAAAAAAAGTTGCGCACCGTGCGCCTGCGGCGCAAGCATGTACCCCACCAACGTGGACCATCAACAGAATATTTTCAAAATCGGAAATCCTAGCGGAGAGCCTGGATGAGAGTGGATTAAAAAAAAAAAAAAACTGCATTGAAATAGACACCATTTAAAGAGTGACACGGCGATATTGCAAAACAAAGCAAATGCCTTTGTCCCTCCAACTGCAGGGAAGGGGGAAAGGAGAGAGACGGGAGGGGAGTGGGGACGGGGTTCTAAATGAAACCCCCATAACAGTTCACCGGATCATAAAAATAAGAATAACAAAAAAAAAATTTGAAAGGTGAAACGTCTTGTAGGTGCGCAAGAATACATCACATTGCATAGCAAAGCCTACGGCTGAGCCTCATGGTGAAAGTATAATTTACTCCTCTTCAGGGCGGTTATAGGGGGGAAATGGTCACCTTACCTGATTCTAGCATGCTGGAGCTTGAAATGAACGGGATCCACTGACTGTGGGTACGTGCTTAAAACTTGAAACGCAGCTTCACAAATAACCGTGCAGTGCATGTCCAACAAAATGCACAACTGCGTTCCATAGATTGAGCACGACCCCCTAACCGCAGTGATCATTCTTTGTCAACGCCCAGCAGAGACAGTTATAAGGCAATCGCACCATGACCCATCACCTCCCCTGAGTCGTCCCCCCCCCCCCCCCCCCCCATAACCCCTCCCTATCATACGTACGATTCTGTGTGTGTTTTTTTCCCTTTTCTTGCTATTACAATTTTGACTTTCTTAGAAAAGAAATGCATTTTTTCATTGTTTTCGCCCCATGACGAACATGGTTCGCCCAGGGACTGTGGTTCTTGTGAGGGGGTGGGTCACATACAGTGCATCCGAGGTGGATCAGAGAACGTTCTCGGGGATTTTCGAATCCGAGAATGCCCAAAAAAAATTAATGTGGGGTGTGCGGGTTAGAGAGTGCCCGAGAATGCCCTGAGAGTCGACTCAGATGCACTGTATGCCTAGCGGGGAGCGGGTGGGTTGGGGTGGAGGGAAATGGGAATACAATAACGACATGACACAAACGAAGATCAGAGGGGGGTTAGTTAGGCCATAAAATCGGTTTTTCAAAACAAAGAAATCCTCTCTAAACCCTTGATCCATCTTTAACAAAAAAAATATAAAAATGCGCAAGTTGAGAACACATATGACCAAGAGAAACGTGTACAGTGCCTGGGTTCAGCGAGACTACCCATAGAGTCACACCGTAATACCAGGATGCGCGGCAAAATTACCGATATCTAAAGTTTAAAAGAAGAAGAAAGTCTGATAGACATTGCGGCTTTGGCAACTTGGCAATACTAAGGCGGGGGGGGGGGGGGGGGGGGGTAAGAGTGGGGGATTTTATCACAATACACTCGAACATCTAAAAAAAAGGGGGGAGGGGAATGTAGTATGTGGTATGTGGTATGGGGGTCACATCGCACCATTTCCCTGATGCGTACCCCTCCCAGCAATGAAACACACGTTGAGAAGAAGCCCCCAAAGAGCGATGAGCGATGGTGTGCACCCGGCTGTCCAAACCCCACTCCCGCTAAAGGTTCCTCGCCGAACGCTGGCCCCGAGGGGAACGGTCCCCTGCCCGGTTCGCTGTTCTCACCCCCGACCGTGCGCATGAGGTGTCATAGGTGTGCATGTAGTGCTTCCAAAACTCCTCCCGCAGTTCAGACCGGAACGTGTCCACCCCAGGGCGTCTCCTGTCATCTCTTCGTGGGCTTTTTGTAGGGGGCGCACTGCCACGTGTCTTGGGAACACGTGTCCCTGAAGGGTGCATGCGATCATACAAATCCACGTCCACATGCGATGTGGGATCACCAATGAGAATTGAGGAGGCAAGCGAGTCGACTGAGGCGTTTTCAGTCCCAAAAGACTGCAGCGATGTGGTGCTGGGTTCTGGGTCGCGTTTTCTGTGTCGTCGGGGGGAGGAAGAGTGGTGCCGATGTTGCTGTTGTTGCTGCTGTGCTCTGTGGCGTGGGGAGGCTGCACGTTGCTGCTGCGGTGGAGGTGACGGCGGCCCCTGCCCCTGTCGGGCAAGCATCTCTGACATGCGCTGCTTTGCATACTCCTCCCCCATCGCTGCGAACAGCTTTGTGCCGTGCACCCGTGTTGGTGGGCCCCACCCTCCAGTGGAGGAAACAAGGGTTGACAGGTCGTCACGTTGTTCCCGTCGCTGCGGGGAGGGCTGTGCACGGTGTTCATGCGGTGCGTGGTGTGTGTGATGTGCGTGGTGTGGCTGTGCAGGGTACTGCTGGGGCGGGACCTGTGTCGGATACGGCATCTCATGCTGCACAGGAGCTGCCTGCGGAGGACTTCCCAACCTCACCACATTCGGGTAAGCACTGGCGCTGCCCGGTGTTGCACCCAGAGGCGGTGGACGGTGGGCCTGGTAGTGTGTTGTTGGGTGGTGAGAATGGTGGTGTTGGTGTTGATGATGATGCTGGTGGTGCTGATGCTGATGGTGGTGATGATGGTGATGATGATGGTGATGATGGTGGTGGTGGTGATGGTGGTGGTGAGGCTGATGCTGATACTGATGATGGTGATGGTGATGGTGATGAGGCACCTGTTGTGAGCGCATGGCGCTTGCTTTGGCCTGCTCCATTTTTGCCTTGAAGTCCACTGTGTTCTCGAGTGAGCTTACAACGGAGGACACATTTGATGACAACACCGACTCGTTGTCGCCCACAGGTTTCACGAAGGAGGACCGCGAAGAGCCGAGGGTCATAGGAAGTGACTGACGTTTCTGCTTCTCGGGGATGATTGGCTCAAGTGGTGCCCATTGTTCTTCATCTATTGCGACGGGGACCACAACCTGTTCGGCACGTGGCTCGGGGGGTACGTATGTATTGCTGAATTTCTCGTTTAGCATGTCTTTCAATCCTCCACCGAGGTTGCTGATCACGGGGGCACCTGCTTTTTCAAGACGTGCGGAGCCGGAGAATACAAGATTGTTGTCCTCCATGATTGGGATCTCTACGTTCCATCTGTGCTTCTTGATGGTGCGGATCACATGCACGAACTCCTTGATGTCTTCGTTCACTAGGAAGCCTTGGAACTCGTTCTGCTGCAGCACGACGTCGTAGTCCTGAGCACCACCGACCACACGCAGCCAGGCACGCCTCGTGATTTTGTTTGCAGACTCCTCCTTCTGTATCCACACTTTCTCGATCATGCAGATGTGCAGGATACGACGAATCGTGCGGCTCTTAGGCTCGCAGAAGATTATCGTCTCGCCGACAACGATCACAACACGCTTCTGTGGATCTGGCGACGTGTCCAAAGTGTTTAATAAGCGGATGTAAAACATGCTGTTGTGCTGGAAGTCCTTCAGCCCAGGCGGCACTGACTGTACAAACGGCATCGGTGGGGACGAATGCAAATCCCGCGCCATTGGTTTCGCCATTTTTCTATTAGCTTGACAATACTGTTCGAATACGGGTCAGTAGGAAAACTTTGCTGTTACTGCAGACACCCGAGGTGCCGCTCCACGATATTTTGTGTAGAAGGGAGACAACACAAAGGCTGCAGCACCCCTGTGGTAGGTAGTGTAGGAGGGGAATCAGGGCAGGAGACTGAGGGAGGGTAGAGGTAAACAGAAGGGGGGAGAGGGAGATGTGTGGGGTTCACGTTGGTGTGGTGTTGTCTTTTCCTGCATTCTGTTCTTTTCTAAAAGAACAACGTTTTGTTTCCCAAACCTTCAATACAAACACATTACACTCCATTTCCACCTGTTCCCATATATTTGGTTGTCCCGTCCTTTTTTTACTCTTTTTTAAGACCCCTCGCTCTCCCCATGTTGCTAGCGCTGTGGCTGGGGCTGCAGTTCCTTCTCGAGAGTCGCAGCGTTTCGTGCTGGGCGGGGGCGCGGGGTTGCGAAGAAGGGGAGAGACGTGTCATCACCTTCCTGTGAGGTTCCTGCCGTCGCCTCCTCCTTGCTTTCCTCTTCTGCTTGGGCCTCGAGCCATTCCTGTGCGAGGGCAGCGACTTCATCCTCGCCGTACTTTTCTGCTAATGTGTCCAGTAGTTCCGGCAGACTGTACGCGTCGGTGTTCGTACCTGTCTCGCCTTTGAATGCAAGCTTTGAGAGTTTGTCTTTCAATTGCGCCAGTGGGTCGCGCTGACCAAACTGCGAGGCACTTGCCTCATAATGTGCGTTGCTGACAGCGTGGCGGACGATCACAGCCTTTCTGCCGAAGAGGGCCCGCCTGTCTGTGCATGCAGTCTTCAGTGCACAGCATCGTGTCTCCTCCTCAAAAGTGTACAGCGAGCAGTGCAGGACACGCGAACACACCATCTGGCACAGGTACTCCGAGATGTCGCATGCACGCTGCACAGTACCACCATACACCAGGTCGTTACCCTCACAGCTGATGCCATGAAAAACGTCAGCCCCGACAGGCAGGTCCGCTACTGGTATGGCTGCGCCCGGCTCTCCTCTCAGCGTCTTCAGCTCGATCTTGACAAACCTCGCATGGAACGGTGCAGGTACCTCCACTGCAACGGGGAGGTTACGTTCAAGGGGGAGAACGTCTGTGACCTCGTGCACCAAGGACCAGGTCTCGCCGTCAAGAGAATGCGACAACGCCCACTGGGTCGGGTCACGCTCGACAGCGTCGTTTGCGGTGGACACTGTGTAACGCGTCACGTCGGAGCCGGCGGCGAACTCGCATATAATCGGGCTGACGGAGAAGTCTACCCACTTTGTGTTGACGTTTTTGTCGTGGAGCTGTGCCGCACCCTCGCCTGCGGGGGATGTATCCTCCCATTCGGTTTCACATCTGAGCAGGGTTGCGCCTGCGAAGAAAAGCTCCGAGAGCTGCACGGGGCCGTATTGGTGCTTGGGGTGCGCGGGTTTGAACTTTGGTATTGTTGCTGTTGCTGTGGGTGCGAGGTGGGTCGTGATCTTGCCGAGCATGGGGCGCGGGGTTGTGCAGGCAGACTTGAGCCAGCAGCACCCATCCTTCCAGACGGGGTTGTCCCCAAGGTCCGATGACGGGTAGTTGAAGACTGCGACCTCGCAGCCTGGGGTGCTTCGGCAGGCCTCCACACAGGCCGTGTATGTTACGCCGCAGCGCTTCTGGTACTCACCATTGATGAACAGGTCGTCACCTTTGCACTCCACATCTACGTTGACTGTGGGCTCCTGCGTCACCTCCGCAGTGATACAGAACAACCCAAGAAGGCACGACGCCAGTGCACAACGGGGTGCGTTCATTGTTTAATGTGTTTCTCGCTGTGTTTATAAACAGTGAAAGATAGGGAAGAGGACGAAGCTATCATAGACAAAGAGATTAAAAAAGACCTTGTCATTTTTCAATCAAATGCAAAATGGAGGAGAACTGGTGTGAGGCTGGGCACATTCTAGTGGTGAACACTAAGCCGTGCAAAGAGAAGAGAAGATAATATCACAATAGAAAAAATATGGGTGGAGCGGAAAGGCTTTTTAGTTTGAAGGTACAAATTACAAAACACTACTGGTCCAAAAAAGGATCAAGTCAAGCAACCAAAGAAGTGGTTTGCATGCAAAACTGGATGCAGTCTATAATGAAAAATATATAACAAAACGACGTGAAAGAACCATTCACCCTGAGATTCCCCCCACAGTGTGATGCCACCCTGTCGGATTAGTCACTATGTATCTGTGCCCAAGTACATCAAGTAGTCACACCATCCCACCTACCTGTGTGAAGAGTCAACACAGCACCACGGACAAAGTAGAAAGTTCGCATTAAACAACCAAACCTCTAACACAACCTCGATAGGTCACGTCAGCATCAACACAATTGGCGTGGTGACCAACTGGAGGTGGCAGAGCTACGTCAGGTCAGTATCAGTCACATTTGCCTTGCTGTTCATGTGTCCCCATAGAAAACGCCGACAACGTCGTGAGTCCCGATGCACGAACATACAACAAATAAGCACAAGGCAACTCACCGTGGCAAGACAGACACGCTTGTGGGCGCAGCAAGGGGGTGGAACCCAGATAACATCTCTGCTGCAGGCCGTCTGTCTTCGTATGTTTGCGGGGTGGCCACGATCCGTCCGTCGGGTAGATCCCTTGCGTCTGTGAGACGTAGCGGGCAGTGCAGATCCTTGCCCGCCCATTGCCATTTCACATTGCAACGTGGGGGGACGCGCGTGTCCGTTATGATCTTCTTGCGTCGGAAGTGGCAGTTGGGAAGCAGGTCTGGAAGTGGCTTCGGCTGCTCCCAGTCTGAAGGGTGGCTCGCTAGACTCATGGCGTCGAGATGCACCTTTTGCACATAACCCTCACAGGCCTCTTGTCCGGGACGTTTTATCTTGACGTATTCCTTGTGACGGAGTCGCCACCCAGGCACCTCTTCGACTATGATTAGTTCACCGTTGTCGAGAAGTGCGGGGACCTGCGTCCGCATGCCCCGTCCAATGAGCACACGGGGTGCGCCACGCCAGGGCTCCGTGAGAATATCGACCTTCATCCCACCGTCGCTGCGTCTTACAACTACACGTTCGGGTACAACGTGGCCACTGCTGGTGTCGCAGAGCTGTCCACCTTCGCGCACCTTGGCACGATCGGGGGTGTAAGGTTTGATGCCGCCATCCAAGGCAGGGGACCGAGACGCCTTAGTGCCCGTCTTCATCTCAGCCGCCTTGATCGCATTTAAGAGACGCTTCTTCTCACTCTCGCTACTAACGTTGCGCATTCGCATTCCGCTCATCTTGCAGTGTTGCTCTGACAGATGGAGTGAGGGAGAGGGCAAGGGAAGGGTTGAAATACAAAACTGCACAATAAATAAAAAGAGTAGTCGAAATGTGCATAAACGCTTATCAGTCGCGCGCATGCAAGTTTCACTGAACTGGGAAAGAGGTACAGTTTTTAAAAATAGTACTACAACGTACGATTCACCCCAAATACACATTATGGTACAGTGGTCACATATACGACTAGTCATGACTTGCGAGTAAAAACGGAACGTAAAGGCTCACTCTAATTCTTATAAAAGTATATCGAGATTCATGGGTAAATGTGTGCGTCGACACCACGCTGAGGTGGTAATAGGTGGGTACACAAACCAAAAACAACACAACGCTTAATACCCATTACGACAACCATACCGGTGCGGTCCACCCCCTATTCCAACGTAACCGTGAAAACTCACAGGTCTATCCCTACGGTACATCAACCTTCAACATTTTCAAATCTAAGCTAGACAACACATCATGTGAGACACCTCCAGTTTCGACAATTTACGACAATTCCCAACCCACCCGCGAGGATCGCAGGAATACCTGTCGAAAGGTCAGTTCAACCCCGAGACCGAAATAACCATAGCTACACGTATGATTTTGGTACAGAGCACTTCACACCTTAGAAAACTTCAGTCGGAGCACAAAATAAGAAAAAAAGCTCGCAAGGAATTCCCGCTTGAGCTTAAAGGGGGGGTGGACCTATTATCCGGGTAGACCTATTATCCCTAGGATAATAGGTCCCCCTGTTTTGGAGTTAAATTTTAACTTTTTAACTTTTGGGATGGTAAAAAAATTTTTATTAAAAATTTGGGGTGGGATTCTGGCGTTCGGCCAGTTTGCGTGCTCGCTTTCATGCCGGTTTTGCCAGCGCAGGCTGCAGCAAGGCCATCTTCCTTCCTGGCGTTGCAGCTGGGGCAGAGGGTCTGAGGATGATGGTGGGGCTGGTTGGGCAGGTTGGGCTGCTTGTACTTCTGCTGCTGGGGCATCTATCTCCATCACCTCAGAGTCCGCAGGGCTGTCTGTCTGCTCCACCTCCAAGACCTTTTCCTTCACCTGCAGCAGCTCCTCCTTCACCTCGCCTTTGCGCACCTTTGCCTTGTGCGTTGAACATCGCGTCCAGGCGCTTTTTTCCCTTCGGGAGGGCTTTTGGTGGCTTTGCCGCCAAAAGCTCGCATCGTCGTCCTCAGTCTCGTCGTCTTCAATCACCATCACGGCCTCCCGGTGAGCTTCCAGAGGTTCCGCAACACGTTAGCTAGCGCCGCAGGCGCACGGTACGCTACTTTTTCTTTCGCCATGCTGCATTCCCCCATTCCAGTAAAATAGAAGAAAATTGTCCCCTACGAGTAGAATTCTGTGGGGGGTAGGTGAGAGGCGGGTCGGAGCCCCCGCCCCTCACCTACCCCCACCCCAGCCCCAATCCAAAACCCAACTTACCTCCGTATGGACACGTATGTATTCTACCTTTTCAAAAATAATTCACGTCTGGATTTCCATACGTTCCACACGTGGAGCGTATCTCTGGTTTACAGGATTGTGCATGTTTAAGGGTAAAAAGGGGGGGAAAGAGTGACCGGGATAGCAGCGGGATAATAACAATTTTTAATCGACTTAAAATTTGGTCTGAAAGCGAAAATCTGAAATTTTAGGGTGGATCATAGGTCCACCGTCCCTTTAACAACAGCAAGGAGTCTCCTTGCAGGACAGTCAGCAAAACAACCAGTCGATAAGCACTCGATTTGTACATAACAAAACGACCCGTCTAAAAGCGTCCATTCCGTACGTAACAAAACCACCCATCAAAAAGCGTCCGTTTTGTACGCGACAAAACGACCTGTCTAAAAGCGCCCGTGTTGTACGCGACAAAACGACCCGTCTAAAAGCGTCCGTTTCGTACGCGACAAAACGACCCGTCAAAAAGCGCCCGTGTTGTACGCGACAAAACGACCCGTCTAAAAGCGTCCGTGTTGTACGCGACAAAACGACCCGTCTAAAAGCGTCCGTTCTGTACGCGACAAAACGACCCGTATAAAAGCGCCCGTGTTGTACGCGACAAAACGACCAGTCTAAAAGCGCCCGTGTTGTACGCGACAAAACGACCTGTCTAAAAGCGTCTGTGTTGTACGCGACAAAACGACCCGTATAAAAGCGTCCGTGTTGTACGCGACAAAACGACCCGTATAAAAGCGCCCGTGTTGTACGCGACAAAACGACCAGTCTAAAAGCGCCCGTGTTGTACGCGACAAAACGACCTGTCTAAAAGCGTCTGTGTTGTACGCGACAAAACGACCCGTATAAAAGCGCCCGTGTTGTACGCGACAAAACGACCCGTCTAAAAGCGTCCGTTCTGTACGCGACAAAACGACCCGTCTAAAAGCGTCCGTTTCGTACGCGACAAAACGACCCGTCAAAAAGCGCCCGTGTTGTACGCGACAAAACGACCTGTCTAAAAGCGTCCGTGTTGTACGCGACAAAACGACCCGTATAAAAGCGCCCGTGTTGTACGCGACAAAACGACCCGTCTAAAAGCGCCCGTGTTGTACGCGACAAAACGACCCGTATAAAAGCGCCCGTGTTGTACGCGACAAAACGACCCGTCTAAAAGCGTCCGTTCTGTACGCGACAAAACGACCCGTCTAAAAGCGTCCGTGTTGTACGCGACAAAACGACCCGTATAAAAGCGCCCGTGTTGTACGCGACAAAACGACCCGTCTAAAAGCGTCCGTTCTGTACGCGACAAAACGACCCGTATAAAAGCGTCCGTGTTGTACGCGACAAAACGACCCGTCTAAAAGCGTCCGTGTTGTACGCGACAAAACGACCCGTCTAAAAGCGTCCGTTCTGTACGCGACAAAACGACCCGTATAAAAGCGCCCGTGTTGTACGCGACAAAACGACCCGTATAAAAGCGCCCGTGTTGTACGCGACAAAACGACCCGTCTAAAAGCGTCCGTTCTGCACGCGACAAAACCACCCGTCTAAAAGCGTCCGTTCTGTACGCGACAAAACGACCCGTCTAAAAGCGTCCGTTCTGTACGCGACAAAACGACCCGTATAAAAGCGTCCGTTCTGTACGCGACAAAACGACCCGTCTAAAAGCGTCCGTTCTGTACGCGACAAAACGACCCGTCTAAAAGCGCCCGTGTTGTACGCGACAAAACGACCCGTATAAAAGCGTCCGTTCTGTACGCGACAAAACGACCCGTCTAAAAGCGTCCGTTCTGTACGCGACAAAACGACCCGTATAAAAGCGTCCGTTCTGTACGCGACAAAACGACCCGTCTAAAAGCGTCCGTTCTGTACGCGACAAAACGACCCGTATAAAAGCGTCCGTGTTGTACGCGACAAAACGACCCGTCTAAAAGCGTCCGTGTTGTACGCGACAAAACGACCCGTCTAAAAGCGTCCGTTCTGTACGCGACAAAACGACCCGTATAAAAGCGCCCGTGTTGTACGCGACAAAACGACCCGTATAAAAGCGCCCGTGTTGTACGCGACAAAACGACCCGTCTAAAAGCGTCCGTTCTGCACGCGACAAAACCACCCGTCTAAAAGCGTCCGTTCTGTACGCGACAAAACGACCCGTCTAAAAGCGTCCGTTCTGTACGCGACAAAACGACCCGTATAAAAGCGTCCGTTCTGTACGCGACAAAACGACCCGTCTAAAAGCGTCCGTTCTGTACGCGACAAAACGACCCGTCTAAAAGCGCCCGTGTTGTACGCGACAAAACGACCCGTATAAAAGCGTCCGTTCTGTACGCGACAAAACGACCCGTATAAAAGCGTCCGTGTTGTACGCGACAAAACGACCCGTCTAAAAGCGTCCGTGTTGTACGCGACAAAACGACCCGTCTAAAAGCGTCCGTTCTGTACGCGACAAAACGACCCGTATAAAAGCGCCCGTGTTGTACGCGACAAAACGACCCGTATAAAAGCGCCCGTGTTGTACGCGACAAAACGACCCGTCTAAAAGCGTCCGTTCTGCACGCGACAAAACCACCCGTCTAAAAGCGTCCGTTCTGTACGCGACAAAACGACCCGTCTAAAAGCGTCCGTTCTGTACGCGACAAAACGACCCGTATAAAAGCGTCCGTTCTGTACGCGACAAAACGACCCGTCTAAAAGCGTCCGTTCTGTACGCGACAAAACGACCCGTCTAAAAGCGCCCGTGTTGTACGCGACAAAACGACCCGTATAAAAGCGTCCGTTCTGTACGCGACAAAACGACCCGTCTAAAAGCGTCCGTTCTGTACGCGACAAAACGACCCGTCTAAAAGCGCCCGTGTTGTACGCGACAAAACGACCCGTATAAAAGCGTCCGTTCTGTACGCGACAAAACGACCCGTATAAAAGCGTCCGTTCTGTACGCGACAAAACGACCCGTCTAAAAGCGTCCGTGTTGTACGCGACAAAACGACCCGTCTAAAAGCGTCCGTTCTGTACGCGACAAAACGACCCGTCTAAAAGCGCCCGTGTTGTACGCGACAAAACGACCCGTCTAAAAGCGTCCGTTCTGTACGCGACAAAACGACCCGTCTAAAAGCGTCCGTTCTGTACGCGACAAAACGACCCGTATAAAAGCGCCCGTTCTGTACGCGACAAAACGACCCGTCTAAAAGCGTCCGTGTTGTACGCGACAAAACGACCCGTATAAAAGCGTCCGTGTTGTACGCGACAACACGACCCGTCTAAAAGCGCCCGTGTTGTACGCGACAAAACGACCCGTCTAAAAGCGTCCGTGTTGTACGCGACAAAACGACCCGTCTAAAAGCGCCCGTGTTGTACGCGACAAAACGACCCGTCTAAAAGCGCCCGTGTTGTACGCGACAAAACGACCCGTATAAAAGCGCCCGTGTTGTACGCGACAAAACGACCCGTCTAAAACCGTCCGTTCTGTACGCGACAAAACGACCCGTCTAAAAGCGTCCGTGTTGTACGCGACAAAACGACCCGTCTAAAAGCGCCCGTGTTGTACGCGACAAAACGACCCGTCTAAAAGCGTCCGTGTTGTACGCGACAAAACGACCCGTCTAAAAGCGCCCGTGTTGTACGCGACAAAACGACCCGTCTAAAAGCGTCCGTTCTGTACGCGACAAAACGACCCGTCTAAAAGCGTCCGTTCTGTACGCGACAAAACGACCCGTCTAAAAGCGCCCGTGTTGTACGCGACAAAACGACCCGTCTAAAAGCGCCCGTGTTGTACGCGACAAAACGACCCGTATAAAAGCGTCCGTTCTGTACGCGACAAAACGACCCGTATAAAAGCGTCCGTTCTGTACGCGACAAAACGACCCGTCTAAAAGCGTCCGTGTTGTACGCGACAAAACGACCCGTCTAAAAGCGTCCGTTCTGTACGCGACAAAACGACCCGTCTAAAAGCGCCCGTGTTGTACGCGACAAAACGACCCGTCTAAAAGCGTCCGTTCTGTACGCGACAAAACGACCCGTCTAAAAGCGTCCGTTCTGTACGCGACAAAACGACCCGTATAAAAGCGCCCGTTCTGTACGCGACAAAACGACCCGTCTAAAAGCGTCCGTGTTGTACGCGACAAAACGACCCGTCTAAAAGCGCACGTGTTGTACGCGACAAAACGACCCGTCTAAAAGCGCCCGTGTTGTACGCGACAAAATGACCCGTCTAAAAGCGTCCGTGTTGTACGCGACAACACGACCCGTCTAAAAGCGCCCGTGTTGTACGCGACAAAACGACCCGTCTAAAAGCGTCCGTGTTGTACGCGACAAAACGACCCGTCTAAAAGCGCCCGTGTTGTACGCGACAAAACGACCCGTCTAAAAGCGCCCGTGTTGTACGCGACAAAACGACCCGTATAAAAGCGCCCGTGTTGTACGCGACAAAACGACCCGTCTAAAACCGTCCGTTCTGTACGCGACAAAACGACCCGTCTAAAAGCGTCCGTGTTGTACGCGACAAAACGACCCGTCTAAAAGCGCCCGTGTTGTACGCGACAAAACGACCCGTATAAAAGCGCCCGTGTTGTACGCGACAAAACGACCCGTCTAAAAGCGTCCGTGTTGTACGCGACAAAACGACCCGTCTAAAAGCGTCCGTTCTGTACGCGACAAAACGACCCGTATAAAAGCGCCCGTGTTGTACGCGACAAAACGACCCGTCTAAAAGCGTCCGTGTTGTACGCGACAAAACGACCCGTCTAAAAGCGCCCGTGTTGTACGCGACAAAACGACCCGTCAAAAAGCGCCCGTGTTGTACGCGACAAAACGACCCGTATAAAAGCGCCCGTGTTGTACGCGACAAAACGACCCGTCTGAAAGCGTCCGTTCTGTTCGCGACAAAACGACCCGTCAAAAAGCGCCCGTGTTGTACGCGACAAAACGACCCGTCAAAAAGCGCCCGTGTTGTACGCGACAAAACGACCCGTCTGAAAGCGTCCGTTCTGTTCGCGACAAAACGACCCGTCAAAAAGCGCCCGTGTTGTACGCGACAAAACGACCCGTCAAAAAGCGCCCGTGTTGTACGCGACAAAACGACCCGTCTAAAAGCGTCCGTGTTGTACGCGACAAAACGACCCGTCAAAAAGCGCCCGTGTTGTACGCGACAAAACGACCCGTCAAAAAGCGCCCGTGTTGTACGCGACAAAACGACCCGTCTGAAAGCGTCCGTTCTGTACGCGACAAAACGACCCGTATAAAAGCGTCCGTTCTGTACTCGACAAAACGACCCGTCAAAAAGCGCCCGTGTTGTACGCGACAAAACGACCCGTCTGAAAGCGTCCGTTCTGTACGCGACAAAACGACCCGTATAAAAGCGCCCGTGTTGTACGCGACAAAACGACCCGTCTAAAAGCGCCCGTGTTGTACGCGACAAAACGACCCGTCTAAAAGCGTCCGTGTTGTACGCGACAAAACGACCCGTATAAAAGCGTCCGTTCTGTACTCGACAAAACGACCCGTCAAAAAGCGCCCGTGTTGTACGCGACAAAACGACCCGTCTGAAAGCGTCCGTTCTGTACGCGACAAAACGACCCGTATAAAAGCGCCCGTGTTGTACGCGACAAAACGACCCGTCTAAAAGCGTCCGTGTTGTACGCGACAAAACGACCCGTCTGAAAGCGTCCGTTCTGTACGCGACAAAACGACCCGTATAAAAGCGCCCGTGTTGTACGCGACAAAACGACCCGTCTAAAAGCGTCCGTGTTGTACGCGACAAAACGACCCGTATAAAAGCGCCCGTGTTGTACGCGACAAAACGACCCGTCTAAAAGCGTCCGTTCTGTACGCGACAAAACGACCCGTCTGAAAGCGTCCGTTCTGTACGCGACAAAACGACCCGTCTGAAAGCGTCCGTTCTGTACGCGACAAAACGACCCGTCTAAAAGCGTCCGTGTTGTACGCGACAAAACGACCCGTCTAAAAGCGTCCGTTCTGTACGCGACAAAACGACCCGTCTGAAAGCGTCCGTTCTGTACGCGACAAAACGACCCGTCTGAAAGCGTCCGTTCTGTACGCGACAAAACGACCCGTATAAAAGCGTCCGTTCTGTACGCGACAAAACGACCCGTCTAAAAGCGTCCGTGTTGTACGCGACAAAACGACCCGTCAAAAAGCGCCCGTGTTGTACGCGACAAAACGACCCGTCAAAAAGCGCCCGTGTTGTACGCGACAAAACGACCCGTCTGAAAGCGTCCGTTCTGTACGCGACAAAACGACCCGTATAAAAGCGTCCGTTCTGTACTCGACAAAACGACCCGTCAAAAAGCGCCCGTGTTGTACGCGACAAAACGACCCGTCTGAAAGCGTCCGTTCTGTTCGCGACAAAACGACCCGTCAAAAAGCGCCCGTGTTGTACGCGACAAAACGACCCGTCAAAAAGCGCCCGTGTTGTACGCGACAAAACGACCCGTCTAAAAGCGTCCGTGTTGTACGCGACAAAACGACCCGTCAAAAAGCGCCCGTGTTGTACGCGACAAAACGACCCGTCAAAAAGCGCCCGTGTTGTACGCGACAAAACGACCCGTCTGAAAGCGTCCGTTCTGTACGCGACAAAACGACCCGTATAAAAGCGCCCGTGTTGTACGCGACAAAACGACCCGTCAAAAAGCGCCCGTGTTGTACGCGACAAAACGACCCGTCTGAAAGCGTCCGTTCTGTTCGCGACAAAACGACCCGTCAAAAAGCGCCCGTGTTGTACGCGACAAAACGACCCGTCAAAAAGCGCCCGTGTTGTACGCGACAAAACGACCCGTCTAAAAGCGTCCGTGTTGTACGCGACAAAACGACCCGTCAAAAAGCGCCCGTGTTGTACGCGACAAAACGACCCGTCTAAAAGCGCCCGTGTTGTACGCGACAAAACGACCCGTCTAAAAGCGTCCGTGTTGTACGCGACAAAACGACCCGTATAAAAGCGTCCGTTCTGTACTCGACAAAACGACCCGTCAAAAAGCGCCCGTGTTGTACGCGACAAAACGACCCGTCTGAAAGCGTCCGTTCTGTACGCGACAAAACGACCCGTATAAAAGCGCCCGTGTTGTACGCGACAAAACGACCCGTCTAAAAGCGTCCGTGTTGTACGCGACAAAACGACCCGTCTGAAAGCGTCCGTTCTGTACGCGACAAAACGACCCGTATAAAAGCGCCCGTGTTGTACGCGACAAAACGACCCGTCTAAAAGCGCCCGTGTTGTACGCGACAAAACGACCCGTCTAAAAGCGTCCGTGTTGTACGCGACAAAACGACCCGTATAAAAGCGTCCGTTCTGTACTCGACAAAACGACCCGTCAAAAAGCGCCCGTGTTGTACGCGACAAAACGACCCGTCTGAAAGCGTCCGTTCTGTACGCGACAAAACGACCCGTATAAAAGCGCCCGTGTTGTACGCGACAAAACGACCCGTCTAAAAGCGTCCGTGTTGTACGCGACAAAACGACCCGTATAAAAGCGCCCGTGTTGTACGCGACAAAACGACCCGTCTAAAAGCGTCCGTTCTGTACGCGACAAAACGACCCGTCTGAAAGCGTCCGTTCTGTACGCGACAAAACGACCCGTCTGAAAGCGTCCGTTCTGTACGCGACAAAACGACCCGTCTAAAAGCGTCCGTGTTGTACGCGACAAAACGACCCGTCTAAAAGCGTCCGTTCTGTACGCGACAAAACGACCCGTCTGAAAGCGTCCGTTCTGTACGCGACAAAACGACCCGTCTGAAAGCGTCCGTTCTGTACGCGACAAAACGACCCGTATAAAAGCGTCCGTTCTGTACGCGACAAAACGACCCGTCTAAAAGCGTCCGTGTTGTACGCGACAAAACGACCCGTCTAAAAGCGTCCGTGTTGTACGCGACAAAACGACCCGTCTAAAAGCGTCCGTGTTGTACGCGACAAAACGACCCGTATAAAAGCGTCCGTGTTGTACGCGACAAAACGACCCGTCAAAAAGCGCCCGTGTTGTACGCGACAAAACGACCCGTCTAAAAGAGTCCGTGTTGTACGCGACAAAACGACCCGTCTAAAAGCGTCCGTGTTGTACGCGACAACACGACCCGTCTAAAAGCGTCCGTGTTGTACGCGACAAAACGACCCGTCTAAAAGCGTCCGTGTTGTACGCGACAAAACGACCCGTCTAAAAGCGTCCGTGTTGTACGCGACAAAACGACCCGTCTAAAAGCGTCCGTGTTGTACGCGACAAAACGACCCGTCTAAAAGCGCACGTGTTGTACGCGACAAAACGACCCGTCTAAAAGCGTCCGTTCTGTACTCGACAAAACGACCCGTCAAAAAGCGCACGTGTTGTACGCGACAAAACGACCCGTATAAAAGCGTCCGTTCTGTACGCGACAAAACGACCCGTATAAAAGCGCCCGTGTTGTACGCGACAAAACGACCCGTCTAAAAGCGTCCGTGTTGTACGCGACAAAACGACCCGTCTGAAAGCGTCCGTTCTGTACGCGACAAAACGACCCGTATAAAAGCGCCCGTGTTGTACGCGACAAAACGACCCGTCTAAAAGCGCCCGTGTTGTACGCGACAAAACGACCCGTATAAAAGCGTCCGTTCTGTACGCGACAAAAGGACCCGTCTAAAACCGTCCGTGTTGTACGTGACAAAACGACCCGTCTAAAAGCGTCCGTGTTGTACGCGACAAAACGACCCGTATAAAAGCGTCCGTTCTGTACTCGACAAAACGACCCGTCAAAAAGCGCCCGTGTTGTACGCGACAAAACGACCCGTCTAAAAGCGCCCGTGTTGTACGCGACAAAACGACCCGTATAAAAGCGTCCGTTCTGTACTCGACAAAACGACCCGTCAAAAAGCGCCCGTGTTGTACGCGACAAAACGACCCGTCTGAAAGCGTCCGTTCTGTACGCGACAAAACGACCCGTCTAAAAGCGTCCGTGTTGTACGCGACAAAACGACCCGTATAAAAGCGTCCGTGTTGTACGCGACAAAACGACCCGTCTGAAAGCGTCCGTTCTGTACGCGACAAAACGACCCGTATAAAAGCGCCCGTGTTGTACGCGACAAAACGACCCGTCTAAAAGCGTCCGTGTTGTACGCGACAAAACGACCCGTCTAAAAGCGTCCGTTCTGTACGCGACAAAACGACCCGTATAAAAGCGCCCGTGTTGTACGCGACAAAACGACCCGTATAAAAGCGTCCGTTCTGTACGCGACAAAACGACCCGTCTAAAAGCGTCCGTGTTGTACGCGACAAAACGACCCGTCTAAAAGCGCCCGTGTTGTACGCGACAAAACGACCCGTCAAAAAGCGCCCGTGTTGTACGCGACAAAACGACCCGTATAAAAGCGCCCGTGTTGTACGCGACAAAACGACCCGTCTAAAAGCGTCCGTGTTGTACGCGACAAAACGACCCGTCTAAAAGCGTCCGTGTTGTACGCGACAAAACGACCCGTCAAAAAGCGCCCGTGTTGTACGCGACAAAACGACCCGTATAAAAGCGTCCGTGTTGTACGCGACAAAACGACCCGTCTGAAAGCGTCCGTTCTGTTCGCGACAAAACGACCCGTCTAAAAGCGCCCGTGTTGTACGCGACAAAACGACCCGTCAAAAAGCGCCCGTGTTGTACGCGACAAAACGACCCGTATAAAAGCGTCCGTGTTGTACGCGACAAAACGACCCGTCAAAAAGCGCCCGTGTTGTACGCGACAAAACGACCCGTCTGAAAGCGTCCGTTCTGTACGCGACAAAACGACCCGTCTAAAAGCGTCCGTGTTGTACGCGACAAAACGACCCGTCTAAAAGCGTCCGTGTTGTACGCGACAAAACGACCCGTATAAAAGCGTCCGTGTTGTACGCGACAAAACGACCCGTCAAAAAGCGCCCGTGTTGTACGCGACAAAACGACCCGTATAAAAGCGTCCGTTCTGTACGCGACAAAACGACCCGTCTAAAAGAGTCCGTGTTGTACGCGACAAAACGACCCGTATAAAAGCGTCCGTTCTGTACGCGACAAAACGACCCGTATAAAAGCGCCCGTGTTGTACGCGACAAAACGACCCGTCAAAAAGCGCCCGTGTTGTACGCGACAAAACGACCCGTCAAAAAGCGTCCGTGTTGTACGCGACAAAACGACCCGTCTGAAAGCGTCCGTTCTGTACGCGACAAAACGACCCGTCTAAAAGCGCCCGTGTTGTACGCGACAAAACGACCCGTATAAAAGCGTCCGTTCTGTACGCGACAAAACGACCCGTCTAAAAGCGTCCGTTCTGTACGCGACAAAACGACCCGTCTAAAAGCGCCCGTTTCGTACGCGACAAAACGACCCTTCTAAAAGCGTCCGTGTTGTACGCGACAAAACGACCCGTCTATAAGCGTCCGTGTTGTACGCGACAAAACGACCCGTCTAAAAGCGTCCGTTCTGTACGCGACAAAACGACCCGTCTAAAAGCGTCCGTTCTGTACGCGACAAAACGACCCGTCTAAAAGCGTCCGTTCTGTACGCGACAAAACGACCCGTCTAAAAGCGCCCGTGTTGTACGCGACAAAACGACCCGTCTAAAAGCGTCCGTGTTGTACGCGACAAAACGACCCGTATAAAAGCGTCCGTGTTGTACGCGACAAAACGACCCGTCTGAAAGCGTCCGTTCTGTACGCGACAAAACGACCCGTCTAAAAGCGTCCGTTCTGTACGCGACAAAACGACCCGTATAAAAGCGCCCGTGTTGTACGCGACAAAACGACCCGTCTAAAAGCGTCCGTGTTGTACGCGACAAAACGACCCGTCTGAAAGCGTCCGTTCTGTACGCGACAAAACGACCCGTATAAAAGCGCCCGTGTTGTACGCGACAAAACGACCCGTCTAAAAGCGCCCGTGTTGTACGCGACAAAACGACCCGTATAAAAGCGTCCGTTCTGTACGCGACAAAAGGACCCGTCTAAAACCGTCCGTGTTGTACGCGACAAAACGACCCGTCTAAAAGCGTCCGTGTTGTACGCGACAAAACGACCCGTCTAAAAGCGCCCGTGTTGTACGCGACAAAACGACCCGTCTAAAAGCGTCCGTTCTGTACGCGACAAAACGACCTGTCTAAAAGCGTCTGTGTTGTACGCGACAAAACGACCCGTATAAAAGCGTCCGTTCTGTACTCGACAAAACGACCCGTCAAAAAGCGCCCGTGTTGTACGCGACAAAACGACCCGTCTGAAAGCGTCCGTTCTGTACGCGACAAAACTACCCGTATAAAAGCGCCCGTGTTGTACGCGACAAAACGACCCGTCTAAAAGCGTCCGTGTTGTACGCGACAAAACGACCCGTATAAAAGCGTCCGTGTTGTACGCGACAAAACGACCCGTCTGAAAGCGTCCGTTCTGTACGCGACAAAACGACCCGTATAAAAGCGCCCGTGTTGTACGCGACAAAACGACCCGTCTAAAAGCGTCCGTTCTGTACGCGACAAAACGACCCGTCTAAAAGCGTCCGTGTTGTACGCGACAAAACGACCCGTCTAAAAGCGTCCGTGTTGTACGCGACAAAACGACCCGTCTAAAAGCGTCCGTTCTGTACGCGACAAAACGACCCGTCTAAAAGCGCCCGTGTTGTACGCGACAAAACGACCCGTCTAAAAGCGCCCGTGTTGTACGCGACAAAACGACCCGTATAAAAGCGTCCGTTCTGTACGCGACAAAACGACCCGTCTGAAAGCGTCCGTTCTGTACGCGACAAAACGACCCGTATAAAAGCGCCCGTGTTGTACGCGACAAAACGACCCGTCTAAAAGCGTCCGTGTTGTACGCGACAAAACGACCCGTCTAAAAGCGTCCGTTCTGTACGCGACAAAACGACCCGTATAAAAGCGCCCGTGTTGTACGCGACAAAACGACCCGTCTAAAAGCGTCCGTGTTGTACGCGACAAAACGACCCGTCTAAAAGCGCCCGTGTTGTACGCGACAAAACGACCCGTCAAAAAGCGCCCGTGTTGTACGCGACAAAACGACCCGTATAAAAGCGCCCGTGTTGTACGCGACAAAACGACCCGTCTGAAAGCGTCCGTTCTGTTCGCGACAAAACGACCCGTCAAAAAGCGCCCGTGTTGTACGCGACAAAACGACCCGTCAAAAAGCGCCCGTGTTGTACGCGACAAAACGACCCGTCTGAAAGCGTCCGTTCTGTTCGCGACAAAACGACCCGTCAAAAAGCGCCCGTGTTGTACGCGACAAAACGACCCGTCAAAAAGCGCCCGTGTTGTACGCGACAAAACGACCCGTCTAAAAGCGTCCGTGTTGTACGCGACAAAACGACCCGTCAAAAAGCGCCCGTGTTGTACGCGACAAAACGACCCGTCAAAAAGCGCCCGTGTTGTACGCGACAAAACGACCCGTCTGAAAGCGTCCGTTCTGTACGCGACAAAACGACCCGTATAAAAGCGTCCGTTCTGTACTCGACAAAACGACCCGTCAAAAAGCGCCCGTGTTGTACGCGACAAAACGACCCGTCTGAAAGCGTCCGTTCTGTACGCGACAAAACGACCCGTATAAAAGCGCCCGTGTTGTACGCGACAAAACGACCCGTCTAAAAGCGCCCGTGTTGTACGCGACAAAACGACCCGTATAAAAGCGTCCGTTCTGTACTCGACAAAACGACCCGTCAAAAAGCGCCCGTGTTGTACGCGACAAAACGACCCGTCTGAAAGCGTCCGTTCTGTACGCGACAAAACGACCCGTATAAAAGCGCCCGTGTTGTACGCGACAAAACGACCCGTCTAAAAGCGTCCGTTCTGTACGCGACAAAACGACCCGTCTAAAAGCGTCCGTGTTGTACGCGACAAAACGACCCGTATAAAAGCGTCCGTGTTGTACGCGACAAAACGACCCGTCTGAAAGCGTCCGTTCTGTACGCGACAAAACGACCCGTCTAAAAGCGTCCGTGTTGTACGCGACAAAACGACCCGTATAAAAGCGTCCGTGTTGTACGCGACAAAACGACCCGTCTGAAAGCGTCCGTTCTGTACGCGACAAAACGACCCGTATAAAAGCGCCCGTGTTGTACGCGACAAAACGACCCGTCTAAAAGCGTCCGTGTTGTACGCGACAAAACGACCCGTATAAAAGCGCCCGTGTTGTACGCGACAAAACGACCCGTCTAAAAGCGTCCGTTCTGTACGCGACAAAACGACCCGTCTGAAAGCGTCCGTTCTGTACGCGACAAAACGACCCGTCTGAAAGCGTCCGTTCTGTACGCGACAAAACGACCCGTCTAAAAGCGTCCGTGTTGTACGCGACAAAACGACCCGTCTAAAAGCGTCCGTTCTGTACGCGACAAAACGACCCGTCTGAAAGCGTCCGTTCTGTACGCGACAAAACGACCCGTCTGAAAGCGTCCGTTCTGTACGCGACAAAACGACCCGTATAAAAGCGTCCGTTCTGTACGCGACAAAACGACCCGTCTAAAAGCGTCCGTGTTGTACGCGACAAAACGACCCGTCTAAAAGCGTCCGTGTTGTACGCGACAAAACGACCCGTCTAAAAGCGTCCGTGTTGTACGCGACAAAACGACCCGTATAAAAGCGTCCGTGTTGTACGCGACAAAACGACCCGTCTGAAAGCGTCCGTTCTGTACGCGACAAAACGACCCGTATAAAAGCGTCCGTGTTGTACGCGACAAAACGACCCGTATAAAAGCGTCCGTGTTGTACGCGACAAAACGACCCGTCAAAAAGCGCCCGTGTTGTACGCGACAAAACGACCCGTCTAAAAGAGTCCGTGTTGTACGCGACAAAACGACCCGTCTAAAAGCGTCCGTGTTGTACGCGACAACACGACCCGTCTAAAAGCGTCCGTGTTGTACGCGACAAAACGACCCGTCTAAAAGCGTCCGTGTTGTACGCGACAAAACGACCCGTCTAAAAGCGTCCGTGTTGTACGCGACAAAACGACCCGTCTAAAAGCGCACGTGTTGTACGCGACAAAACGACCCGTCTAAAAGCGTCCGTTCTGTACTCGACAAAACGACCCGTCAAAAAGCGCACGTGTTGTACGCGACAAAACGACCCGTATAAAAGCGTCCGTTCTGTACGCGACAAAACGACCCGTCTAAAAGCGTCCGTTCTGTACGCGACAAAACGACCCGTATAAAAGCGCCCGTGTTGTACGCGACAAAACGACCCGTCTAAAAGCGTCCGTGTTGTACGCGACAAAACGACCCGTCTGAAAGCGTCCGTTCTGTACGCGACAAAACGACCCGTATAAAAGCGCCCGTGTTGTACGCGACAAAACGACCCGTCTAAAAGCGCCCGTGTTGTACGCGACAAAACGACCCGTATAAAAGCGTCCGTTCTGTACGCGACAAAAGGACCCGTCTAAAACCGTCCGTGTTGTACGTGACAAAACGACCCGTCTAAAAGCGTCCGTGTTGTACGCGACAAAACGACCCGTCTAAAAGCGTCCGTTCTGTACGCGACAAAACGACCCGTCTAAAAGCGTCCGTGTTGTACGCGACAAAACGACCCGTATAAAAGCGTCCGTTCTGTACTCGACAAAACGACCCGTCAAAAAGCGCCCGTGTTGTACGCGACAAAACGACCCGTCTAAAAGCGCCCGTGTTGTACGCGACAAAACGACCCGTATAAAAGCGTCCGTGTTGTACGCGACAAAACGACCCGTCAAAAAGCGCCCGTGTTGTACGCGACAAAACGACCCGTCTGAAAGCGTCCGTTCTGTACGCGACAAAACGACCCGTCTAAAAGCGTCCGTGTTGTACGCGACAAAACGACCCGTCTAAAAGCGTCCGTGTTGTACGCGACAAAACGACCCGTATAAAAGCGTCCGTGTTGTACGCGACAAAACGACCCGTCAAAAAGCGCCCGTGTTGTACGCGACAAAACGACCCGTATAAAAGCGTCCGTTCTGTACGCGACAAAACGACCCGTCTAAAAGAGTCCGTGTTGTACGCGACAAAACGACCCGTATAAAAGCGTCCGTTCTGTACGCGACAAAACGACCCGTATAAAAGCGCCCGTGTTGTACGCGACAAAACGACCCGTCAAAAAGCGCCCGTGTTGTACGCGACAAAACGACCCGTCAAAAAGCGTCCGTGTTGTACGCGACAAAACGACCCGTCTGAAAGCGTCCGTTCTGTACGCGACAAAACGACCCGTCTAAAAGCGCCCGTGTTGTACGCGACAAAACGACCCGTATAAAAGCGTCCGTTCTGTACGCGACAAAACGACCCGTCTAAAAGCGTCCGTTCTGTACGCGACAAAACGACCCGTCTAAAAGCGCCCGTTTCGTACGCGACAAAACGACCCTTCTAAAAGCGTCCGTGTTGTACGCGACAAAACGACCCGTCTATAAGCGTCCGTGTTGTACGCGACAAAACGACCCGTCTAAAAGCGTCCGTTCTGTACGCGACAAAACGACCCGTCTAAAAGCGTCCGTTCTGTACGCGACAAAACGACCCGTCTAAAAGCGTCCGTTCTGTACGCGACAAAACGACCCGTCTAAAAGCGCCCGTGTTGTACGCGACAAAACGACCCGTCTAAAAGCGTCCGTGTTGTACGCGACAAAACGACCCGTATAAAAGCGTCCGTGTTGTACGCGACAAAACGACCCGTCTGAAAGCGTCCGTTCTGTACGCGACAAAACGACCCGTCTAAAAGCGTCCGTTCTGTACGCGACAAAACGACCCGTATAAAAGCGCCCGTGTTGTACGCGACAAAACGACCCGTCTAAAAGCGTCCGTGTTGTACGCGACAAAACGACCCGTCTGAAAGCGTCCGTTCTGTACGCGACAAAACGACCCGTATAAAAGCGCCCGTGTTGTACGCGACAAAACGACCCGTCTAAAAGCGCCCGTGTTGTACGCGACAAAACGACCCGTATAAAAGCGTCCGTTCTGTACGCGACAAAAGGACCCGTCTAAAACCGTCCGTGTTGTACGCGACAAAACGACCCGTCTAAAAGCGTCCGTGTTGTACGCGACAAAACGACCCGTCTAAAAGCGCCCGTGTTGTACGCGACAAAACGACCCGTCTAAAAGCGTCCGTTCTGTACGCGACAAAACGACCTGTCTAAAAGCGTCTGTGTTGTACGCGACAAAACGACCCGTATAAAAGCGTCCGTTCTGTACTCGACAAAACGACCCGTCAAAAAGCGCCCGTGTTGTACGCGACAAAACGACCCGTCTGAAAGCGTCCGTTCTGTACGCGACAAAACTACCCGTATAAAAGCGCCCGTGTTGTACGCGACAAAACGACCCGTCTAAAAGCGTCCGTGTTGTACGCGACAAAACGACCCGTATAAAAGCGTCCGTGTTGTACGCGACAAAACGACCCGTCTGAAAGCGTCCGTTCTGTACGCGACAAAACGACCCGTATAAAAGCGCCCGTGTTGTACGCGACAAAACGACCCGTCTAAAAGCGTCCGTTCTGTACGCGACAAAACGACCCGTCTAAAAGCGTCCGTGTTGTACGCGACAAAACGACCCGTCTAAAAGCGTCCGTGTTGTACGCGACAAAACGACCCGTCTAAAAGCGTCCGTTCTGTACGCGACAAAACGACCCGTCTAAAAGCGCCCGTGTTGTACGCGACAAAACGACCCGTCTAAAAGCGCCCGTGTTGTACGCGACAAAACGACCCGTATAAAAGCGTCCGTTCTGTACGCGACAAAACGACCCGTCTGAAAGCGTCCGTTCTGTACGCGACAAAACGACCCGTATAAAAGCGCCCGTGTTGTACGCGACAAAACGACCCGTCTAAAAGCGTCCGTGTTGTACGCGACAAAACGACCCGTCTAAAAGCGTCCGTTCTGTACGCGACAAAACGACCCGTATAAAAGCGCCCGTGTTGTACGCGACAAAACGACCCGTCTAAAAGCGTCCGTGTTGTACGCGACAAAACGACCCGTCTAAAAGCGCCCGTGTTGTACGCGACAAAACGACCCGTCAAAAAGCGCCCGTGTTGTACGCGACAAAACGACCCGTATAAAAGCGCCCGTGTTGTACGCGACAAAACGACCCGTCTGAAAGCGTCCGTTCTGTTCGCGACAAAACGACCCGTCAAAAAGCGCCCGTGTTGTACGCGACAAAACGACCCGTCAAAAAGCGCCCGTGTTGTACGCGACAAAACGACCCGTCTGAAAGCGTCCGTTCTGTTCGCGACAAAACGACCCGTCAAAAAGCGCCCGTGTTGTACGCGACAAAACGACCCGTCAAAAAGCGCCCGTGTTGTACGCGACAAAACGACCCGTCTAAAAGCGTCCGTGTTGTACGCGACAAAACGACCCGTCAAAAAGCGCCCGTGTTGTACGCGACAAAACGACCCGTCAAAAAGCGCCCGTGTTGTACGCGACAAAACGACCCGTCTGAAAGCGTCCGTTCTGTACGCGACAAAACGACCCGTATAAAAGCGTCCGTTCTGTACTCGACAAAACGACCCGTCAAAAAGCGCCCGTGTTGTACGCGACAAAACGACCCGTCTGAAAGCGTCCGTTCTGTACGCGACAAAACGACCCGTATAAAAGCGCCCGTGTTGTACGCGACAAAACGACCCGTCTAAAAGCGCCCGTGTTGTACGCGACAAAACGACCCGTATAAAAGCGTCCGTTCTGTACTCGACAAAACGACCCGTCAAAAAGCGCCCGTGTTGTACGCGACAAAACGACCCGTCTGAAAGCGTCCGTTCTGTACGCGACAAAACGACCCGTATAAAAGCGCCCGTGTTGTACGCGACAAAACGACCCGTCTAAAAGCGTCCGTTCTGTACGCGACAAAACGACCCGTCTAAAAGCGTCCGTGTTGTACGCGACAAAACGACCCGTATAAAAGCGTCCGTGTTGTACGCGACAAAACGACCCGTCTGAAAGCGTCCGTTCTGTACGCGACAAAACGACCCGTCTAAAAGCGTCCGTGTTGTACGCGACAAAACGACCCGTATAAAAGCGTCCGTGTTGTACGCGACAAAACGACCCGTCTGAAAGCGTCCGTTCTGTACGCGACAAAACGACCCGTATAAAAGCGCCCGTGTTGTACGCGACAAAACGACCCGTCTAAAAGCGTCCGTGTTGTACGCGACAAAACGACCCGTATAAAAGCGCCCGTGTTGTACGCGACAAAACGACCCGTCTAAAAGCGTCCGTTCTGTACGCGACAAAACGACCCGTCTGAAAGCGTCCGTTCTGTACGCGACAAAACGACCCGTCTGAAAGCGTCCGTTCTGTACGCGACAAAACGACCCGTCTAAAAGCGTCCGTGTTGTACGCGACAAAACGACCCGTCTAAAAGCGTCCGTTCTGTACGCGACAAAACGACCCGTCTGAAAGCGTCCGTTCTGTACGCGACAAAACGACCCGTCTGAAAGCGTCCGTTCTGTACGCGACAAAACGACCCGTATAAAAGCGTCCGTTCTGT
The DNA here is from genome assembly GCA_964035575.1 of Rhynchopus sp. YZ270_cl-10. Lineage (NCBI taxonomy): Eukaryota > Euglenozoa > Diplonemea > Diplonemida > Diplonemidae > Rhynchopus > Rhynchopus sp. YZ270_cl-10. Next base: position 322,526 of record OZ037901.1, read on the forward strand.
ACGCGACAAAACGACCCGTCTAAAAGCGTCCGTGTTGTACGCGACAAAACGACCCGTCTAAAAGCGTCCGTGTTGTACGCGACAAAACGACCCGTCTAAAAGCGTCCGTGTTGTACGCGACAAAACGACCCGTATAAAAGCGTCCGTGTTGTACGCGACAAAACGACCCGTCTGAAAGCGTCCGTTCTGTACGCGACAAAACGACCCGTATAAAAGCGTCCGTGTTGTACGCGACAAAACGACCCGTATAAAAGCGTCCGTGTTGTACGCGACAAAACGACCCGTCAAAAAGCGCCCGTGTTGTACGCGACAAAACGACCCGTCTAAAAGAGTCCGTGTTGTACGCGACAAAACGACCCGTCTAAAAGCGTCCGTGTTGTACGCGACAACACGACCCGTCTAAAAGCGTCCGTGTTGTACGCGACAAAACGACCCGTCTAAAAGCGTCCGTGTTGTACGCGACAAAACGACCCGTCTAAAAGCGTCCGTGTTGTACGCGACAAAACGACCCGTCTAAAAGCGCACGTGTTGTACGCGACAAAACGACCCGTCTAAAAGCGTCCGTTCTGTACTCGACAAAACGACCCGTCAAAAAGCGCACGTGTTGTACGCGACAAAACGACCCGTATAAAAGCGTCCGTTCTGTACGCGACAAAACGACCCGTCTAAAAGCGTCCGTTCTGTACGCGACAAAACGACCCGTATAAAAGCGCCCGTGTTGTACGCGACAAAACGACCCGTCTAAAAGCGTCCGTGTTGTACGCGACAAAACGACCCGTCTGAAAGCGTCCGTTCTGTACGCGACAAAACGACCCGTATAAAAGCGCCCGTGTTGTACGCGACAAAACGACCCGTCTAAAAGCGCCCGTGTTGTACGCGACAAAACGACCCGTATAAAAGCGTCCGTTCTGTACGCGACAAAAGGACCCGTCTAAAACCGTCCGTGTTGTACGTGACAAAACGACCCGTCTAAAAGCGTCCGTGTTGTACGCGACAAAACGACCCGTCTAAAAGCGTCCGTTCTGTACGCGACAAAACGACCCGTCTAAAAGCGTCCGTGTTGTACGCGACAAAACGACCCGTATAAAAGCGTCCGTTCTGTACTCGACAAAACGACCCGTCAAAAAGCGCCCGTGTTGTACGCGACAAAACGACCCGTCTAAAAGCGCCCGTGTTGTACGCGACAAAACGACCCGTATAAAAGCGTCCGTTCTGTACTCGACAAAACGACCCGTCAAAAAGCGCCCGTGTTGTACGCGACAAAACGACCCGTCTGAAAGCGTCCGTTCTGTACGCGACAAAACGACCCGTCTAAAAGCGTCCGTGTTGTACGCGACAAAACGACCCGTATAAAAGCGTCCGTGTTGTACGCGACAAAACGACCCGTATAAAAGCGCCCGTGTTGTACGCGACAAAACGACCCGTCTAAAAGCGTCCGTGTTGTACGCGACAAAACGACCCGTCTAAAAGCGTCCGTTCTGTACGCGACAAAACGACCCGTATAAAAGCGCCCGTGTTGTACGCGACAAAACGACCCGTATAAAAGCGTCCGTTCTGTACGCGACAAAACGACCCGTCTAAAAGCGTCCGTGTTGTACGCGACAAAACGACCCGTCTAAAAGCGCCCGTGTTGTACGCGACAAAACGACCCGTCAAAAAGCGCCCGTGTTGTACGCGACAAAACGACCCGTATAAAAGCGCCCGTGTTGTACGCGACAAAACGACCCGTCTAAAAGCGTCCGTGTTGTACGCGACAAAACGACCCGTCTAAAAGCGTCCGTGTTGTACGCGACAAAACGACCCGTCAAAAAGCGCCCGTGTTGTACGCGACAAAACGACCCGTCTGAAAGCGTCCGTTCTGTTCGCGACAAAACGACCCGTCTAAAAGCGCCCGTGTTGTACGCGACAAAACGACCCGTATAAAAGCGTCCGTGTTGTACGCGACAAAACGACCCGTCTGAAAGCGTCCGTTCTGTTCGCGACAAAACGACCCGTCTAAAAGCGCCCGTGTTGTACGCGACAAAACGACCCGTCAAAAAGCGCCCGTGTTGTACGCGACAAAACGACCCGTATAAAAGCGTCCGTGTTGTACGCGACAAAACGACCCGTCAAAAAGCGCCCGTGTTGTACGCGACAAAACGACCCGTCTGAAAGCGTCCGTTCTGTACGCGACAAAACGACCCGTCTAAAAGCGTCCGTGTTGTACGCGACAAAACGACCCGTCTAAAAGCGTCCGTGTTGTACGCGACAAAACGACCCGTATAAAAGCGTCCGTGTTGTACGCGACAAAACGACCCGTCAAAAAGCGCCCGTGTTGTACGCGACAAAACGACCCGTATAAAAGCGTCCGTTCTGTACGCGACAAAACGACCCGTCTAAAAGAGTCCGTGTTGTACGCGACAAAACGACCCGTATAAAAGCGTCCGTTCTGTACGCGACAAAACGACCCGTATAAAAGCGCCCGTGTTGTACGCGACAAAACGACCCGTCAAAAAGCGCCCGTGTTGTACGCGACAAAACGACCCGTCAAAAAGCGTCCGTGTTGTACGCGACAAAACGACCCGTCTGAAAGCGTCCGTTCTGTACGCGACAAAACGACCCGTCTAAAAGCGCCCGTGTTGTACGCGACAAAACGACCCGTATAAAAGCGTCCGTTCTGTACGCGACAAAACGACCCGTCTAAAAGCGTCCGTTCTGTACGCGACAAAACGACCCGTCTAAAAGCGCCCGTTTCGTACGCGACAAAACGACCCTTCTAAAAGCGTCCGTGTTGTACGCGACAAAACGACCCGTCTATAAGCGTCCGTGTTGTACGCGACAAAACGACCCGTCTAAAAGCGTCCGTTCTGTACGCGACAAAACGACCCGTCTAAAAGCGTCCGTTCTGTACGCGACAAAACGACCCGTCTAAAAGCGTCCGTTCTGTACGCGACAAAACGACCCGTCTAAAAGCGCCCGTGTTGTACGCGACAAAACGACCCGTCTAAAAGCGTCCGTGTTGTACGCGACAAAACGACCCGTCTGAAAGCGTCCGTTCTGTACGCGACAAAACGACCCGTATAAAAGCGTCCGTTCTGTACGCGACAAAACGACCCGTATAAAAGCGTCCGTTCTGTACGCGACAAAACGACCCGTCTAAAAGCGTCCGTGTTGTACGCGACAAAACGACCCGTCTAAAAGCGCCCGTGTTGTACGCGACAAAACGACCCGTCAAAAAGCGCCCGTGTTGTACGCGACAAAACGACCCGTATAAAAGCGCCCGTGTTGTACGCGACAAAACGACCCGTATAAAAGCGCCCGTGTTGTACGCGACAAAACGACCCGTCTGAAAGCGTCCGTTCTGTACGCGACAAAACGACCCGTCTAAAAGCGTCCGTTCTGTACGCGACAAAACGACCCGTCTAAAAGCGTCCGTGTTGTACGCGACAAAACGACCCGTCTAAAAGCGCCCGTGTTGTACGCGACAAAACGACCCGTCTAAAAGCGCCCGTGTTGTACGCGACAAAACGACCCGTATAAAAGCGTCCGTTCTGTACGCGACAAAACGACCCGTCTAAAAGCGTCCGTTCTGTACGCGACAAAACGACCCGTATAAAAGCGCCCGTGTTGTACGCGACAAAACGACCCGTATAAAAGCGTCCGTTCTGTACGCGACAAAACGACCCGTCTAAAAGCGTCCGTTCTGTACGCGACAAAACGACCCGTCTAAAAGCGTCCGTGTTGTACGCGACAAAACGACCCGTCTGAAAGCGTCCGTTCTGTACGCGACAAAACGACCCGTATAAAAGCGCCCGTGTTGTACGCGACAAAACGACCCGTCTAAAAGCGTCCGTTCTGTACGCGACAAAACGACCCGTCAAAAAGCGCCCGTGTTGTACGCGACAAAACGACCCGTCAAAAAGCGTCCGTGTTGTACGCGACAAAACGACCCGTCTGAAAGCGTCCGTTCTGTACGCGACAAAACGACCCGTATAAAAGCGCCCGTGTTGTACGCGACAAAACGACCCGTATAAAAGCGTCCGTTCTGTACGCGACAAAACGACCCGTCTAAAAGCGCCCGTTTCGTACGCGACAAAACGACCCTTCTAAAAGCGTCCGTGTTGTACGCGACAAAACGACCCGTCTGAAAGCGTCCGTTCTGTACGCGACAAAACGACCCGTATAAAAGCGTCCGTTCTGTACGCGACAAAACGACCCGTCTAAAAGCGCCCGTGTTGTACGCGACAAAACGACCCGTCTGAAAGCGTCCGTTCTGTACGCGACAAAACGACCCGTCTAAAAGCGTCCGTGTTGTACGCGACAAAACGACCCGTATAAAAGCGTCCGTGTTGTACGCGACAAAACGACCCGTCTGAAAGCGTCCGTTCTGTACGCGACAAAACGACCCGTATAAAAGCGCCCGTGTTGTACGCGACAAAACGACCCGTCTAAAAGCGTCCGTGTTGTACGCGACAAAACGACCCGTCTAAAAGCGTCCGTTCTGTACGCGACAAAACGACCCGTATAAAAGCGCCCGTGTTGTACGCGACAAAACGACCCGTATAAAAGCGTCCGTTCTGTACGCGACAAAACGACCCGTCTAAAAGCGTCCGTGTTGTACGCGACAAAACGACCCGTCTAAAAGCGCCCGTGTTGTACGCGACAAAACGACCCGTCAAAAAGCGCCCGTGTTGTACGCGACAAAACGACCCGTATAAAAGCGCCCGTGTTGTACGCGACAAAACGACCCGTCTAAAAGCGTCCGTGTTGTACGCGACAAAACGACCCGTCTAAAAGCGTCCGTGTTGTACGCGACAAAACGACCCGTCAAAAAGCGCCCGTGTTGTACGCGACAAAACGACCCGTATAAAAGCGTCCGTGTTGTACGCGACAAAACGACCCGTCTGAAAGCGTCCGTTCTGTTCGCGACAAAACGACCCGTCTAAAAGCGCCCGTGTTGTACGCGACAAAACGACCCGTCAAAAAGCGCCCGTGTTGTACGCGACAAAACGACCCGTATAAAAGCGTCCGTGTTGTACGCGACAAAACGACCCGTCAAAAAGCGCCCGTGTTGTACGCGACAAAACGACCCGTCTGAAAGCGTCCGTTCTGTACGCGACAAAACGACCCGTCTAAAAGCGTCCGTGTTGTACGCGACAAAACGACCCGTCTAAAAGCGTCCGTGTTGTACGCGACAAAACGACCCGTATAAAAGCGTCCGTTCTGTACGCGACAAAACGACCCGTCTAAAAGCGTCCGTGTTGTACGCGACAAAACGACCCGTCAAAAAGCGCCCGTGTTGTACGCGACAAAACGACCCGTATAAAAGCGTCCGTTCTGTACGCGACAAAACGACCCGTCTAAAAGAGTCCGTGTTGTACGCGACAAAACGACCCGTATAAAAGCGTCCGTTCTGTACGCGACAAAACGACCCGTATAAAAGCGCCCGTGTTGTACGCGACAAAACGACCCGTCAAAAAGCGCCCGTGTTGTACGCGACAAAACGACCCGTCAAAAAGCGTCCGTGTTGTACGCGACAAAACGACCCGTCTGAAAGCGTCCGTTCTGTACGCGACAAAACGACCCGTCTAAAAGCGCCCGTGTTGTACGCGACAAAACGACCCGTATAAAAGCGTCCGTTCTGTACGCGACAAAACGACCCGTCTAAAAGCGTCCGTTCTGTACGCGACAAAACGACCCGTCTAAAAGCGCCCGTTTCGTACGCGACAAAACGACCCTTCTAAAAGCGTCCGTGTTGTACGCGACAAAACGACCCGTCTATAAGCGTCCGTGTTGTACGCGACAAAACGACCCGTCTAAAAGCGTCCGTTCTGTACGCGACAAAACGACCCGTCTAAAAGCGTCCGTTCTGTACGCGACAAAACGACCCGTCTAAAAGCGTCCGTTCTGTACGCGACAAAACGACCCGTCTAAAAGCGCCCGTGTTGTACGCGACAAAACGACCCGTCTAAAAGCGTCCGTGTTGTACGCGACAAAACGACCCGTCTGAAAGCGTCCGTTCTGTACGCGACAAAACGACCCGTATAAAAGCGTCCGTTCTGTACGCGACAAAACGACCCGTATAAAAGCGTCCGTTCTGTACGCGACAAAACGACCCGTCTAAAAGCGTCCGTGTTGTACGCGACAAAACGACCCGTCTAAAAGCGCCCGTGTTGTACGCGACAAAACGACCCGTCAAAAAGCGCCCGTGTTGTACGCGACAAAACGACCCGTATAAAAGCGCCCGTGTTGTACGCGACAAAACGACCCGTATAAAAGCGCCCGTGTTGTACGCGACAAAACGACCCGTCTGAAAGCGTCCGTTCTGTACGCGACAAAACGACCCGTCTAAAAGCGTCCGTTCTGTACGCGACAAAACGACCCGTCTAAAAGCGTCCGTGTTGTACGCGACAAAACGACCCGTCTAAAAGCGCCCGTGTTGTACGCGACAAAACGACCCGTCTAAAAGCGCCCGTGTTGTACGCGACAAAACGACCCGTATAAAAGCGTCCGTTCTGTACGCGACAAAACGACCCGTCTAAAAGCGTCCGTTCTGTACGCGACAAAACGACCCGTATAAAAGCGCCCGTGTTGTACGCGACAAAACGACCCGTATAAAAGCGTCCGTTCTGTACGCGACAAAACGACCCGTCTAAAAGCGTCCGTTCTGTACGCGACAAAACGACCCGTCTAAAAGCGTCCGTGTTGTACGCGACAAAACGACCCGTCTGAAAGCGTCCGTTCTGTACGCGACAAAACGACCCGTATAAAAGCGCCCGTGTTGTACGCGACAAAACGACCCGTCTAAAAGCGTCCGTTCTGTACGCGACAAAACGACCCGTCAAAAAGCGCCCGTGTTGTACGCGACAAAACGACCCGTCAAAAAGCGTCCGTGTTGTACGCGACAAAACGACCCGTCTGAAAGCGTCCGTTCTGTACGCGACAAAACGACCCGTATAAAAGCGCCCGTGTTGTACGCGACAAAACGACCCGTATAAAAGCGTCCGTTCTGTACGCGACAAAACGACCCGTCTAAAAGCGCCCGTTTCGTACGCGACAAAACGACCCTTCTAAAAGCGTCCGTGTTGTACGCGACAAAACGACCCGTCTGAAAGCGTCCGTTCTGTACGCGACAAAACGACCCGTATAAAAGCGTCCGTTCTGTACGCGACAAAACGACCCGTCTAAAAGCGCCCGTGTTGTACGCGACAAAACGACCCGTCTGAAAGCGTCCGTTCTGTACGCGACAAAACGACCCGTATAAAAGCGCCCGTGTTGTACGCGACAAAACGACCCGTCTAAAAGCGTCCGTGTTGTACGCGACAAAACGACCCGTCTAAAAGCGTCCGTTCTGTACGCGACAAAACGACCCGTATAAAAGCGCCCGTGTTGTACGCGACAAAACGACCCGTATAAAAGCGTCCGTTCTGTACGCGACAAAACGACCCGTCTAAAAGCGTCCGTGTTGTACGCGACAAAACGACCCGTCTAAAAGCGCCCGTGTTGTACGCGACAAAACGACCCGTCAAAAAGCGCCCGTGTTGTACGCGACAAAACGACCCGTATAAAAGCGCCCGTGTTGTACGCGACAAAACGACCCGTCTAAAAGCGTCCGTGTTGTACGCGACAAAACGACCCGTCTAAAAGCGTCCGTGTTGTACGCGACAAAACGACCCGTCAAAAAGCGCCCGTGTTGTACGCGACAAAACGACCCGTATAAAAGCGTCCGTGTTGTACGCGACAAAACGACCCGTCTGAAAGCGTCCGTTCTGTTCGCGACAAAACGACCCGTCTAAAAGCGCCCGTGTTGTACGCGACAAAACGACCCGTCAAAAAGCGCCCGTGTTGTACGCGACAAAACGACCCGTATAAAAGCGTCCGTGTTGTACGCGACAAAACGACCCGTCAAAAAGCGCCCGTGTTGTACGCGACAAAACGACCCGTCTGAAAGCGTCCGTTCTGTACGCGACAAAACGACCCGTCTAAAAGCGTCCGTGTTGTACGCGACAAAACGACCCGTCTAAAAGCGTCCGTGTTGTACGCGACAAAACGACCCGTATAAAAGCGTCCGTGTTGTACGCGACAAAACGACCCGTCAAAAAGCGCCCGTGTTGTACGCGACAAAACGACCCGTATAAAAGCGTCCGTTCTGTACGCGACAAAACGACCCGTCTAAAAGAGTCCGTGTTGTACGCGACAAAACGACCCGTATAAAAGCGTCCGTTCTGTACGCGACAAAACGACCCGTATAAAAGCGCCCGTGTTGTACGCGACAAAACGACCCGTCAAAAAGCGCCCGTGTTGTACGCGACAAAACGACCCGTCAAAAAGCGTCCGTGTTGTACGCGACAAAACGACCCGTCTGAAAGCGTCCGTTCTGTACGCGACAAAACGACCCGTCTAAAAGCGCCCGTGTTGTACGCGACAAAACGACCCGTATAAAAGCGTCCGTTCTGTACGCGACAAAACGACCCGTCTAAAAGCGTCCGTTCTGTACGCGACAAAACGACCCGTCTAAAAGCGCCCGTTTCGTACGCGACAAAACGACCCTTCTAAAAGCGTCCGTGTTGTACGCGACAAAACGACCCGTCTGAAAGCGTCCGTTCTGTACGCGACAAAACGACCCGTATAAAAGCGTCCGTTCTGTACGCGACAAAACGACCCGTCTAAAAGCGTCCGTGTTGTACGCGACAAAACGACCCGTATAAAAGCGTCCGTGTTGTACGCGACAAAACGACCCGTCTGAAAGCGTCCGTTCTGTACGCGACAAAACGACCCGTCTAAAAGCGTCCGTTCTGTACGCGACAAAACGACCCGTATAAAAGCGCCCGTGTTGTACGCGACAAAACGACCCGTCTAAAAGCGTCCGTGTTGTACGCGACAAAACGACCCGTCTGAAAGCGTCCGTTCTGTACGCGACAAAACGACCCGTATAAAAGCGCCCGTGTTGTACGCGACAAAACGACCCGTCTAAAAGCGCCCGTGTTGTACGCGACAAAACGACCCGTATAAAAGCGTCCGTTCTGTACGCGACAAAAGGACCCGTCTAAAACCGTCCGTGTTGTACGCGACAAAACGACCCGTCTAAAAGCGTCCGTGTTGTACGCGACAAAACGACCCGTCTAAAAGCGCCCGTGTTGTACGCGACAAAACGACCCGTCTAAAAGCGTCCGTTCTGTACGCGACAAAACGACCTGTCTAAAAGCGTCTGTGTTGTACGCGACAAAACGACCCGTATAAAAGCGTCCGTTCTGTACTCGACAAAACGACCCGTCAAAAAGCGCCCGTGTTGTACGCGACAAAACGACCCGTCTGAAAGCGTCCGTTCTGTACGCGACAAAACTACCCGTATAAAAGCGCCCGTGTTGTACGCGACAAAACGACCCGTCTGAAAGCGTCCGTTCTGTACGCGACAAAACGACCCGTATAAAAGCGCCCGTGTTGTACGCGACAAAACGACCCGTCTAAAAGCGTCCGTTCTGTACGCGACAAAACGACCCGTCAAAAAGCGCCCGTGTTGTACGCGACAAAACGACCCGTCAAAAAGCGTCCGTGTTGTACGCGACAAAACGACCCGTCTGAAAGCGTCCGTTCTGTACGCGACAAAACGACCCGTATAAAAGCGCCCGTGTTGTACGCGACAAAACGACCCGTATAAAAGCGTCCGTTCTGTACGCGACAAAACGACCCGTCTAAAAGCGCCCGTTTCGTACGCGACAAAACGACCCTTCTAAAAGCGTCCGTGTTGTACGCGACAAAACGACCCGTCTGAAAGCGTCCGTTCTGTACGCGACAAAACGACCCGTATAAAAGCGTCCGTTCTGTACGCGACAAAACGACCCGTCTAAAAGCGCCCGTGTTGTACGCGACAAAACGACCCGTATAAAAGCGTCCGTTCTGTACGCGACAAAACGACCCGTCTAAAAGAGTCCGTGTTGTACGCGACAAAACGACCCGTATAAAAGCGTCCGTTCTGTACGCGACAAAACGACCCGTCTAAAAGAGTCCGTGTTGTACGCGACAAAACGACCCGTCTAAAAGCGTCCGTTCTGTACGCGACAAAACGACCCGTCTAAAAGCGTCCGTGTTGTACGCGACAAAACGACCCGTATAAAAGCGTCCGTTCTGTACGCGACAAAACGACCCGTCTAAAAGCGTCCGTTCTGTACGCGACAAAACGACCCGTATAAAAGCGCCCGTGTTGTACGCGACAAAACGACCCGTATAAAAGCGTCCGTTCTGTACGCGACAAAACGACCCGTCTAAAAGCGCCCGTTTCGTACGCGACAAAACGACCCTTCTAAAAGCGTCCGTGTTGTACGCGACAAAACGACCCGTCTATAAGCGTCCGTGTTGTACGCGACAAAACGACCCGTCTAAAAGCGTCCGTTCTGTACGCGACAAAACGACCCGTCTAAAAGCGTCCGTTCTGTACGCGACAAAACGACCCGTCTAAAAGCGTCCGTTCTGTACGCGACAAAACGACCCGTCTAAAAGCGCCCGTGTTGTACGCGACAAAACGACCCGTCTAAAAGCGTCCGTGTTGTACGCGACAAAACGACCCGTATAAAAGCGTCCGTGTTGTACGCGACAAAACGACCCGTATAAAAGCGTCCGTGTTGTACGCGACAAAACGACCCGTATAAAAGCGCCCGTGTTGTACGCGACAAAACGACCCGTCTGAAAGCGTCCGTTCTGTACGCGACAAAACGACCCGTATAAAAGCGTCCGTTCTGTACGCGACAAAACGACCCGTCTAAAAGCGTCCGTGTTGTACGCGACAAAACGACCCGTATAAAAGCGTCCGTGTTGTACGCGACAAAACGACCCGTCTGAAAGCGTCCGTTCTGTACGCGACAAAACGACCCGTCTAAAAGCGTCCGTTCTGTACGCGACAAAACGACCCGTATAAAAGCGCCCGTGTTGTACGCGACAAAACGACCCGTCTAAAAGCGTCCGTGTTGTACGCGACAAAACGACCCGTCTGAAAGCGTCCGTTCTGTACGCGACAAAACGACCCGTATAAAAGCGCCCGTGTTGTACGCGACAAAACGACCCGTCTAAAAGCGCCCGTGTTGTACGCGACAAAACGACCCGTATAAAAGCGTCCGTTCTGTACGCGACAAAAGGACCCGTCTAAAACCGTCCGTGTTGTACGCGACAAAACGACCCGTCTAAAAGCGTCCGTGTTGTACGCGACAAAACGACCCGTCTAAAAGCGCCCGTGTTGTACGCGACAAAACGACCCGTCTAAAAGCGTCCGTTCTGTACGCGACAAAACGACCCGTCTAAAAGCGCCCGTTTCGTACGCGACAAAACGACCCTTCTAAAAGCGTCCGTGTTGTACGCGACAAAACGACCCGTCTATAAGCGTCCGTGTTGTACGCGACAAAACGACCCGTCTAAAAGCGTCCGTTCTGTACGCGACAAAACGACCCGTCTAAAAGCGTCCGTTCTGTACGCGACAAAACGACCCGTCTAAAAGCGTCCGTTCTGTACGCGACAAAACGACCCGTCTAAAAGCGCCCGTGTTGTACGCGACAAAACGACCCGTCTAAAAGCGTCCGTGTTGTACGCGACAAAACGACCCGTCTGAAAGCGTCCGTTCTGTACGCGACAAAACGACCCGTATAAAAGCGTCCGTTCTGTACGCGACAAAACGACCCGTATAAAAGCGTCCGTTCTGTACGCGACAAAACGACCCGTCTAAAAGCGTCCGTGTTGTACGCGACAAAACGACCCGTCTAAAAGCGCCCGTGTTGTACGCGACAAAACGACCCGTCAAAAAGCGCCCGTGTTGTACGCGACAAAACGACCCGTATAAAAGCGCCCGTGTTGTACGCGACAAAACGACCCGTATAAAAGCGCCCGTGTTGTACGCGACAAAACGACCCGTCTGAAAGCGTCCGTTCTGTACGCGACAAAACGACCCGTCTAAAAGCGTCCGTTCTGTACGCGACAAAACGACCCGTCTAAAAGCGTCCGTGTTGTACGCGACAAAACGACCCGTCTAAAAGCGCCCGTGTTGTACGCGACAAAACGACCCGTCTAAAAGCGCCCGTGTTGTACGCGACAAAACGACCCGTATAAAAGCGTCCGTTCTGTACGCGACAAAACGACCCGTCTAAAAGCGTCCGTTCTGTACGCGACAAAACGACCCGTATAAAAGCGCCCGTGTTGTACGCGACAAAACGACCCGTATAAAAGCGTCCGTTCTGTACGCGACAAAACGACCCGTCTAAAAGCGTCCGTTCTGTACGCGACAAAACGACCCGTCTAAAAGCGTCCGTGTTGTACGCGACAAAACGACCCGTCTGAAAGCGTCCGTTCTGTACGCGACAAAACGACCCGTATAAAAGCGCCCGTGTTGTACGCGACAAAACGACCCGTCTAAAAGCGTCCGTTCTGTACGCGACAAAACGACCCGTCAAAAAGCGCCCGTGTTGTACGCGACAAAACGACCCGTCAAAAAGCGTCCGTGTTGTACGCGACAAAACGACCCGTCTGAAAGCGTCCGTTCTGTACGCGACAAAACGACCCGTATAAAAGCGCCCGTGTTGTACGCGACAAAACGACCCGTATAAAAGCGTCCGTTCTGTACGCGACAAAACGACCCGTCTAAAAGCGCCCGTTTCGTACGCGACAAAACGACCCTTCTAAAAGCGTCCGTGTTGTACGCGACAAAACGACCCGTCTGAAAGCGTCCGTTCTGTACGCGACAAAACGACCCGTATAAAAGCGTCCGTTCTGTACGCGACAAAACGACCCGTCTAAAAGCGCCCGTGTTGTACGCGACAAAACGACCCGTATAAAAGCGTCCGTTCTGTACGCGACAAAACGACCCGTCTAAAAGAGTCCGTGTTGTACGCGACAAAACGACCCGTATAAAAGCGTCCGTTCTGTACGCGACAAAACGACCCGTCTAAAAGCGCCCGTGTTGTACGCGACAAAACGACCCGTCTAAAAGCGCCCGTGTTGTACGCGACAAAACGACCCGTCTAAAAGCGTCCGTGTTGTACGCGACAAAACGACCCGTCTAAAAGCGTCCGTTCTGTACGCGACAAAACGACCCGTATAAAAGCGCCCGTGTTGTACGCGACAAAACGACCCGTCTGAAAGCGTCCGTGTTGTACGCGACAAAACGACCCGTCTAAAAGCGTCCGTTCTGTACGCGACAAAACGACCCGTCTAAAAGCGCCCGTGTTGTACGCGACAAAACGACCCGTCAAAAAGCGTCCGTGTTGTACGCGACAAAACGACCCGTCTGAAAGCGTCCGTTCTGTACGCGACAAAACGACCCGTATAAAAGCGCCCGTGTTGTACGCGACAAAACGACCCGTCTAAAAGCGCCCGTGTTGTACGCGACAAAACGACCCGTATAAAAGCGTCCGTTCTGTACGCGACAAAACGACCCGTCTAAAAGCGCCCGTTTCGTACGCGACAAAACGACCCTTCTAAAAGCGTCCGTGTTGTACGCGACAAAACGACCCGTCTATAAGCGTCCGTGTTGTACGCGACAAAACGACCCGTCTAAAAGCGTCCGTTCTGTACGCGACAAAACGACCCGTCTAAAAGCGTCCGTTCTGTACGCGACAAAACGACCCGTCTAAAAGCGTCCGTTCTGTACGCGACAAAACGACCCGTCTAAAAGCGCCCGTGTTGTACGCGACAAAACGACCCGTCTAAAAGCGTCCGTGTTGTACGCGACAAAACGACCCGTATAAAAGCGTCCGTGTTGTACGCGACAAAACGACCCGTCTAAAAGCGCCCGTGTTGTACGCGACAAAACGACCCGTCTGAAAGCGTCCGTTCTGTACGCGACAAAACGACCCGTATAAAAGCGTCCGTTCTGTACGCGACAAAACGACCCGTCTAAAAGCGTCCGTGTTGTACGCGACAAAACGACCCGTATAAAAGCGTCCGTGTTGTACGCGACAAAACGACCCGTCTGAAAGCGTCCGTTCTGTACGCGACAAAACGACCCGTCTAAAAGCGTCCGTTCTGTACGCGACAAAACGACCCGTATAAAAGCGCCCGTGTTGTACGCGACAAAACGACCCGTCTAAAAGCGTCCGTTCTGTACGCGACAAAACGACCCGTCTAAAAGCGCCCGTGTTGTACGCGACAAAACGACCCGTCTAAAAGCGTCCGTGTTGTACGCGACAAAACGACCCGTATAAAAGCGTCCGTGTTGTACGCGACAAAACGACCCGTCTGAAAGCGTCCGTTCTGTACGCGACAAAACGACCCGTATAAAAGCGTCCGTTCTGTACGCGACAAAACGACCCGTCTAAAAGCGCCCGTGTTGTACGCGACAAAACGACCCGTATAAAAGCGTCCGTTCTGTACGCGACAAAACGACCCGTCTAAAAGAGTCCGTGTTGTACGCGACAAAACGACCCGTATAAAAGCGTCCGTTCTGTACGCGACAAAACGACCCGTCTAAAAGCGTCCGTTCTGTACGCGACAAAACGACCCGTCTAAAAGCGTCCGTTCTGTACGCGACAAAACGACCCGTATAAAAGCGCCCGTGTTGTACGCGACAAAACGACCCGTCAAAAAGCGCCCGTGTTGTACGCGACAAAACGACCCGTCAAAAAGCGTCCGTGTTGTACGCGACAAAACGACCCGTCTGAAAGCGTCCGTTCTGTACGCGACAAAACGACCCGTATAAAAGCGCCCGTGTTGTACGCGACAAAACGACCCGTCTAAAAGCGCCCGTGTTGTACGCGACAAAACGACCCGTATAAAAGCGTCCGTTCTGTACGCGACAAAACGACCCGTCTAAAAGCGTCCGTTCTGTACGCGACAAAACGACCCGTATAAAAGCGCCCGTGTTGTACGCGACAAAACGACCCGTCTAAAAGCGTCCGTGTTGTACGCGACAAAACGACCCGTCTGAAAGCGTCCGTTCTGTACGCGACAAAACGACCCGTATAAAAGCGCCCGTGTTGTACGCGACAAAACGACCCGTATAAAAGCGTCCGTGTTGTACGCGACAAAACGACCCGTCTGAAAGCGTCCGTTCTGTACGCGACAAAACGACCCGTCTAAAAGCGTCCGTGTTGTACGCGACAAAACGACCCGTATAAAAGCGTCCGTTCTGTACGCGACAAAAGGACCCGTCTAAAAGCGTCCGTGTTGTACGCGACAAAACGACCCGTCTAAAAGCGTCCGTGTTGTACGCGACAAAACGACCCGTCTAAAAGCGCCCGTGTTGTACGCGACAAAACGACCCGTCTAAAAGCGTCCGTGTTGTACGCGACAAAACGACCCGTCTGAAAGCGTCCGTGTTGTACGCGACAAAACGACCCGTCTAAAAGCGTCCGTGTTGTACGCGACAAAACGACCCGTATAAAAGCGTCCGTGTTGTACGCGACAAAACGACCCGTCTGAAAGCGTCCGTTCTGTACGCGACAAAACGACCCGTATAAAAGCGCCCGTGTTGTACGCGACAAAACGACCCGTCTAAAAGCGTCCGTGTTGTACGCGACAAAACGACCCGTCTAAAAGCGCCCGTGTTGTACGCGACAAAACGACCCGTCTAAAAGCGTCCGTGTTGTACGCGACAAAACGACCCGTCTAAAAGCGTCCGTGTTGTACGCGACAAAACGACCCGTCTAAAAGCGTCCGTTCTGTACGCGACAAAACGACCCGTCTGAAAGCGCCCGTG
Source organism: Rhynchopus sp. YZ270_cl-10 (assembly GCA_964035575.1). NCBI lineage: Eukaryota > Euglenozoa > Diplonemea > Diplonemida > Diplonemidae > Rhynchopus > Rhynchopus sp. YZ270_cl-10. The sequence goes on from OZ037901.1 coordinate 338,178, forward strand.
TTGTACGCGACAAAACGACCCGTTTTAAAGCGCCCGTGTTGTACGCGACAAAACGACCCGTCTAAAAGCGTCCGTTCTGTACGCGACAAAACGACCCGTCTAAAAGCGTCCGTTCTGTACGCGACAAAACGACCCGTCTAAAAGCGTCCGTGTTGTACGCGACAAAACGACCCGTCTAAAAGCGTCCGTGTTGTACGCGACAAAACGACCCGTCTAAAAGCGCCCGTGTTGTACGCGACAAAACGACCCGTATAAAAGCGTCCGTTCTGTACGCGACAAAACGACCCGTCTAAAAGCGTCCGTGTTGTACGCGACAAAACGACCCGTCTAAAAGCGCCCGTGTTGTACGCGACAAAACGACCCGTCTAAAAGCGTCCGTTCTGTACGCGACAAAACGACCCGTCTAAAAGCGTTCGTGTTGTACGCGACAAAACGACCCGTCTAAAAGCGCCCGTGTTGTACGCGACAAAACGACCCGTCTAAAAGCGCCCGTTTCGTACGCGACAAAACGACCCTTCTAAAAGCGTCCGTGTTGTACGCGACAAAACGACCTGTCTAAAAGCGCCCGTGTTGTACGCGACAAAACGACCCGTCTAAAAGCGTCCGTGTTGTACGCGACAAAACGACCCGTATAAAAGCGTCCGTTCTGTACGCGACAAAACGACCCGTCTAAAAGCGTTCGTGTTGTACGCGACAAAACGACCCGTCTAAAAGCGTCCGTGTTGTACGCGACAAAACGACCCGTCTAAAAGCGCCCGTTTCGTACGCGACAAAACGACCTTTCTAAAAGCGTCCGTGTTGTACGCGACAAAACGACCTGTCTAAAAGCGCCCGTGTTGTACGCGACAAAACGACCCGTCTAAAAGCGCCCGTGTTGTACGCGACAAAACGACCCGTTTTAAAGCGCCCGTTCTGTACGCGACAAAACGACCCGTCTAAAAGCGTCCGTGTTGTACGCGACAAAACGACCCGTCTAAAAGCGTCCGTGTTGTACGCGACAAAACGACCCGTCTAAAAGCGTCCGTTCTGTACGCGACAAAACGACCCGTCTAAAAGCGCCCGTGTTGTACGCGACAAAACGACCCGTATAAAAGCGTCCGTTCTGTACGCGACAAAACGACCCGTCTAAAAGCGTCCGTTCTGTACGCGACAAAACGACCCGTATAAAAGCGCCCGTGTTGTACGCGACAAAACGACCCGTCAAAAAGCGTCCGTTCTGTACGCGACAAAACGACCCGTCTAAAAGCGCCCGTGTTGTACGCGACAAAACGACCCGTATAAAAGCGTCCGTTCTGTACGCGACAAAACGACCCGTCTAAAAGCGTCCGTTCTGTACGCGACAAAACGACCCGTCTAAAAGCGCCCGTGTTGTACGCGACAAAACGACCCGTATAAAAGCGTCCGTTCTGTACGCGACAAAACGACCCGTCTAAAAGCGTCCGTTCTGTACGCGACAAAACGACCCGTATAAAAGCGCCCGTGTTGTACGCGACAAAACGACCCGTCTAAAAGCGTCCGTGTTGTACGCGACAAAACGACCCGTCTAAAAGCGCCCGTGTTGTACGCGACAAAACGACCCGTCTAAAAGCGTCCGTGTTGTACGCGACAAAACGACCCGTCTAAAAGCGCCCGTGTTGTACGCGACAAAACGACCCGTCTAAAAGCGTCCGTGTTGTACGCGACAAAACGACCCGTCTAAAAGCGCCCGTGTTGTACGCGACAAAACGACCCGTCTAAAAGCGTCCGTTCTGTACGCGACAAAACGACCCGTATAAAAGCGCCCGTGTTGTACGCGACAAAACGACCCGTCTAAAAGCGTCCGTGTTGTACGCGACAAAACGACCCGTCTAAAAGCGTCCGTTCTGTACGCGACAAAACGACCCGTCTAAAAGCGTCCGTTCTGTACGCGACAAAACGACCCGTCTAAAAGCGCCCGTGTTGTACGCGACAAAACGACCCGTCTAAAAGCGTCCGTGTTGTACGCGACAAAACGACCCGTCTAAAAGCGTCCGTTCTGTACGCGACAAAACGACCCGTCTAAAAGCGTCCGTTCTGTACGCGACAAAACGACCCGTCTAAAAGCGGCCGTTCTGTACGCGACAAAACGACCCGTCTAAAAGCGCCCGTGTTGTACGCGACAAAACGACCCGTTTTAAAGCGCCCGTTCTGTACGCGACAAAACGACCCGTCTAAAAGCGTCCGTGTTGTACGCGACAAAACGACCTGTCTAAAAGCGCCCGTGTTGTACGCGACAAAACGACCCGTCTAAAAGCGCCCGTTTCGTACGCGACAAAACGACCCGTCTAAAAGCGCCCGTGTTGTACGCGACAAAACGACCCGTCTAAAAGCGCCCGTGTTGTACGCGACAAAACGACCCGTCTAAAAGCGTCCGTGTTGTACGCGACAAAACGACCCGTCTAAAAGCGTCCGTTCTGTACGCGACAAAACGACCCGTATAAAAGCGCCCGTGTTGTACGCGACAAAACGACCCGTCTGAAAGCGTCCGTGTTGTACGCGACAAAACGACCCGTCTAAAAGCGTCCGTTCTGTACGCGACAAAACGACCCGTCTAAAAGCGCCCGTGTTGTACGCGACAAAACGACCCGTATAAAAGCGTCCGTTCTGTACGCGACAAAACGACCCGTCTAAAAGCGTCCGTTCTGTACGCGACAAAACGACCCGTATAAAAGCGCCCGTGTTGTACGCGACAAAACGACCCGTCAAAAAGCGCCCGTGTTGTACGCGACAAAACGACCCGTCTAAAAGCGTCCGTGTTGTACGCGACAAAACGACCCGTCTAAAAGCGTCCGTGTTGTACGCGACAAAACGACCCGTCTAAAAGCGCCCGTGTTGTACGCGACAAAACGACCCGTCTAAAAGCGCCCGTGTTGTACGCGACAAAACGACCCGTCTAAAAGCGTCCGTTCTGTACGCGACAAAACGACCCGTATAAAAGCGCCCGTGTTGTACGCGACAAAACGACCCGTCTAAAAGCGTCTGTTCTGAACGCGACAAAACGACCCGTCTAAAAGCGTCCGTTCTGTACGCGACAAAACGACCCGTCTAAAAGCGCCCGTGTTGTACGCGACAAAACGACCCGTCTAAAAGCGTCCGTGTTGTACGCGACAAAACGACCCGTCTAAAAGCGTCCGTGTTGTACGCGACAAAACGACCCGTCTAAAAGCGTCCGTTCTGTACGCGACAAAACGACCCGTCTAAAAGCGTCCGTTCTGTACAAGGCTACCAACGGGACCCCTGGATCAGGGGTCCCCAGGGGTCCCGGACCCCCAGTCTGGGGGTCCGGGACCCCTGGGACCCCTGGGTCCCCGGGGTCCCAAAAATTTTTTTTTGGCAAAGACATTTTTCAGCTGAAAAAAAAATTTTTTTTTCGGCCCTGGGTTGGGTCCTGTGGCACCCAAAAATGCAAAAAAACGCACTTACGAGCACTTTTGAGCATCACATATTTATTCCACGGCCATTTTGTGTGTATACCGTACGTTTAGTATGGCCAGCGCCTTAGCAAAAAATCAAAAAATCTCAAAAAAAAAAAAATTTTTTTTGGGAAAATTTCGGCCCCTGACCTGGGTTTTTGGGCACCAAAAAATGCAAAAAAACGCAAAAATCGGGTGTTTTGACCATCTGTGGTTACACAAAACACACTTCTGTGTATAAGCCTACACCAATACAGTGGTTATACAAGGCGATTTTTGACCAAAAAAAAAATTTTTTTTTCGCCCAAACTTTGCCGTGGTACCTCATAAAATGGCCCAAAGAATCCAATGAAAACCTCAGATTGGGCAAATTATGAAAAAAATTTTCAAGTCAAATTTTCAGCCAAAATACGGCTATTTTGGTCATGCCTTGTGTACTTTGTGTACTGAACTGGTGTCCCGAGGCCACAGGGACTGTGTATGGGGCCAGCTTTTAGTGGCGAAAATTTCGCTAAGTACCCGGAAAAATCCCTAAGGAAAAAAAAAATTTTTTTTTCACGCAGGGTCACAAAAAAAATTTTTTTTTTTTTTGACTTTTGCTGGGGGTCCCGGACCCCTGGGACCCCCGGGGTGTTGGGGTCCCGTTGGTAGCCTCTAAAAGCGTCCGTGTTGTACGCGACAAAACGACCTGTCTAAAAGCGCCCGTGTTGTACGCGACAAAACGACCCGTCTAAAAGCGTCCGTGTTGTACGCGACAAAACGACCCGTATAAAAGCGTCCGTTCTGTACGCGACAAAACGACCCGTCTAAAAGCGTTCGTGTTGTACGCGACAAAACGACCCGTCTAAAAGCGTCCGTGTTGTACGCGACAAAACGACCCGTCTAAAAGCGCCCGTTTCGTACGCGACAAAACGACCTTTCTAAAAGCGTCCGTGTTGTACGCGACAAAACGACCTGTCTAAAAGCGCCCGTGTTGTACGCGACAAAACGACCCGTCTAAAAGCGCCCGTGTTGTACGCGACAAAACGACCCGTTTTAAAGCGCCCGTTCTGTACGCGACAAAACGACCCGTCTAAAAGCGTCCGTGTTGTACGCGACAAAACGACCCGTCTAAAAGCGTCCGTGTTGTACGCGACAAAACGACCCGTCTAAAAGCGTCCGTTCTGTACGCGACAAAACGACCCGTCTAAAAGCGCCCGTGTTGTACGCGACAAAACGACCCGTATAAAAGCGTCCGTTCTGTACGCGACAAAACGACCCGTCTAAAAGCGTCCGTTCTGTACGCGACAAAACGACCCGTATAAAAGCGCCCGTGTTGTACGCGACAAAACGACCCGTCAAAAAGCGCCCGTGTTGTACGCGACAAAACGACCCGTCTAAAAGCGTCCGTGTTGTACGCGACAAAACGACCCGTCTAAAAGCGCCCGTGTTGTACGCGACAAAACGACCCGTCTAAAAGCGTCCGTGTTGTACGCGACAAAACGACCCGTCTAAAAGCGCCCGTGTTGTACGCGACAAAACGACCCGTCTAAAAGCGTCCGTGTTGTACGCGACAAAACGACCCGTCTAAAAGCGTCCGTGTTGTACGCGACAAAACGACCCGTCTAAAAGCGCCCGTGTTGTACGCGACAAAACGACCCGTCTAAAAGCGCCCGTGTTGTACGCGACAAAACGACCCGTCTAAAAGCGTCCGTTCTGTACGCGACAAAACGACCCGTATAAAAGCGCCCGTGTTGTACGCGACAAAACGACCCGTCTAAAAGCGTCCGTGTTGTACGCGACAAAACGACCCGTCTAAAAGCGTCCGTTCTGTACGCGACAAAACGACCCGTCTAAAAGCGTCCGTTCTGTACGCGACAAAACGACCCGTCTAAAAGCGCCCGTGTTGTACGCGACAAAACGACCCGTCTAAAAGCGTCCGTGTTGTACGCGACAAAACGACCCGTCTAAAAGCGTCCGTTCTGTACGCGACAAAACGACCCGTCTAAAAGCGTCCGTTCTGTACGCGACAAAACGACCCGTCTAAAAGCGGCCGTTCTGTACGCGACAAAACGACCCGTCTAAAAGCGCCCGTGTTGTACGCGACAAAACGACCCGTTTTAAAGCGCCCGTTCTGTACGCGACAAAACGACCCGTCTAAAAGCGTCCGTGTTGTACGCGACAAAACGACCTGTCTAAAAGCGCCCGTGTTGTACGCGACAAAACGACCCGTCTAAAAGCGCCCGTTTCGTACGCGACAAAACGACCCGTCTAAAAGCGCCCGTGTTGTACGCGACAAAACGACCCGTCTAAAAGCGCCCGTGTTGTACGCGACAAAACGACCCGTCTAAAAGCGTCCGTGTTGTACGCGACAAAACGACCCGTCTAAAAGCGTCCGTTCTGTACGCGACAAAACGACCCGTATAAAAGCGCCCGTGTTGTACGCGACAAAACGACCCGTCTGAAAGCGTCCGTGTTGTACGCGACAAAACGACCCGTCTAAAAGCGTCCGTTCTGTACGCGACAAAACGACCCGTCTAAAAGCGCCCGTGTTGTACGCGACAAAACGACCCGTATAAAAGCGTCCGTTCTGTACGCGACAAAACGACCCGTCTAAAAGCGTCCGTTCTGTACGCGACAAAACGACCCGTATAAAAGCGCCCGTGTTGTACGCGACAAAACGACCCGTCAAAAAGCGCCCGTGTTGTACGCGACAAAACGACCCGTCTAAAAGCGTCCGTGTTGTACGCGACAAAACGACCCGTCTAAAAGCGTCCGTGTTGTACGCGACAAAACGACCCGTCTAAAAGCGCCCGTGTTGTACGCGACAAAACGACCCGTCTAAAAGCGCCCGTGTTGTACGCGACAAAACGACCCGTCTAAAAGCGTCCGTTCTGTACGCGACAAAACGACCCGTATAAAAGCGCCCGTGTTGTACGCGACAAAACGACCCGTCTAAAAGCGTCCGTTCTGAACGCGACAAAACGACCCGTCTAAAAGCGTCCGTTCTGTACGCGACAAAACGACCCGTCTAAAAGCGCCCGTGTTGTACGCGACAAAACGACCCGTCTAAAAGCGTCCGTGTTGTACGCGACAAAACGACCCGTCTAAAAGCGTCCGTGTTGTACGCGACAAAACGACCCGTCTAAAAGCGTCCGTTCTGTACGCGACAAAACGACCCGTCTAAAAGCGTCCGTTCTGTACGCGACAAAACGACCCGTCTAAAAGCGCCCGTGTTGTACGCGACAAAACGACCCGTCTAAAAGCGCCCGTGTTGTACGCGACAAAACGACCCGTCTGAAAGCGTCCGTGTTGTACGCGACAAAACGACCCGTCTGAAAGCGTCCGTTCTGTACGCGACAAAACGACCCGTCTAAAAGCGCCCGTTTCGTACGCGACAAAACGACCCTTCTAAAAGCGTCCGTGTTGTACGCGACAAAACGACCCGTCTAAAAGCGTCCGTTCTGTACGCGACAAAACGACCCGTCTAAAAGCGCCCGTGTTGTACGCGACAAAACGACCCGTCTAAAAGCGCCCGTGTTGTACGCGACAAAACGACCCGTCTAAAAGCGTCCGTTCTGTACGCGACAAAACGACCCGTCTAAAAGCGTCCGTGTTGTACGCGACAAAACGACCCGTCTAAAAGCGTCCGTTCTGTACGCGACAAAACGACCCGTCTAAAAGCGTCCGTTCTGTACGCGACAAAACGACCCGTATAAAAGCGCCCGTGTTGTACGCGACAAAACGACCCGTCAAAAAGCGCCCGTGTTGTACGCGACAAAACGACCCGTATAAAAGCGTCCGTGTTGTACGCGACAAAACGACCCGTCTGAAAGCGTCCGTTCTGTACGCGACAAAACGACCCGTATAAAAGCGCCCGTGTTGTACGCGACAAAACGACCCGTCTAAAAGCGTCCGTGTTGTACGCGACAAAACGACCCGTATAAAAGCGTCCGTGTTGTACGCGACAAAACGACCCGTCTAAAAGCGTCCGTTCTGTACGCGACAAAACGACCCGTCTAAAAGCGCCCGTGTTGTACGCGACAAAACGACCGGTCTAAAAGCGCCCGTGTTGTACGCGACAAAACGACCCGTCTAAAAGCGTCCGTGTTGTACACGACAAAACGACCCGTCTAAAAGCGTCCGTGTTGTACGCGACAAAACGACCCGTCTAAAAGCGCCCGTGTTGTACGCGACAAAACGACCCGTCTAAAAGCGTCCGTGTTGTACGCGACAAAACGACCCGTCTAAAAGCGCCCGTGTTGTACGCGACAAAACGACCCGTCTAAAAGCGTCCGTGTTGTACGCGACAAAACGACCCGTCTATGTGGGACGAAAAACCTACGTGTTTGTACACAAAACACCACAAAAGCGCTTGTTTGCAGGCAGTTCGGGTCGAAAACGACCTCTTCGGGTCACAAAGCTACATCCCTCCCTCCCTTGGCCCTCGGGCTGCCCTGACCTCCCTCAAGGGCGCCCTCGGGCTCTGGCGGGAGGGAGGGAAATAGCTATTGTACCCCTCCCGGTGGCTTTCCTTACCCTCCCGCCGAAAAAAAAAAAATTCCCGCGGGAACGGTTTTTCTACACTTTCCCTCCCTTCGAAATTTCGAAGGGACCCTCCGAAAATCGGAGGGTCCCTCCGAAAATTTTTTTTTACGTTGTCCGATACACTTTCCCTCCCTTCGAAAATCGGGGGGCTCCCTTCGAAAACTGGGTTTTTTGGGCCTATATACTGACCAAAAAAAAAAAAAAAAAAATACGCGTGTTTTGCCTGTGTACCCTGCATGTGCACGTAGGTAACCGTGGTTCGGGTTCGGAAAGCCACCTGGTCGGGGCACAAAGTTACATCCCACCCTCCCTTGGCCCTCGGGACTCCTTTCGGGAGGTCAGGGCTTCCCTCGGGCCTTCGGCCCTCGGGGAGCCCTGACCTCCCTCAAGGGTCCCTCGGGCTTTGGCGGGAGGGAGGGAAATAACCATTGTAACCCTCCAGAGGTCTCAAGGGATTCCCTTGAGAGCTAAGAGGATTCCCTTGAGAGCACCAAAAATTCCCGCGAGAGAATGTGCGTTTTGGTGACTGAAACCGGCCAAAAACTTTTTAAAACGGCCCACAACCTGGTTTCTGCGACTCGAAAAGCGTATCCGCATGCTTTTGGGCGTCTGTAGGCCACAAACGATGGTACCCATGTGGGCCGAAAAACCTACGTGTTTGTACACAAAACACCACAAAAGCGCTTGTTTGCAGGCAGTTCGGGTCGAAAACGACCTCTTCGGGTCACAAAGCTACATCCCTCCCTCCCTTGGCCCTCGGGCTGCCCTTTCGGGAGGTCAGGGCGCCCTGACCTCCCTCAAGGGCGCCCTCGGGCTCTGGCGGGAGGGAGGGAAATAGCTATATTTACCTCCACTTATTATTTACTTCACGGGTATTATTTACTCTCCCACTTATTATTTACTAATTTCTAACGTAAAAAACAGTTTTAATAAATTAAACCCGTTTATTATTTACTCTCCCGTTTATTATTTACTCCAAATTTAGTAAATAATATCCGGAGGGGGGGTTTATACTGTTTTCCTTCGCTTAACTGCTCTTCAAGCTGAGCGTCGTGGACTGTTTTTTTGGGCTGACGTTCTATTACACCCACCATGTGGAAAGAGTGTCGTATCCTACTCTGGATTATGGTAACGGGTCAACCCGGTAGTTTATTAGGAGAAGACTACATAAAGGTGTGTGAATCGGTGTGTCTACCTCAGAAGAACACCCTTACGTTTTGAAGGTGCTCTCCAAGTGCGATTGTGACCTTCAGAAGTTCTTTAGGTGATTGATGAAGTCATGCTATATCTTATGAGAGTAGTGACCGTGACTTCATTGTACCCCAAGTATAGCCAACTGGAGCGCTGGATGCATCCTGAACGAATGACAACCCCCTCCCCAGCCCTTTCCTTCCCTTCCTGTCATGTAACACACCTCTTCCAACAGATTACAGTTAAACACATTAAACACACAACTCATTACAAAAATAGCAGTGTGCAGAGCTGAGAAACCGCAAAGAAGCAGAATACACAAATGAGGCATTTTGCTCTCCTGCTCGCAACACTCCTATGCACAGTATGTGCATCGAAGCCTCCCCCGGAGACAACAGACCAGCCCTTCGACTCTTCAGCGTTCACCTCCTCCTTTACTGATGTGGTGGATGACTTCAAGGCTCGCGCAGTGTCCGCTGTCACTGACGAAGTGTCGTCATACATGGACAAGATCGGAGTAACAGCAGTGGTTCATGAAGTGATTGACTCAAAGCTCGGACAGTTCCTGAACAAGACCGCGCTCGCTCTGGATGATATGATTGATTACTTCAACGAAGCCGACATTGAGACTCGTCTTGAGCACGTCGTTGAAGGAGTTGCATCCAAAATTGGGTTGAGCCTTGGGTCACTTGGTGGGGGTGACTCTGGGACAAGCAGTTCAGGAGCAGAACCATCTTCAGCAGGATCGCGCATTGGAGATGTTGTGCTGGCGACGGTGGGTCTCTCTGTGTCGCCGTCGTTGAGCATGGGGTCTGTGAAGGGAGAGAGCCTGTCGTTGTCGGCGTCTGCGGGGTTCCACTTCCAGGCAGGAGTTGCGTTGAGCAGCCCTACAGACTTCGTGCTTGCGCTGGGTGGGTCTGCGTCCATGGGGTTTGCAGGAACTGCAGCAGAGGGCGGTGGGGATGGCAACACAACGTCGTCGAGCGAGCGGTTCTTGAGGGAGGCCGCGACTGTGCTCTCGAGCTCGGGGAACGGGGCAAGCAGCGTGTGGGGGAAGCTTGACAAAATCCTGGACGCAACCATCGCCATCGACTTCGCAAAGACAACCGACAGCATCAGCGGGTTTGCCTACAAGGTGAGCGTGGTGCTCCCCTCCTTCAAGGCCATCAAGGAGCTGCACGTCTACCTCAGCCACCCGAACTGGGGCTGTCTCGCATCGAACCCAGCGTCCATGATGGACCCGACCGTCGTTGGGTGGGGGGTGACCCTTTACTCCGGACATCCCTCAGGGCTTGTGGAGGGTGCGAAAGGACTTTGGGGCGAACTGAAGGACTCTTGGGAGGAGATGGCAGCACTCAAGGGAACGTGGAATGCAGAATGGGGGTCCGGCAGGCTGATGATTGGCGACGGAATTACGGTGGCAACCACAGGACCGGCACCGAGCTTCAGCCAGTCTGCGTGCACCAGCACCACACAGCGGTCAGCAACTGCGACGTCCACATCGACTGACGTATCTGACGCTGTGTCGAAGTTGGTTGATGTGATCAAGCTTGTGTCGCCTATGATTCTTGAGGGCAAGTTTGTGACAAGCTTCTGCATGGGGTCGTGCCACGATGTGCCCCTCAACACTCTTAAGACTGTGTCTGGAACTGCAACCCTGGAGATCACCGAGGACCACGACGGTGCTGACGTTGCTCTGTGGGTGCCGGGCCTCACCTTTGGCGGGATTGGATATGTCGTGGCTTCTGGGCTGCCTAACTCCGTTGCGTCTGTGTTCACAAAGCTTCTGTCGCCAATTGCGGCCCTGGGGCTTGGTGACACCACTGCGACTTTCACGGTGACGAAAACTGGGCTGAGTGTGTCGGTTGTGGGCAGCCCTGTGTTTCCCGAGACCTCTACAAGCGGCTTCCAGCAGGTGGCAGAAGGCCTGTCGGAGATTGTGTTTGGGGTGACAGCGTCGATGTCGTACTCTGGCGATGTTGCGTTTGAGGTCGATGTGGCCACCCCACCCTCGGGCCTCGACAAGGTCTTCGCACTTACCGACGTCACCGAAAAGATGGGGTTCACCCTCTTCACAAAGGTAGAGGTCAAGCCCGAGCCCATCCTGGACCTCGGTGTGGAGCTCCCCGTCAGGTTGTGCGTAGAGAAGTGCAGCTCCTCGGCGCCTCGCTACCTCTACCTGGCTGGGTCGCTCTCCCTGAAGGTCAGCGCCAGTGCACAGCTTGTGGACGGACAGGTGAAAATGGACGGGTGGTGGACGAAGGTGCTTGAGATCCCCTTCGCAAACATTGGGGACGTTATTCTTGGGATCGGCATGGACCTGAAGGTGGAGCTGCCGACAAAGTTGGAGGTAGGGGGTGCTATCTGCCTTGGTAAGAGCTCGGACTGCTTGGGACACACCGGAACACGTATTGAAGGGCGTGCGTACGTCGGGGTGAGTGCGACGGAGCCTGACAGCAACTACTTCACAGCAATGATCAACCAGATCACGATTGCGCAGATCTTTGCGCTGATTGAGGAGTTCGCCCCGCCGCTGTCGAGGGTGCAGATCCCTGCGAAGCTTGGTGCCTCTGGTATCTACCCCTTTGACAAGACAGCGGCAGCAACGTGTGAGGAGCAGCGCCGTGCAGCAGTGCAAGGGGGGAGCACCCCTCAGGAGGTGGACATGGACTGCTTCGCGTACGCATCGTTCAATGCAGGCACCGAGGACAAAACGTTGACCTTCAGGAGTGGGAACCTTGTGGTGCCAGTGGGCATTGCCTTTGCAGGGCGCCTGAACTTCTTCGGCTGGGAGATTGCTGTGAAGGTGATGGTGTCGGAGACGGCGTTTGAGATCGACGCAGAGATGGACAAGGTTGACCTGCGCATGGGGGGGCAGGTCATCATGCAGATCGGGAAGTACCTTACAGCGTCGCACGACGACGTTGTGGGGGGCGCACGGTTCCATGTTGCTGCAACTGTGGACCCGGCGACGGCACTTGTGGGTATTTATGGTGCATTCCGCATCCCCGTCCTGCGTTCGTACGGAGAGCTGCAGGTAACTCTGAACGCTGACATCTTCAGGTTCGAGGGTGACATGCACCTCTTCGATGGTGCGTTGACTGCGCACGCGCTTGTGCAGTGGAACTGGGATATGTCGTACTTTTCTGCAGCTCTTTCAGACATGAACTTTTTGTACGTCGTCAAAATGGAGTCCGTTCGATTCACCTTCGACCCGACAAAGGAGTACGCAGAGTTTTCCGCCAAGGTGTCCGTTCTGGCGCTAGTCAAGGCAGAGACACAGCTGACGGTGAAGGGCAGCAACATCGCCTTCGTAGCCTCCGCAGAGCTGACCCCGCTGCTCACAATGGTTGTGAGTGGGACTGCTGTGCTGGCAAACCCGTTCCTCAGCTCTTCCTTCACCCTGAGGGTCTCAGTTCAGGCGGGTGAGCTCGCAAAGAAGATTGCTGCCGCTGTGAACGACGGCCTGAGGAAGACAGCAGCAGCCATGCAGGCGGCCATTGGTGCAGTCGGCGACACAATGAAGAAGGCGTACACGGAGATCACAGAGCAATTCAACGGCGCGTTGAACGCCATCAAGGATGAGGCAGGGAAGATTCTTTCGGGGGTTGAGGACTTCGCAAACGATGTGGAGTCAGCGTTGGGCAGCGTGCCCGGTCTGACGGACGCTTTCAAAATTGGAGAAGCAGTTGGCAAGGGTGACTGGAACGAGTTTGGGAAGCTCACACTTGATTCGCTTGGCTTGGGGAGCTCAAGCCACTCAATCGAGCCTACCGGCAAAGATAACAAGTACGGCTGCAAGATGTTGCATCAGGTGTGGCGTGAGTGCCATGGTACGTGGATCTTTGAGTCGTGCTCTTCTAAGGTGAGTGCCGACTTCCCCGACTCTGGCTGCATGAAGGCTGTGGGCAAGGCAGCGAACGTTGTGAAGAAGGCTGCCGAAGCTGTGAAGGCAGCGAAGAAGGCGTCGACGGTGGCAGCCCAGGAGAACGCAGGCCTGCTGTCGACTCTGAAGGGCGCAACCATGCCCGAACCCTCGGTCGACCTACTCAACTACGAGGTCTCCCCTTCTGCCTCCATGCCCGTGAGCACGCCGGCACGGGTACAGTTCCATACTCTTGAACAGGGAGGCTTCTCTAAAGGCCAAACGGCTGTCACCCACAACGTCTGGGTCGACCTGAGTTCTGCCGCTGCGCTGCAGGCAAGCTTGGACAAAGCATCCGCAAACGTCGCCAGCGCATCTATGGGCACAGTGCTCAAGGGGCAGGGCAAGGTGGAAAGCTACCTCACAGACCAGGGTGCGAGTGGGCAGTACAAAGCGCCGATCCTTGGTGCTGCTGCGGGCTTCACTGCACACTGCACGACACTGGCTGCTAAGACGATGTCGCAGAAGCCGGTCACCACGTTCATTGACGCACGCTGCAGGGACGGCGCGCGTGTTGTGGCGTCAGACCTGTACGACACTGCGCCTTACGTAAACGGCTGCGGTGCGTACAACCGTCAGGTCACGTGGATCGCGTACGACGCCGCCAAATGCAACGGACAGAGCGCCCCAGTGGTGCAGAAGATCCAAGTCACCCCCGGGACAGCACACTTCACAGACTTCCCTGCAGACGCAACAGTGAACTTCGGTGACGTCTACACACCTGCCATGACGGGCACCCCCCAGGGCTCGACTGAGTGTGGCGAGCACGTGACCGTCTCCTACACCGACCAGGACCCTATCCAGCACGACGGTGACGACCACTGGGTTGTGCAAAGAACGTGGACAGCAAAGCTGACTCTGACAGCACAGCAGTGTGCGAACACGCCTGTTGGGGAGACCAAGGTGCAGATGATCAAGTTGATGGGTGGCGGGCCGAGTGAGCTTGGCGCTGTGAAGTACTTTGGCGCGACGTCTGCTATGCCGTCTCTGCAGGACGGCGTGTCTCTGTTCAGGATGGGTCGTGTTGGTGGGGGCTACGTGGGCGCGTCCACTGTGAACGGGTCGGTCGCCTACACGACTGAGGCCGACGACCTGTCGCTGTGGTCTCTATGCAAGATGGCCGACTCTCTCTACACGATGCGGAATGTGAAGCTTGGTTGCCACCTTGGGCGGTCTGGCGCCAATGCCGTCTGCTCCACTGCGGTGACGACAGACACCCACGAGTGGAACTTCCAAGTGTCCCCACCGAAGACAATTGACAACGTTGTGAACATGAACTTCATGAGCATCACGTACCAGTCGCAATGCCTCACAGTGTCCACAACCCAGGGTCTCATGGGTGCCTGTACTGACGATTCTGCAGACTTCTACATTGAGCCCGCAGGGGCTGCGTCCCAGAGGATGTGCTGATGCCGTTATCCGTGGAGCTTTCGAAAAAACCAAAAGAACCAAGAAACCAAAAAGAAAAAATAAAAAGAAGAAAAAAAAAGAAGATAAAAAAAAAAAAATGCTATTCCCCCCCCTCGTAAATGCTACTAACAACCATTTTTTTTTGATAAAACAACTTGTTGTCAATTCTAAAAAGATTGGAGGCAGCGCTGCAGGGCAAACAAAACGGATTGAAAAAAACAGAAGCTTGCTTGTTTTCTTTGAGTACTCAATTAACCACAACAACCGTACTTCAGTTTAACACATTTTTTCACCTTTTTGTTTTCCCGGCTTTGAGCGCACAAACAAAAGACCCGATCTTTTTTTTGTTTGAATTCCCATCCCCCCTCTTCCCCTCTTCCCCTCTTCCCCTCTTCCCCTCTTCCCCTCTTCCCCTCTTCCCCTCTTCCCCTCTTCCCCTCTTCCCCTCTTCCCCTCTTCCCCTCTTCCCCTCTTCCCCTCTTCCCCTCTTCCCCTCTTCCCCTCTTCCCCTCTTCCCCTCTCTCCCCTTACCCCTTTTTTTGGCGTACCTCCTTTTCACTGTGCTTCTCACTTCATTTATGTGTTGATGAATGTGCCTGAGATGCACATTCATCTTTCAAATTTCTATGTTCCCCGACGAATAACTCTTTGGTGCCTCTTTTTTTTGTGTACCAAGTAGTCACACATTGTATAACTTTAGGAAAAAAAAGAAGCAACTTTTTTTTTTTTTGATAAAACAACTTGTTGTCAATTCTAAAAAGATTGGAGGCAGCGCTGCAGGGCAAACAAAACGGATTGAAAAAAACAGAAGCTTGCTTGTTTTCTTTGAGTACTCAATTAACCACAACAACCGTACTTCAGTTTAACACATTTTTTCACCTTTTTGTTTTCCCGGCTTTGAGCGCACAAACAAAAGACCCGATCTTTTTTTTTTTTTTTTGCTCATTTCCGCTTTTTTTGCGGTTCTGGAAGTTCGGAAGAGTTCCGGGACACAACGCGAAACTGCTGAGATATTGCAGGAGGTTGCTCCATCCACACCCTCAACCTAGTCTTTACCTAAAGTAGTAGTTGGTCAAACCGTCCTCCCCCTCATGGGATGATTATTTGTTCAACCACGAAAGTCAAGCAGAACAACATACGCCTCGTTAGTTTAATAAAAAACACGACGAGAGTGAAGATCAAAGTAAATATTTTGAGAGTGTCCTGGGACAGTGAAGACTGTCTGAATGGCTGCTCAAAAGAAACATTGACCAAAGGGTTCCTCATAGTTTGGAGGATTTAATTGAGGGTTGGGGGTTTAAGGAATGGAGAGCAAAAGACAAAAAAACAACAAAACAAAACAAAACAATCATGCGCTTATTTTTTTTGAATCTAAAACTATACACTGTATTCTTGCGACATATTTCATTTCTTCTTGATTTCCTTTGGTTCCTAACTGCCATCATATTGTGCGATTTTTGAATAGGTTATCTGTCTTCTGAACAGAAACCTTCCCTTACATTTTTCTTGATTTTTCTATTACATTTATATTTTAGTATTCATCGTACTTGGAATGCTCCAGAATTTTTCCGGGGCGTTCCGGGCGTTCCAAATATGATACATTAAACCAAAAAAAGAAAGGACACAAACTAGCGCGACCTTGTGTCAGCTGTAATGTCTTTTTTTTTTTTTTTTTTTTAATTTAAATTTTGGTTTTCTTTTACATTTGTGTTCACAATACTTCATTTTTTTATTCTTTTATTATCTTACAGTTAGTATATGAAACAATCTTACAGTTCTGACACATGGCGTACAAAAGCGTACAACCTTTTGTCCCACCTTATTTATATTGAAGACCCCCACTTCCCCCCCCAAGCAATTTGAGCTCTCCCCCCTCCCCTTTGCCCCTCCACCCCCTTGCGTTCTGAAGAGCATTCAAGGGGGTTGACGGTGCGTCACTTCCCATTTTTTGTCATTCTATCCTTTTTAGCATTCGATTTTGTTTTTTTTTTTTTATAGGTCTCGCCAGCCCCCTTTGCCTTTTTTATTGATTGTTGTTTTTTTTTTTTTCTCCCCTCCAGCGGTGAAAATCTTGGGCAGTAAGCCCGGGAAAACCCGGGCTTAATTAATTTTGCGCAGAGCAAGCCCGGGTTCGAAGGCCGGGTTTACCCGGGCTTAAGCCTGGGTTTTCCCCGGGTTTTAAGTTTTCTGGGGTGGGCTGCCCCACCCCACTCCGGGGGTGTAGCCTCAGGGTGCAGCCTGGGGTAGTCAGTCGCCGAAACGAAGCTCTGTTGACAGAAAACAACAAAGTCAGTAAAGAAAACACACACGTCTACACTCAAGGGTTACCCACACCCAGAGCGCGACTTAATTGGTCAAACGCCGAAGGAAAAGAAAGCATGCATCATGGCGAAATAATAAAAGTAGCGTACCGTGCGCCTGCGGCGCAAGATTGCAACCCACCCTTCCCATCACATAATTTGGCTGTAAAAATGTGCAATTTTAAGCTCAATTTTCTGAAATGGTGCGTACCGTGGCTTCGCTTTGGGTGCCATGACCGCCCTTTCTTTGTTATAAATGTACTGTGGCTACTGACAATTCGCGCCTGGTGCACGAATTGCTATCAATGAAGTGCTGAATTAGATAACCGAGGAATTTTCATATTCCGCCGGAGGCAACTTGAGCTGGGTTGGGGACCCGGCTCGACCGAGTTTCAGCGAAAACCCCCAAAACCTATAATATCCCCTGCGGAGGGGGAAATTATTTTTTTGGGCTGACCGAGCCAGCCCCTCGTGGGCGGAATTCTCTTTTGAACCCTGGGTTTGCAGAAAATTTTTTTACACCAGTATTTTAATTATTTTCACAAAAAAACCAAGCCCGGGTACAAACCCGGGCTTCGAATTAATTTTGCTAGCTGGGGAAGCCCGGGATTTTCAACCCTGGGAGACTCCCCTCCCCCTTTTTTTTTCCAATGAAACCATGGTATCATCAACATCATCTTTGTGTTTGAATTTGAGGAGTTATACTATTTCTTGAGGGTTGGGAGGGGAAAAAAAGAGGAGGAAAAAAAAAAACCTATCATATTATGGCACACCAAACCACATTCCCCCCTTCTCTCTAATCAATAAGAAGAAAAGAAAGACTTACCCCAGCCCTCTCACCCAACCTCACTCCCCCAACAGAAGCATTTTTCTTATTTCCTTCCTCCCTACTAATACACAATGTCGAGATGTCTGATGCTCCTTGCTGTGTGTTGTACAGTTTTTGGTGAGGAATTTGGTTCGATAGGCGAGTTTATTGCAAAGTATGGTTCAGATGGAAAGACTGTTTTCTCTTTGGAGGTGACCGGCGGACGGCTTGCAGCACAGCCTGGGGTGGGGGTTTTTACGAAGGTGATTCTTGCTGGTGATGGATCCGCGGTGAGTGGTATTCAATGGCGTTTGTGTGGGAAATCCTTTAAGAATGTACAGGAAAACTGTCTGATGACGAATGGAGACGAAATTGTGCAGGGACCCCCGATCATTCAGACTATCTACCCAAAGCCGGATGTCTTTTTTCCGTCTGGTGGTGATTTGGGTGGTTTTGGGGGTTTTGGAGGCTCTTCTGGAGGTTGGGGTGGTGGCTGGGGAGGCGGCTTTGGGGGCAGTACTCCACAGTACTCCATGACCACGACGCACAATGTCCTTACCTGCATGCCCTCCACCTTCTCTGTCGGAAGCAGCCAATGGGATATGACCCTCAAAAAGCTCAAATCTGACACCTCTGCAGCCTCCGCACACTCAGTGATGGTGCCCGTCAACGTGCAGGCTGGAAAGTGCATTTCCGACCTAAACGCGGCAGGAGCTAGAGTCCTCGGTACCCCCCCTTACGACTGCACCTCCATCGTGATCAAAGTGATTGCGAATGATGGAGGTCACTGTTAATTTTGTTGTTGTTATTTTAGGGGTTTTATTATAAATGGGGAAAAATTAGGTATTATAAAATTGCCTGTCTCCGTTTAGTTTATTATCTTCTCATTGTCTCAGTTTCTCCTTTCTCCCCCCCTTTTTCTGGGAATTCTCAAATAATTAAAAAAAAAAAAAAAAACGTTTTGGTTGTTAGTAGCATTTACACCCCCTCCCGTCTACCTTTCCCTCCCTCATTTGTTTTTTGTTTGTTGTTATTTATTTTCTCTTCACACAGCTGTCCTCGTTCTCCCTCGTTTGGTTGCTGCTTTTTCTAAGAATTTTTTTTTCTCCCTGCATGGAAGTGTAGGAAGGAGAAAGGGAAAGCTAACAAAAAAAAAATGTCTTATTTTTCTCTGATTTGCTTTCAGAAGATGTGTTGTGCGTGTTCATCTTCAAGCGTTCTTTCATACAAGCAGTTGCTTTTTATATGTTTCAAAAAATGGTCTGTCAATTGACACAAACAAACCTTGATCAGTCAATCAGACCAAAATGTAAAAAAAAAAAAGACATTACGATGGGCGTATGATACGAACACCGATTGGCTGCATTTGTTTGCTTCCTTACTCCTCCCCTCCCGTATGTGTTGTATTTCTACATCCAGATATATTTTACACCAACACACCCTCAAGACAAACAATGGTCGGCGCAAAGAAGGGAGTGAAGAGGGGACCGTCTGTGTCTCTGTCTGAGATGTCTGGTCTGACCTTCCCTGTGGGACGTGTGGGCAGTGCGCTGAAGAAGGGGAGGTACGCAAAGCGTGTGAGCCCCACTGCGGCAGTGTTCCTGACGTCTGTGCTGCAGTACTGCACAGGCGAGCTTCTGAACGTGTCTGCGAAGGCAGCGACATCGGGGAAGAAGGCGAAGAACAAGAAGCAACACCAGATCAAGCCCCGCCACATCTGCGTTGCCGTGCGTGAGGACAAGGACCTTGGCGACCTTCTGTCGAACGTGACGATTGCGGGTGGAGGTGTGGGTGGAGGAGTGCACGATGCGCTCAAGGCAACTGACAAGAAGTACAGGAAGAAGTCCTCTGGCAGCGTGACGAAGAAGTCAAAGGGGAAGAAGGGTGGAAAGAAGGGCAAGAAATCCAAGGGCTCCCCCAAGAAGTCCTCCCCGAAGAAGTAAGCGAGCACGCTCTCGACATCCGTCTGCTGAGTTTACCTCCAACTATTTTTGTATTTTGAACCCTTACACCCGAAGAGGGTGTGAGGTGGTGTGACTGCGCACCGCATATGTGACAAAAAAGAGCAGCGGAATCCTATTTTTCCCTTCTCGCCCCTTCACCACACCCACCACGCCTAAACACAAGCACAAACCACTCCTACAGATTACCAAGACAACAGCCACACAACACAACAAGATGCCACGCACACCTGCCAAGTCTGTGAAGAAGTCGCAGTCGTCGACTGGAAAGGACGGTGAGCAGAAGAAGAGGAAGCCGATGACGAAGCTGAACTACAAGCCCGCTGAGAAGAAGGACAAGAAGGGGAAGGTGGTGAAGAAGTCTGGCCGCTGGTTGCCCGGAACTGTTGCGATGCGTGAGATCAAGGCACTGCAGAAGGGGACGCAGCTGCTGATCCAGAAGGCACCCTTCCAGCGCCTTGTGCGTGACGTGATGGACAAGCACAAGCAGGACATGCGTTTCCGCGCGTCTGCACTCGAGGCGATGCAGGAGGCAAGCGAGCAGTACCTGATCAGCGTGTTCGAGGGTGCCGTGATCCTGCAGCTCCACAGGAAGAAGAAGACCCTCATCCAGAAGGACCTCAGCTACACCATCCGCATCCGTGGGGACAACCTCTGAAAGTGAGCTGGCATGAGCACGTGCTGTTTCACTTGCGTTGAGTTTTATTTTTATTTTTTGAAAATATATGGGTCCGTCCGGAAACCCTCCTGGTAAGATTCATCCTTTTGGGGTTTTTTGAGGTTTTTCTGCTCAAAACACCCAAACAACCCAATTTTTTGATACCCACCATACACCTACCACCCCAGAGGGCATATTTTGGGCATTTATTTTTGTTTATTTCCCCTCCCCCCCTTTTTACTTATATTTTTTTACGTATTTTTTGGAAGAAAAAAACGTGGCAATGACAGCAGTGAAGTTCACTTTTTTGTCGAGAAACACGGTAAGAATGGGTGCGACGCACACTTGGTGTCGTTTCGAACCCTCTCTCTGATGATTCTTGTTGTCAGGAGATCCTTACCGTAGGGGTCATTGTCGGTGCCCTGCGCGAGCTTCCCCACACAGAGGCCTTTGTTATCTCATTCCCTCGTACTCATACGTATCAGTGCACCCTTCTTTCCATCAATCTCTTTTCGTCTGTGTACTGCTACCCGAGCAACGGTCGTGTCATTTCAGCTAGCGTGTACTCTGACACGGAGGGAACCTGTATTTACTATGGAGTCTCCACATCCAAGGTGACCCGCAAAGCAAAAGTCCCTGGCATTGATCCAGTAGATTTGACAGAGGTCAATGAAACCTTGTCAAGGCGGCATGGCAGGATTAAGAGAAAGAGAGAAGAGATCCAGAAGAACGACAATAAAAGGCTGAAAATCTGATTTAAAAAGCGAAAATATAGCCTCAGACCCCCCAAAAAACCTATTTTCATATCAGAATATCACCTAGATGCACTTTTTGTGGGGGGCATCATCAAAAAAACCCAAAAATACCCAAAAGGATGAATCTTACCAGAGGGGTTTCCGGACGAGTCCATATTTTTTTTCACGTTTTTGCCTCTGTGAGCTTGCTAGCCAAGCCGGGAGGGGTGGATTACCACCAGTGACAAGTTTTTCAAAAAAAAGCCCCCATCTCTTCTCTTTCCCATCACCCACCACCTATTCTCTGCATATCATCACCCACAGTTTCTTCTCCACATACCAAACACACTCACAATGCCGAGGTTCGAGTCGATCACGATTGCCAAGCCTGACGCGAAGCGCTCTGCCAAGATCAAGGAGGCAGCGAAGGCGAGGAAGGACGCTGTGAGAATTGCAGTGAAGAAGGTGAAGGACGCTGAGAAGCAGAAGCGTGCGGACGCCAGGGCCAAGAAGGCCGCAAAGAAGGAGGAGAAGGCGAAGAAGGCGAAGAAGGCCAAGAAGACCACCACGAAGAAGAAGGGAACGTCCACGAAGAAGAAGGACTCCAAGAAGTAAGCTTGTGGCGGTCAGAACGTAGATACTTTGTGCCTTTGTGAGCTGTACTGTGTGTTGTAAGTTCTGTGTTTTTTTTTTGTACCAGTTACCTCTGTGGCCTGCAAGCAGGCCACACAGAGGGGTGGAGATTCCCACCACAACAAGAAGAGAAGAACAATAATCTTCAAGAAAAACGAGCAGCGCAACCTTCTTATTTTGCTTTGCCTTCACTACTACCTCATTCCTCTCACCCTCATCCTCATCCTCATCAGATATTCAAGACAAAGCAACACACACGATGGGTCCATCAAAGTCCGCCAAGGGAAAGTCGGTTGCCTCCGGAAAGGCTGACAAGAAGACAACCGGAAGCCAGAAGCGCAAGGGCGCAAAGTCGAACAAGGGCCGTGGAATCACGAAGGGAAGCATCCGCCGTCTGGCCCGCCGTGGAGGGTGCAAGCGTCTTGCGAGCAGCGTGTACGACGAGGCAAGGGAGATCCTGAGGAACTTCGTTGAGCAGGTGATGAAAGACACCCACGCGCTGATGGAGGTGCGTGAGAACGCCCCTGCGAAGACGGTGCGTGTGGAGCACATCCTGTACGCCCTGAAGAAGCGTGGCCGCACCCTGTACGTCTCCAAGTAAGCTGACACGTGGACTTTGTCTTTTTTACTTTGTTAGATTTAAAAAAAAAAGATGGGTTGTTGTTGTTTTTTATACACTTCCCTAATGCTTTCAAATTTTATTTGAAAGTATATGAATTTGTTTGTTAGTGTTGCAAGCTGTGCTGTTGCAGGACTGCATGTATTTGCTTCATGCGACAGCACAGTGGCGTAATTAACGCCTTTTTTATTCTAAGAAAATATATAGTCCCCTAACCCTTACCCAGAACTTCCCTCTTTGTAATATCCAAGCAGCTGATCACAACACAAACCACCCATATCAGATACTTTTCGTAAACCACACCTCAAACCCAACAAGATGACACCATCGCCACAGAAGTCCTCAGGAAAGAAGGGAGCAAAGAGAGGCCCGAAGTTGGACAAGAACGGGAAGAGGATCAGGAAGCCGAACTACAAGAGCTACTCGACCTACGTGCACAAGCTGATGACGAAGACTTTCGGGGTGAAGGCGTCGACGAAGGCGGGGAAGAAGAGCTCTGTTGCGATCACGTCGCGTGGGATGGGGATTGTGAACTCGTTCGTGGTGGACCTGTTTGAGCGCATTGCGGAGGAGGCGGGACGCGCAAACCACTTTGCGGGTCAGAAGACGCTGCGCAGCGGTGCCATTGTGGCGGGTGTGAAGATGCACTTCCCCGACGAGATGGCGTCGCACGCCCTGTCTGCAGGAGTTGCTGCCGTGGCCATGTACGCGAAGGCCCTGAAGGCGAAGAGCAAGGCCAAGGGCAAGGGATCCCCGAAGAAGAAGTCCTCCCCGAAGAAGAAGAGCTCCCCGAGGAAGTGAAGCAACTGATGTAATGTGATGTGATGTGTTGCTTGTTGAGTTGATACACGCCCCTTGTTTCAGACACGGGGCGTGGGTGGTACTGCCGCCGTCTTTTTGTAAAGCAAAATAAACAAACAAAAAATGCAAACTGGTTTTTCACCCTCTACTCAACTCCCGCAAATCACACCTCCACACCTTTCTGCTTCCAGATATATTTTACACCAACACACCCTCAAGACAAACAATGGTCGGCGCAAAGAAGGGAGTGAAGAGGGGACCGTCTGTGTCTCTGTCTGAGATGTCTGGTCTGACCTTCCCTGTGGGACGTGTGGGCAGTGCGCTGAAGAAGGGGAGGTACGCAAAGCGTGTGAGCCCCACTGCGGCAGTGTTCCTGACGTCTGTGCTGCAGTACTGCACAGGCGAGCTTCTGAACGTGTCTGCGAAGGCAGCGACATCGGGGAAGAAGGCGAAGAACAAGAAGCAACACCAGATCAAGCCCCGCCACATCTGCGTTGCCGTGCGTGAGGACAAGGACCTTGGCGACCTTCTGTCGAACGTGACGATTGCGGGTGGAGGTGTGGGTGGAGGAGTGCACGATGCGCTCAAGGCAACTGACAAGAAGTACAGGAAGAAGTCCTCTGGCAGCGTGACGAAGAAGTCAAAGGGGAAGAAGGGTGGAAAGAAGGGCAAGAAGTCGAAGGGCTCCCCCAAGAAGTCTTCCCCGAAGAAGTAAGCTCTATGAGCAGCTTCACTGAACTCATCTATGTTGACGTCTCTTGTTTGTTTGTGCGTTACGTTGCGTTGCGTGTTTGTGTATTTTTTACCCCATGATCCGTATGGATGCAGGGGGGTGTGATTACACACCGTTTTAGTGTTCATGTTTTTACAACGAATCTTCTCCCGACAGGGGTATCAGAAATTGTAAAAAAAACAGAGTCCCCTCCTCTCCTCCCTTCTACCTGAAGGCTTGGTTTGAGTTTGTATCATTGAATGGCACCGCTCGTTTTCCTTACAAAATGTACTCTATTCTCATAGATGAGAGCAAGCGGGAGTAGCACATATCGGATGGTTAGCCTCGAAATGGATGTAGGACTGCGTGGTTGGGTGTGCACCCCTGGTGTACCGGTAATGTATATTGTCATGAGAGGGATGTTGGATTTCAAGTTAACATTTTTTTTTTTTGTGTTTATCACCGTATCCAAGGAAAGTGGATGCAGTCTCCTTCGACTCGTTCCGATGACAGTAGTTGACGCTATTTAGTGTTCTGAACTTCCACCACCATGACCCTACATACAACAGTTCTGTTATATACCACAACAAACACACTCACAATGCCGAGGTTCGAGTCGATCACGATTGCCAAGCCTGACGCGAAGCGCTCTGCCAAGATCAAGGAGGCAGCGAAGGCGAGGAAGGACGCTGTGAGAATTGCAGTGAAGAAGGTGAAGGACGCTGAGAAGCAGAAGCGTGCGGACGCCAGGGCCAAGAAGGCCGCAAAGAAGGAGGAGAAGGCGAAGAAGGCGAAGAAGGCCAAGAAGACCACCACGAAGAAGAAGGGAACCTCCACGAAGAAGAAGGACTCCAAGAAGTAAGCCCCACGTGCTCGATCGATGAGGATTTAGTTAGTAAATGTGTTTACCAATGTTGTAAATTTTGTGCCTTTTTTTTATGATAACATTTGTGTCGCTGTGCAAAGATAAGTGGGTAGCATGAGGGCAACAATAACGAATTTGCTTTATTGTTTAGTAGTGAAAGCGCGTACAAAAAGTATTCTTGCCCGGGTTACAACTGAACGTTTTTTTGTTTGTGTTAATGTGTTCCATGTACATGGTCACTTTGTTTAAGCTTGTTTGTTATAATTTTGACGTTTACCTCCGTGCTCCAGCTTGCTGGACACGACGAGGGGTGGATATTACCACTGCAACAACAAAAAGAGGGGAAAAGAACCCCAGAAGCAATGATCTTCACCAACCTAAAGACATGTTTCAAGTAAATATTTCACATCTCTCCTTGTGCACCCTTCAACTTGATCCCTATCCAACGCACCAGATTAAAGAAAAAACAAAGCAACACACACGATGGGTCCATCAAAGTCCGCCAAGGGAAAGTCGGTTGCCTCCGGAAAGGCTGACAAGAAGACAACCGGAAGCCAGAAACGCAAGGGCGCAAAGTCGAACAAGGGTCGTGGAATCACGAAAGGAAGCATCCGCCGTCTGGCCCGCCGTGGAGGGTGCAAGCGTCTTGCGAGCAGCGTGTACGACGAGGCAAGGGAGATCCTGAGGAACTTCGTTGAGCAGGTGATGAAGGACACCCACGCGCTGATGGAGGTGCGTGAGAACGCCCCAGCGAAGACGGTGCGTGTAGAGCACATCCTGTACGCCCTGAAGAAGCGTGGCCGTACCCTGTACGTCTCCAAGTAAGCTGACATTGTTGAAGTGAGATACGAGATGTGCGTGACTATTTGCTTTATTTTCCGCCAACCCCCCCACCAGCTGTGCTGTTGCAGGACTTTGCTTCATGCGACAGCACAGTGGCGTAATTAACGCCCCATTTCCATTGATAACAGACAAAGCTTGAAGCGAAAGCCCCCCTCTCTTTATGATGAGAACGTATCACAAACAACACAGCACAACCTTCCACGACAGATATATTTTTAAACTACACACCTCAAACCCAACAAGATGACACCATCGCCACAGAAGTCCTCAGGAAAGAAGGGAGCAAAGAGAGGCCCGAAGTTGGACAAGAACGGGAAGAGGATCAGGAAGCCGAACTACAAGAGCTACTCGACCTACGTGCACAAGCTGATGACGAAGACTTTCGGGGTGAAGGCGTCGACGAAGGCGGGGAAGAAGAGCTCTGTTGCGATCACGTCGCGTGGGATGGGGATTGTGAACTCGTTCGTGGTGGACCTGTTTGAGCGCATTGCGGAGGAGGCGGGACGCGCAAACCACTTCGCGGGTCAGAAGACGCTGCGCAGCGGTGCCATTGTGGCGGGTGTGAAGATGCACTTCCCCGACGAGATGGCGTCGCACGCCCTGTCTGCAGGAGTTGCTGCCGTGGCCATGTACGCGAAGGCCCTGAAGGCGAAGAGCAAGGCCAAGGGCAAGGGATCCCCGAAGAAGAAGTCCTCCCCGAAGAAGAAGAGCTCCCCGAGGAAGTAGAAGGCTGTCACGGCACCCCAGCAAAACATACAATCCACCGACCCTCTCTAGGGTCGGGGTGGCACTTACCACCGATATTTCCCCCCTGCCTTTTGTTCTAATATTCTCGAGTAAACACTTCCTCTCTCTACATTTTTATTTTTTAGCACACTCTTTCTACCACCCCATGCCACAGTTTACACAACACCACCATGTCACGAGATTCCCGCATAAAGTATAAGGTTGAATCCGACAAGGGTGTTCTCCTAAGCAACTTCGAGAGACGAGGGTGGGCACGGAGCACGGAGGATGACTGGAACATCTTTTGGACCTCTGTTTGGGCGGTCAAGGTGATTTTCTCTCCTGAAGGTGGCACGCGACTGAGCGACAACCAGATTGTAAACCACTTCCCAAACCACCACGAACTTACACGCAAAGACTGCATGGTCAAGAACGTGAAGCGCTACAAGAAGGACCACGAGAAGTACGCCTCCATCTACAGCACCACAGGCGAGACTGTGAGCGACTACATCCCCCTGACGTACTCACTTCCCTCCGACTATGCGCTCTTCGTAGAGGAATATAAAAAGACGAACTCACTCTGGATTGTCAAGCCTGCGAACCGTGCCCAAGGCAAAGGCATCTTCATCGTAACCAAACTGGGCCAGATCACGAAGTGGGCACGACAGAAGTGGTTGCAGGGTGAAGGCTACGGGTCGAAGGAGCAGTACATCATCTCGACGTACATTGAAGACCCGCTTTTGATTGGCGGAAAGAAGTTTGATTTGCGTCTCTACGTTTTGGTGACGTCGTACCGACCGTTGCGGGCTTATATGCACAAAGACGGCTTTGCACGGTTCTGCACTGTACCGTACAACACCGATTCCGGGGATTTGGACAACCTCTTTGTGCACCTCACGAACGTCGCCGTACAGAAACAAGGTGATGAATACAACGAGCGCCACGGGGGGAAATGGAATGTCAACAACCTGCGCCTCTACCTGGAGTCCATCTATGGGAAGGAGAAGTGTGACAAGCTGTTTTCCACGATTAACTTTGTTGTGATCCACTCTCTGAAGGCGTGTCAGAGTGTCATCACGAATGACAGACACTGCTTTGAGCTCTACGGGTATGACCTGCTGGTGGACGCTGCACTGCGTCCGTGGCTCATCGAAGTGAACGCATCACCGTCACTCTCCTTCACGACACCCATGGACCGCATGATGAAGTCCTCCGTAGTCAGCGACACACTCGACATAGTCATGCCAAACCCCTCCCCAGGCGAGCCTGACAAGCTCTACAAAGACCACCGCATCGCCCCTGTCTCAGACCTCCAACTCGGCGGCTTCCAAGTCCTAATAGACGAAGTAGGAGACGTCCCCGAAAAACGAGGTCAAAAGCGATGATAATTTTTACACCCAACCCCCTAATTTTTTTAACCTTTTTCCCTCAATCCCATTTACCGAGGCCATTTTGCGAGAGAAAAAAAAAGTGGGGAGGTTTTTAAATTTTAAATTTTGTATTCGTTTTCCCAATATAATTTTGAGCAGAGTTGGGGAAAAAAGTGGTAACAAAACAAAGCATTATGGACACAAACTGCGAGCACTACCGCAGTCGTGCAGAATGTGGTGAGTGCAAGCGGTATGACGTCGCGGTGGGGCAGACTGTCAGGGTGGCGGACGAAGGGAGCAGGGGCAGCCTCCTCACGTGGTTTGAGGGGGAGGTTGTGAAGAAGACGGACGGTGTGTGTGTTGTGCGGGTGGAGTTCTTTGGGGAGGCGACGTGGGAGAGGCTGAAGCCGAAGTACACCGACATCCCTGAACCAGCTGCATCATCCACAACCACTGCACCAGCACCGCAGGTAGCCACTCCAGCACCTACCCCAGCACCCATACCTACACCCACACCCACACCCACACCCACACCCTCCCCCATTCCTTTGTCGACAAAGCCCGACATCGGCTCCCGTGTGGTGGTATGCGAAGAGCGCTACCTCCTGGAAGAGATCTTCCACAAGAAGCAGTGGACCCTCTCCGAAGCTGTTGTCGCAAAGTGCGGCCACATCGCCAAGGTTGCTGCAGTGGACCGGCAAGACGGCACGCTGCGTCTGCTCTTTGAGGGCCCCATTGACACAGCCCTTGCAAAGCAGTGGTGGCCCAGTGGGAGTGTCCGCGTTTTGACTGATGACGGTGCCTATCAAGCTGCACGTGTTGCTGCGACTGCGCCAGCACCAACACCATCAGCAACAGAAACACCAGCAGCAACAAAGACACGTGACGATATCGAAGACGCACTAAACGCAGCCAACCACGCAGTAGGTGTCTTCAACCCTGCAGAGCCGACTAGAGAGGAGGCTGTGCTGTTGGAAGAGATTGCAAACACCTGCGCCCACGGGAACAACAGAGCGCAGTGTGGGAAGTGTCCGCGTACGGACCTGGCAGTGGGGGTGCGTGTTGAGGCGACGGACATGCCTGGGGACGCTGCGGTGTGGTTTGAGGGGATAGTTGTGGAGATGCATGAGTTTGGGTATCCGAAGGTGTCTGTGGAGTCGATGGAGAGTGTTGTGTGGGAGCGGATCCGCCTGCTTGAGAAGAAGGCTGCCGTGCAGTGCCGGCACGTCGATGACAGGGCCTTTGCGTTAATGCAGAGCGACCCACACATCCTGTGCGGAGCATGCCACCAGCCCAGCATCAGCATAGGTGAGGACGTTTACGTCTCCCTAGACGGCATGAAGTGGTCCGAGGGTACCGTCATCCTGCGACACGCGGTTACCTCTTCGCTGTCCATCGCACTCAAGACACAGCTGCAATCTGGCACCCTAAACACACTGAACAACGTCGGCGGCAAGAAGGGCTTTACCTGGAAGTACGTCAAACAGACTGTTGCAAAGGCACGCGACGCTAGAGAGTTCCAAACGGAGTACATCATGAACAAATGCCAGCACGGCAGGGCTTCCGACGACTGCGGGGAGTGCCCAAGGAGGGAGCTGACAAAGCGGCAGCGTGTGTGTGTGTCTATGGACGGCGATGCGAAGAACCGGGCGGTCTTTGAGGGGCACGTCACTGCGTTCAGCATCCCAGACGGCGCACCGCTGGTCACAGTGGAATCCTTCGGGGAAATGAAGTGGGACCGTGTATGGGCACCAGACAGCCTGCCACCCACCTCCCGCGCAGGGCCCGCCTTTCTGCAGCAACAGGCAGAGGCACGTCTTCCGTCGGGTGTCTCATTGCTCCCTGCGGCAGACAAGGTGACCCCCGCAGAGAAGCGGAGACAAGATATCCATCGGCATGAATTCCTCACACAGATTGACACGAATCGCAAGAATCTTAAAGCCACCTTAGAGGAATCCGCTTCACGCGCCGAGGCTGCTGCTGCACATCTTGCCCCAGTTGACACACCCGCCTCGATGCCTACCTCTACCCCACCCACTGCCACCATCACCCCCGAAGCAAAATCACTGGAGCCAAAACCGGAGGATGTTATTAAACCGAGAAAGGTGCAGAGAGGTGGTGGTGCTGGTGGTGACGGACAAATCAAGCCTCAGAAGGTGCTGCGGCAGCAGAACCCTCTCTTCAACGCGTCCATGGTGAGCGAAATGCACGCAAAGATGAAAGAGAAGTCAACACGGCAGAGGGGAGAGTCGCCTAGCGAGGCCTCGTTGGGTGCGACACCACGGTCGCTTCATGAAGGCACAACACCAAGATCCATTGCGGACACAGCAACGCCTAAGGAGCCATCTTTAACACAAATCCCAACACCAGAGGCACCTCAACCCTTACATGAGGAGCACACCACTGAGACCACTGACGTTCCATCACCATCACCGTCACCGTCACCAATAGTTGAAACAGAACCACAACATCCCACACCTCCCAGCGATGTGCTTTCCTCCCATAACGAGGCTGAGGCAGGAAAGGAGGAAGTGGGTGTGGTCGAACCCAGCTCAGCTGACGCAGTCGTGTCCGAGCCAGACACAGTGCGGAAGGAGGAGGAAGTGGTGGAGGCAGTGAGAGAAGAGGAAGAAGAGGGTACCCATGAGGCAACCACAGAGACAGCAGAGGTGACTGTTGTGGATGATGCAGACACAGTGAATGAGGTTGTGGAGGAAGGGGAGAAGGAGCAGGAGGTGGCGGAGGTGGCAGTGCCAGAGGAGGAGGAGGAGGCCATAGTGATCGACTCTGCGCCGATGGCAAAGAGGAAGCCAAGGAAGGGCGGGAGACGTCTCCCTACACAGGTATGTCGATGGCGATTTTCCTCCCCACAATCTCACACTCTTAAGGGTTTATTAGTAGAAGAAATAGTATTACCGTGTTTGTAGCATAATAAATTTGGATTTTTCGGGAACTCTTAGACCTATTTTTTTTGTCCAATATTACAGCATGATTGTGCGCTTTATTTTATTCAATGTTGTCCACGGTGGTATTATTTGAATTATATTCGAAACTAATGTTGCTCTTATATAGTTTATTGAATATATTGAAATACTTTTCATACACAGGTTGAGTTCTGAGATGGAAATTGAAAGGAGAGTGGTGATTGTACAAAGTGGCAACGACACTGTTCCAACGATTCATTTGGGGTGGAAAAAGAGGCGTTCGTGTGTGCTGCGTTTTGTGTGATGTGTTATTATTCTGTTTTATATGATGAGGTGTGTACGGGTGCATAGATGTGCATGGGCAGAGCGACCCACATCGTGTTGTCTGTCTCTCTCTCTCTCTCCCGCCTCAAGCTTTCATTCAATCTCGTGCAATAGTGGGAGCACATCCCCATCAGGGGTTGTCCTACTAATACAAAGTTTTCAAAAAACAAAAAGCAAAAAACAAACACAGTCTTTTCCCCTTAGTGTCGCCCCCCCCTCTTCTCCACCTCCCCTATTTCCGTGTGCGCATGACACTATATACGATGACCCCTTCCCCTTATTTTGCATCTCCCCTTTTTTTTTGTTGGATGTAGGACTGCATGGTTTGAGTGTCCACCCTGGTACAACCGGTACCAGTACACTATTCACGAGAGGGCTTTGTATTTCAATGGTGTGGCTGAAGGGGGGGTGATTCGCACTTTTTGCTCACTTTTTCCGCCCCCTCCACATTCATCCACACCACACCATTCAAGTCAACTTTTTCTTCCCCTCCCATATATTTCAGATTCAAGGGAGGTGACAGAGAATGTCATAAGGAACAGAAACCCTTCTTTTTCCCAAAGAAAGAGAGGGAAAAAAATGGCGCGAATAAAAGAGTTGATCAGTGGCGCTGTGTTTGGGGAGTGGGGCACCGCACATCGGATTGCAAGCACAACACAGCTTGAGGAAGACTTCGATTTGTCCACTGCGAACATTGGACGGTCTTATTGGGAGGTTCTTGAAAACAAGGCAGAGAACAGAGGCCGTAAACTGCTTACCGTTATCCCAGATTATAGCAGTACTTTTGACCCACATCTTCGCTCATTTTATAAAAACCAAAAAAAATTGCAAAGAAAGGCCAAACGAAAGGGGTCACCTATCCCAGGATACCAACCGAACGGACAGGATACGCAGGGGGTCACTCCACAGAGTTATATCATTTCGACCGGCCAGGTGCTTGCGTTGAAACGGTTGTTTTATAAGGAAAGTCTGAGTGAGGGTGGTGCCCGCAGGGTTGTGGGGAGAGAGCAGATTGTGTATGCGATCAATAAGGGAGCGGATATTGTAAAACAGCATCGTCTCTTGCATAAGAAGAGCCCTCCAGCGAAGTGCCCTTTGCCTAAGCTTATTGCGACCTTAATAGCCTTAGAGTCAGTTGATGCTATAGACTGGCCCACCTTCCTGCTTCTCTGTACAATAAATCTCGGTCGTGCAAAGGAAATGCGCCGTCTCCTTCTCCTCAAAGACAGCCATCTGCAATACCTAGGGAGAAATGGGATTCACACAGAAGCGCAGTTTGCACAGCTCATCGTTCATCTGAACGGAGGGGAGTATCTCCCTTCTGGGGAGCCTTTGGTTTTGTTCTGCCAAAACGGGGATTTTTATAGCTCAAGAGGTGCGCTATCTTCGTTTCCGGAGGCTGTGTTCAGTTTGTATGATTTCTTCACGCAGGTTTACATCATGCGGGCTCGTGGTCGTGGTGACAAAATGCATGTGAACTTCCTAGGGCACACCGCCCCAGGAAACGTAGGAGGGCCTCCAAATGAGATCAATTATAACAACAAAACCGCCCTCATGCTAGGTTCTCCAATGAGCACAGAATCTGCGGTGAAGTCGAAGATTAATATTCATTGGGTGCCGTGAGGGAGGGGGGGAGAGGGGTGGGTGGGAAGTGCAGGACAAATTTTTGAGGGAGGGAGGGGTCTCATAAAAAATTCTGTTTTTGTGAGTGCCTGCGGCTTTTTTTGTGTGTGCCGAAACAAACTTTAATAGATGTACCAGGGTTTTCCGCCAGGATTTGGGACACTTCCAACACCCCACAAACCCGGCTGAGGGACCAACAACCCGGGTTTTGGGTTGAAATTCGCGGTTTCTGGTGTTTTCTCAGGCCCCCAACACTCCTTAGCGGAAACCCTGTATGTAGGTGAGACATATTTCATCTTTTGACCCCCTTTTTTTTTGCGCAGAAGATCGGCCTACCACAAATTTCCCACAAATGTGTTGAAAAAAATATGAATAAAAATACAAACGAAAATACACAATGGAGAGTCTTTTACAACGAAAATACTAGGGTTTGCAAAAAATAAAGTAAAACACAAAAGGGGAAGGTTTCACAGCCAAAAACCCTTTCTTCACAGCCCTATTCCCTCCTCATCTGCATCCAAGGGAAAAAAAGAGATCCTTTCCCCTCCCCCTATTGCCTCACTTCTTCCCCTGAGAGGATAATCTTTTGTCTGTTGTCCATTGCATCTCTCTCACTTATTCTCCTTTTTTTAGACCAGTTGCCCACACTCAGATATGCCTTATCCTATCACCGAAATCGACGCTATTCGGAAGGAATTTGAGGAAGAAGGGTTTTGCACTGTAGAAGGCCTTCTTGATGAAGGCGAGGTCAGCCGTTATGGGGATTTGTACACACGTTTTATGGACGGCACGTTTCCTGTCAAACCTGGTATGCGGGGTGACCTGGGTGGTGGCCATGCCGACCGAGCGGTGGAAAAAATCACGCAGATTATGTGGCCCAGCGATGTGTTGACCCTTCTGCATGACACCCCTGCGTACAGCCGTCTCCTTGGTCTTATGAAGGCGCTGTTTGGTGATGAAATGGAGTTTGACTTTGATATGCTCATCAACAAAGCACCGCACACCAACACCGAAACGCCTTGGCACCAAGACCGCGCATATTGGCCAAAGCTCCCCGACACTAGAGCATGCTCCTGTTGGATTGCAATCGATGAGAGCACTCTCGAAAATGGGTGCATGTGGTACGTCCCTAAGTCGCATCTAGGTCCTACCCTCCCTCATAAAACCATAGGGAACAACGGAGCACTCTGCTGCGACCCGCAAACGAATGGTGTGTACGTCCCGTTGAAGCCAGGTAGTGTGACCCTCCATGGTGGTGGTACCTTGCATTACAGTAGGGGCAACGCAACAGAAGGCAGCAGGCGTGCGTTGATCCTCAACTTCCGTCCGCAGAAAATGATTGAAATGGAGCGGGCAGCTGGATTCGACCATGGACGCTCAGGGAATGTAGTCCGGGAGGTGCGCACTGAGGCAGAGGCTGCGTGAGTGAATTTAGAACCTTTTTTTTCAGCCAATTTTTTGTGCTTAAAAATTGGCACCACTGTAACAACAACGTTTTCCGTAATGGATTTCATTACCCCTTTCCATATTCTTAGTCTTTACCATTTCTTACCTTCACTGCTGACGGGGTTCAACTCAGTAGAACTGATTTCAGTGGATCCCATGGGGTTTTCATTGGTATTCATAGATTTGTCGCCTTTTTGTGAGCATTAGTGAAGAATAAAATGTAGATTCACAGAATGTGAGTTCTGTGTCCCCCAAACACTACCCCGTTATTGGCCTTTATCGTGTTTTTGTTACCCCACCCCACTCAGAACTCCAAAAACTTCAATCGTTTTGTTACACCTTCTGTTGACCGCAGGGGCCTTTGTGCTTTCATCCGGATGGTTGGTATCGTATGTGGGTCGGAGGTGCCTGCATCAATAACTACTATTTTTTTGTGATACACTGTTCACGAGAGGGCTTTGTATTTCATGTCAACTTTCTTTGAGACCAACTGTATTCCTTTTGCGAAGATAATCGATACACACACCCGAACAGCAGGCGTATACAATAGTGAAGTTCACAACATAAGTAGAGCCTGCTTCAGTGGGATTGTCGAAGAAAAACAGGAGGAAAAATAGCATGGTGTTGGTTCCTGGGAAAAGGTGTTCAAGGGGACGGTGGTTTCGGAAATTACTTGAGGGGTTTAATCGGGTTTCTGAGATCTCTTCTGGAAGTTTCGCGTTGGGCTCATTTTGTTCGGTATCCAAAAGAAAACCTTGCAAAGGTTTTCATTATTGTTTTCCCCAAAAAATAAATGTTACTGCCCTGTGTTTAGAAGATGTTGCTTCCGAACACATTCTTAAGCAAAGGGTGTAGCCTAGGACACTATGAGGTGTTCCGTTCCTGTATCAACTTCATTTTGTGTTAAACGTGTTTTTTAAAATTTAATTCTAGGAGAACAGTGAGTCTCTTTGTGAACGTGGGCCACAAAGTAAATACCCGTGTGTGTCATATCAGGGTGATTCCTGTGCATCGTTCACATATTTCTGTGTGTGGTCCACTGCAGCAACAGACTTTCATTCATCCAACCAGTCTTTTTGAAGTGATACCCCCTACCCCTCTACCTACCCTGCTGCATTGCTTTGTTTTTTTGCTTGAATTCTTTCTCGTGCCAAGGTGAAACGGGAAAAGCATAGAGTAAAAAAGTCATGGGGTTTTATTGAAATGAGACAGTGTTGGGTCCTTGGGGCTTGGGGATGACAAGACAGTTGCGTTTGGCGGATGACGTCCAACCCATCAAAGAAGCATTGCCCTCGATAGATGCAGGGGACGCAGGAACACCGGCAATGTAAAGTGTAATGTAAACTTGAACCGGATGCATACTCGATAGATTACCCCAAACACACGTCAGCTATTTTACACAAAAACACATTTTTTTGCGCAAGTTTTCTTGTAAAGTTATCTATAAAATGTCGACCCCAAAGGCACCGACGACAGCAGCGAAGTGTGTGATGCGGCAGCTGAAGCAGTTGGCAGACTCGCCGATCAAGGGGTGCTGTGCAGGGCCGCTGGACGACAACCTGTTTGAGATACACTGCACTGTGGTGGGGCCGGAGGGGACGCCGTACGCAGGGGTGAAGCTGCACTTTGTGCTGGAGCTGTCTGAGACGTACCCGGTGACGCCGCCGAACGCGTACTTTGTGACGGACATTGCGTACCAGGGTGGGGCGAGCATGAAGGACGCAAAGGGGCGGACGTCGGTGTGTCTGAACCTGTTTGGGAACTTCTCGGGGGCACACACGGAGTGGGCGACGAGTGCGGAGGGGTGGTCGAGTGGGTATTCACTGGAGACAGTGCTGGTGCAGATGCAGAGTGTGCTGCACGACACGTTCCTGTCGACGTCGGGTGCGGACGTGGCACGTGCACAGAAGTCTGCGGTGTCTGGGCGGTGCTCGTGCGGGCACACTGACAAGGTGCCATACCCGTCGATTCCAACGGAGTCGCGGACGGACGGGGCTGGGGCAGGGGCGCGTGGGGTGCCTGTGTGCTATGCGACGAATGCGTCTGTGGAGGAGGAGGGGGTGATCCTGGGGATTGGGATTACAGTGGAGCGTGGACACATGACGACACCTGCGGAGCTGCTGAGTCTTGAGGCGTTCCGTGGCGGGGTGGTGCGGAGCAGCGACAACGCGACGGCGTTCCAGCACTTCCTGCCGCTGTCGCTGAATGCGGCGCACCACGCACGCCTGCTGGCGGACAAGTCTCTGCTGCACACGAGTGTGAAGGGGCTGTGCGATGCGCTGGGGCGGGAGGACCTGAAGACGCTGGCGTTCCCTGCGGCGCTTGCGACTGTGTGTGCGCTGGTGATGACGTCGCTTGTGGTGGAGGTGAACAAGCGGGCGGACGGGGCGGCAAGCGACCACTTCATTGACCAGTACTATCGGCTGCTGCACACGCTGCTTGTTGTGGACGGGGAGTCGAAGGGGGCGATCTCGCGGTGGGCGCACAGCCGCGTTGTGGAGCCGTTTGTGCGTGAGCCGAGCAAGCGCAGCAAGGACCACACACCGAACCTGGGGCTTGTGCTGGCGGTGCTGCCGCTTGCGCGCTTTGAGTGGAAGGACGTGTCTGGGCCGCTGACGGAGGAGAGCAGCGCCCGCAACGTGTTCTGGGTCGTTGAGGGGCCACGTGCGCAGCCCGGCCCACACACGGAGCTTGCAGACCCGACGTACGGGACTGCTGCAGACCGCTGCAGGAAGATGTTTGACAGCACACCAGTGTCGCGGAAGCTGATGTGCTTCCAGCGTGTTTTCATGGATGTGGCGAAGGGGACAAGCCTGGCGGAGCTGGAGGCGTGCTGGGGCGGCATCAGTGCCGAGGCGAAGGGGCACATCAAGCAGGCGCATGCGGATGTTGCGAAGATGACCACGTGGGACGAGCACTACGCACACCTGGGGGTGTCGCTCACGACTGGTGTTGAGGCACAGGCACGCAGGCTTGTCAAGGCCTTGGAGAGGAGCAAGGAGTTGGGCTACCATGCACGTCCTCGGGGTGGCAAGGGTGGGAAGGGGGGGAAGGGTGGGAAGGGTTACAAGGGGAGGAAGTGATGTTCTGTGTGCCTGTGTGAGTTGCGTTGTGTTGGTCCACACACACAGCCGCCTTGGCTTGACCTCACGACTGCATGCTGTGTGCTAACGTTGTTTGCTTCTTTCTTCTGCTGTTGACTGCCTCCACACGTCTGTCCACAAAGTCCTACCTTTTACACCTCTAACCAAACTCGCCGCAGTGCACATGGCTGCCTGCAGAGCGCTCTTAGGCATGGAGTGGACACGTGTGTTGTGTGGTGCAGGGTTGCTTTGTTGGGGGAAGACTGAAACTGTTCATGTGTCGTGTTTCCGTCTGTTCTCTTTCTTTGTTGTGTTGTTTTGTTGTTTTGTTGCCACTATCCCACACCGGTGCTTGAGGTACTGATCAGCCTCGTTTGCGGCTGATCAGCAAACCTTGCAACTGGACTGACACTTTTCTTCTTAAATTTTCTGGTGCCCACGTCTGTCAGAGGCGTTTTGCACTTTCAACTTCTTTTGCGTTGTTGTTTATTTTTCATTTTGCGGTCTTTTTTCTCTTCTCGCTTATTGATATCTGCACAACACCATTTCCCATACATTTGTTGTATCATTCTCCTCTCAGTTGGCAGCCAACTTACTTGTCGCACGTCTGCAAGGCTGCGAACCTCGCTGTCTTCAGTGCAGCATACCACGAGTCCTCTCCTGTGCACCTGACGGCAGAGGTGTGTCCTGCACATTCGGCAGAGTTGTTACATTCGATCTCATGGTTCACGCCAGCGGGTCATGACCACAATGCGTGCTGCGCAGTGGTGGGGTGGGTTGGGTAGGGTTGATGGTTGGAGCAGAGCTGGTGTGCCTTCGTCACGAACGAAGAGACCTACGGCTACGTGGTGTGGGTGCAGGGAGGGTTCTGTGGGTGGCCACGTGCACATGGGATGGGTGCACTCTTGAGGGTCTTCACATGCCCATGGGTGGGAAATGGTGGAGAGAACATTTCCCGTGACGGGCATTTTATTGTGCCAAAGCAGGGAGGGCTCTGTGGGTGGCCACGTGCACAGAGATAGGTGCTGTCGGGGTGATCTGTCGACAACATGGAGTGTCAGATACAGGGTGCACATGCCCAGGGGTGGGGGTGGGGTGGGACTGTGCAGATGGGTATACAGTTGGCTTTAAGCCATCTTTTTCCTGCACTGGGTGTGTGTGTTAACTGTACCACAGGTGTTTGCAGATCCATTGGGACAATAATATGCAGCGACAGTGCTTCTTAAGAGAGAGAGAGAGAGATATACTGTGAGGTGTACATAGGGGAATATGGCGATGTTTTGGGGTTGATTTGAGTAGCTTAGAGGAGGTAAGGGGGTAGAGGTTGCACCAACGAGCATTACTTGCTGACTTGTCTGTAGGGAAAACACACAGGACACTCTGAAAGTACACTCTGAAAGAGACCAAAAAGACAAGACAAAATATGGCTGACCAGCTCGCAGAATTGTTAGGGATCTCGCGTGTGAAGGCTGAGAACCTTCTTGAGGCAAGCGGTGGCAACGTATGTTTTGCTCATTCCGTGCTTATCCCGGCCTCCCGGACAAACACCATCCCGCTCCTTTAAATATGCAGAAGAGGTGCATTCTCTTCAAATTCGCAGGCCGCAATTTATTACCAAAGCCACAACGTATTTTATGGAGTGCCACCTGCCTCCGCCTAATGAGGAGTTTACACTTTTCAAAATTTGTACTTTTCTCACTGAGGTGGTTCTTCTAACACTCTCCCTTTCCTCTTCTTTACTTCACTTTCCCCAACAGATCGAGACCGCAGCGAACCTCTTCTTCTCCGCACAGTCGTCTCCTGTGCCTGCCGCATCGTCTGCTCCTGTCAGGTCTTCTGTGCCTGCACCGGTTCCGGTTCCGGTTCCTGCAGTTGAACCTGCTGCACCGAGCGCATC
This sequence comes from Rhynchopus sp. YZ270_cl-10, assembly GCA_964035575.1. Classification (NCBI taxonomy): domain Eukaryota; phylum Euglenozoa; class Diplonemea; order Diplonemida; family Diplonemidae; genus Rhynchopus; species Rhynchopus sp. YZ270_cl-10. The sequence continues at coordinate 376,989 of OZ037901.1, forward strand.
GGTGTCCCCTGTTGCGCCTGAGTCTGTGTCTGCGCCTGCGCCGTCGCAGGAGTGCAGCTATGCAGTGCAGCCTGGTGGAAAGGATATCAAGGTGCGTGTCGCGTCGCCTGCTGGCCAGCTCGACCTGACAGTGGACAACAACACCCCCCTCGGCCTCTTCAAGCAGGACCTCAGCACCAAGCACAACGTCGGCATCGACGCAAACGAAATGAAGATCATGGCAGGCTTCCCCCCCAAAGCCCTTCCCGACACCCCTGAGGCCACCCTCGCCTCGCTTGGTGTACAGCGCGGCGAAAAGCTTGTCATCTCCAAAGGAGAAGTCAAGACTATGGTCCAAGGACACACCAACGGAAAGTACATTCCCCCAACCGACAAAAACCGCTCCTTCACGAGACGTGAGATGCCTGGGGACAACAGCTGTCTCTTCCACGCATGCCGCTACGTTCTCCAGAACAAGGAGAGGGGTGAGTTTGCGACGATGCGGAAGCAGATGAGCGATATTGTGCTGTCCGACCCGACGACCTTTTCGACAGCGTTCTTGGGACAGCCGAACGCCTCGTACGCAGAGTGGATTAAGGGGTCGAGCAACTGGGGGGGTGCCATTGAGCTGTCCATTCTCTCTGTCCTCCATCAGACAGAGATCTGCGCATTAGACGTCCAGACAAAGCGCATGTACCGTTACGGAGAGGACAAGGACTACACCTGCAGGGCCTTCGTCCTCTACAGTGGCAACCACTACGACGCAATGGCTCTCGCCGAGTACGGTGGCGCCCCTGACGCAAATGACCAAGTGCTCTTCGCCAAAAGCGATATGAGTGTCTTCAAAAAAGCAGAGCAATTCATTGACGGCGAACACTCAAAGTTCCTGACCTCCGGGAAGTGAGGAGTTTTTGTTTTCCCCCCCCCTTTTTTCCAACTTCTCTTTTTTGGGTGGGGGGGGCAGGGAAGACCAATTAGGGCAGGTCACGCATTTTTTTTTTTTTTATTAGAGTTATTTCTTGATGTCCAGTTTTTTTGTGGGTTTAGAAGCTGAGTGGTGTGTTGGAAAACGTCTGCATGACACTGGTGAAGTGCCCTATGGTATTCTCATCTATGCGATTAGGAGTGAACATCGTGTGATAAACTGTTACCAAACTACTATATTTTATCACCAAGTGATCGATTCAGGACGACGTGCGTCTGTACCTATTAAGTACTATAGCCTTCGGCCGACAATGAGCACACCTCCAAGAGGGCCCCAAGACTCTTTTTGACGGCTACAAAAATATATTTCAAGGTGACTGTGAGCACGTGGCTTAGGTTCATCTTACAAACTCCTCTCCCTTTTTTTTTTCTGCTCAAGAAACGTAAACTTCCCCCCCCCCCCCTAGGGGGGGGCAAAACCTTCAGGACGGGTGAGGCATTTTTGGAAAAAGTGGTTTTGTGAGCAAAAAACCTGTCAACACCCCTCATACCCCCCAGAAATGGGTCAGAAACACCCTGAGACCCGAAAATCCATGATTAGGGCACCTCAGAATATGAAAAAATGCAAAAAAAATAGTGAAAAAGTGGCTTTTGACGGTTTTGGCCATGTTGGGTAAAATGGCCATTTTTTGAGAAAAAAATCAAAAAAACAGCAAAATTTCGACATCATGACAGCTGCTTGGGCACGAAACTACCCCAAAAATGTCCTGTGAGTCCATTCCGACCTGTTTTGGACACTTTAGGCACTTGTTTTGGTGTTTTTTTTGGTGTTGTGAGGTCAAAAAAGATCCCCTGACTATCCCCTGGCAGCCCTGGGCCGCGACTTGCGCCCTGCTTTTAGACCCACTCTGGGCCAAAAAATGGGCGAAAACCTCCGAAAAAGCACTCTGGGAGCCCAGATAGTTCCAAATTTCCACCGCACACCCTCAAAAACACCTCAAAAACATGTCAGAAAAACATTTTCAAAAACACACTTTTTCAAATAAGTCATTATGGAACCTGCCCAGATGAACTTTTTGAAAAAAGTGTGTTTTTGAAAATATTTTTCTGGCATGTTTTTGAGGTGTTTGGGTGGGTTTCTGGTGGATATATGGAACTATCTGGGTCCCCGGAGTGCTTTTTCGAGGGTTTTCACCCATTTTTTGGCCCAGAGGGGGTCCAAAAGCAGGGCGCAAGTCGCGGCCCAGGGCTGCCAGGGGATAGTCAGGGGATCTTTTTTGACCTCAAAACACCAAAAAAACACCAAAAAAGGCGATAAATGTGTTCAAAACAGGTCGGAATGGACTCGCGGGACATTTTTGGGGCATATTTGTGCCCAGACAGGCCTAATGATGACAAATTTTTGCTTTTTTTTTTGAAATATTGGTCAAAAATGGCCATTTGACCAAAATGGCCCAAACGGCCAAAATGGTCTATTTTTGCTATTTTTTTCCATTTTTTTGTATCTCTGGGGTGTCTCACCTATAGAACACCCCCAAACCACACCCCAAAACCATCTCTGACCCGAAATTTTCGGTGGTTTGCGGGTACTTTGCACGTAAATCCAAAAAAATCGAAATGCCTCAAAAAAATAGGGGTTTTGCCCCCACCTACCCCCCCCCCCCCCCCCCCTTAGGGGGTACGACTCCAGCCATTTTTTGCGCACGGAAAATTCATTTGGCATTATCTGGTCATCTCCAAGGCAACTGCGGGTGAAAAACACCCTCAGAGTGGGTCACAGGGGGCCTGTGGGTCGAAAAACGACCCAGAAGCCACCCCAGAATACAAAAAAATGGAAAAAAATAGTGAAAAAACGGCTTTTTTCACGTTTTGGCCACTTTGGGCAAAATAGCGATTTTTCGAGAAAAAAATCAAAAACCGGGATATTTTTTGACATCACAAAGCCTCCTTTGGCACAAATATACCCCAAAAGTGGCCTGTGAGTCCATTCCAACCTGTTTTGGACATATTTGACACTTTTGGAAGTGTTTTTTTGGTGTTTTTAGGTCAAAAAAATGCCCAAGACGTCCCCAAGACATCCCCAAGACACTTTGCACACCCCCTGTTACGGTCATATTTTTTTCGTTTTTTTGCCTGAAACCCCCAAAATACCCCTCCCGGACCCCACATAGTCCCGAATATCCATCACACACCCACTCAGAGTGAGTAGAAGCACCCCAAAAAAAATATTTTTTAAAGCCCTTCAACTTCAACATGGATGCTGCCGAAACTGAAGCACAATTTTAGGGCTTTAAAAAATATTTTTTTTGGGGTGCTTCTACTCACTCTGAGTGGGTGTGTGATGGATATTCGGGACTATGTGGGGTCCGGGAGGGGTATTTTGGGGGTTTCAGGCAAAAAAACGAAAAAAATATGACCGTAACAGGGGGTGTGCAAAGTGTCTTGGGGATGTCTTGGGGACGTCTTGGGCATTTTTTTGACCTAAAAACACCAAAAAAACACTTCCAAAAGTGTCAAATATGTCCAAAACAGGTTGGAATGGACTCACAGGCCACTTTTGGGGTATATTTGTGCCAAAGGAGGCTTTGTGATGTCAAAAAATATCCCGGTTTTTGATTTTTTTCTCGAAAAATCGCTATTTTGCCCAAAGTGGCCAAAACGTGAAAAAAGCCGTTTTTTCACTATTTTTTTCCATTTTTTTGTATTCTGGGGTGGCTTCTGGGTCGTTTTTCGACCCACAGGCCCCCTGTGACCCACTCTGAGGGTGTTTTTCACCCGCAGTTGCCTTGGAGATGGCCAGATAATGCCAAATGAATTTTCCGTGCGTTTGGTCCCAGCCAAAATGGCTGGAGTCGTATCCCCTACCCCCCCCCCCCCCTTTAGACTATTGTTTTTTGAAGGTGACGAAGCACTGTGACTGAAGCTTATCTTACTAACCTTTTTCTTTTTTTGTGGTTTGAACCCCCCAGTTAGACTGGCTAAACTTCGTATTGCGCGGTAACAAAAGAAAAGACTGTTTTATTATGTTTCAAAAAAAAAAGAAAGCCCCCTTTAAGAAATCGTAACGGGAAAAGCAAACGATGGTTTCAGTGGCTTTGTGAGAAGAAAAAGAATCAGTGACCGTGATCGTGTAGCTAAGGAGGTGGGGACGTACTTATTTACAATATTAGTACATTCCAGCATATTTAAGGAAGCGGTTCTGTTCTTTTGTTTTCTTTTCTTTAACACTCCGGGGTTCGATAAACCCGCGGAGTGTCAGTGCCTGCGTCCTAGAGGGGTTTGCACTATCAACTTCACTTTCTTTTTTCCTTTTTTTTTCTCTGAAAATACAAAAAAAATAAGTAACCCACAAAGGCCAATAAAGCGCCTTCTAACATGGTTACATTGGGTACAGAAGGATTGGTTACTCTCAATTGCTGTTGAACACAAAGTAAAGAAGAGAGCAACAATACCGATGATGGTGCCTTTATTTGAATGCAATCTTCCTCGTGAAGCCATGGGGGTGTGCATGAGTGTTGTGAGAGTGGACCACACCTATTTCTAGCCTTGTCGCCCACGAATGCCCACCCTATTCATTTCCATATTGTTCACAGAAAAATAAGGCACTTCTTCCCCACCCAACCCCAGACAAAGGGGAAGCTAAGAACTAACAGTACTATAAAAAAAAGGCTCATATTCTTTTCCTCCTGACCCCTTTCCCCCTTTCCCCTGGGTTGACGGGTTGACGTTGACGTTGAGGCTGAACGGCTGAGGGGGTGAAGTACCCAGAGGGACCTCAGCAGGGGAAGGGACAATGGAGAGGGACGGCAGTGGCCGTGCCCTGCAAACCGTGCAGGACAGTGTGTGGAAGAGCGGCATCCGATAGTGTGGAGCAACCCCTTTTCTCTGGAAGGTGTGGGTGCAGATTTTGTAGCGAATAATCAATGCAGCACACAAAGGCCGCAGGGATGCAGCGAGACTCCAACACTGGTTGTCATGTGACCATGTCAGGGTGACGGGATTAATGGATGGGTGGGTGCAGTGCGGGGGGAATGAGTCAAAGGAAACGAGGGGGAGGATAATCTGCAGTGAAAGAGACCTTTGCATTTTTGTTTTGGTGTAGGTTGGTCATTGAAGGGCCTTCTTGTCACCGTACCCTAAGCATGGTTCTTTGGTAGGTCTTTTTGGGGCATCGTTCTGGAAGCGTACAACCTCCCTCGTGGAAACCGTGTGCGTGCCAATGAAGTGCTCTCTTGGGAGGGAAACGGCTGCTGCTATATTAGCTTTTCCTGCACACAGAGAAGACGTGTCCGGAATGAGGTGTACCGTCTGGAGATGTCGCCGCATTCGGGTAACGTTGTGCAGTCAGAACCTGCCTCTTCGGTGTGATGGTTTATGCAACAAACACTTTGGCTGTAATGTGACACAGCAAGGCGCTTTTCTCTCACGGTTTTATTGGGTTGAAAATGTGTCGCTTCAAATAGGCCAGACGAATAGACGAACTGATCTGTTTTCCTACACGACGACTCTTTTTGCCAGTTCTTTTACCAGTGAAACTCCTGAGTTGAAAGGATATGCCGCCTGCAGCTTCATCAGCATAAGAGGGCTAATAGGAGAACCACTTCCCGACTCCACCTCCCCCGAACAGGATTGCATCTACCTTTCGCTCCATTTTCTTCATCTTTTTCTTCTTGCTTTGCATGACCGGGCCGCATCTGTATACAATATGTGCAGTGGGGCATGCGTTTGGGAGGAAGAAGATTATGAGCTCTGAGAGCATAATAAGGCAGTTGCTGAGACTGGTGTTTTTGACCTCGGGGATCCTTGAGAGGGATGCTCAGCGTAGCGAGAGTGAGGGTGAGGATGAGGGTGTGGATGACATGACGACGTTGACACGGTTGAACAGCTGCCTGCGTGTGAACTCTGACACCTCGTCGCAAGCCCCGGTCTCGCACAGAAGGGTATCTTTCTCCTGTGTCCCGACGAGCCCACCCCCAAAAGCTGATGATTCCGACGAATCTGTGCTCTCCCCGTACGAGACACAACTGAGCGGCTCCTCAAGAGAAGGATCAGGGTCGGGATCAGGATCAGGAGAAGGATCAGGAGAAGGATCAGGATCAACAATAACGGTCGTCCCAGCCAAACAGCACCGTTTAATGAAGAAATCGTGCTCTGGTCTGCAATAAAGAAATGTCGTATGCTGCGGGCTTGCATCAGTAGTTGGAGCAAGTGCATTAAGGTAGTGTGGTGGGCACCTTTGTTTTCTTTTCTCCCCCAGTGCCTGCGTCCGCAGATGAACGGTGAAGCGTTTGAGATGAGTTTGCGCACTTTCAACTTTTCTCTTATCTTCACGTTTTCTTAATATGACCCCCCAGCCCAAAATCATCTATTTTGGGTTTTTTGGTGTTTTACCAGAAATTAGCGCTGATAGGTGCCCAGAACCACCCCAGAAACCATATACTGGCGGGTTTTGGGGGCTTTTGGACAAAAATACACTTTTTTTGACCCAGTTTTGGGTATTTTAGGACAAGACATATCATTACTTGTATGGGAAAAATGGGCCTTCCTGTTCCCATTTTTTTTTTTTTTTTTTTGGTCCTGGGCTGGACCTTAAATTGCATCCGGGGGTCCGTTCCTCCAGAAACTCTATGAAGGTGTTGACCGCTCGAACCGATGTCTCCTACCTGAGAGATTACAAAACAGGAGGCGAGGAGGGGTATGCGGGGCGTTTTTGTGCCTTCAGGGTCTTTTTGTTTTTCAGCAACCCTGCCTCTCCTATATCACCAGTGCATAGCCTTTGTCTTTCTGTTGGGGTATGCGGGACTTCCCCTAGTCCTCAGGGTCTAAACGCCCCTGCCCTCTTTTATGCAAGTTCACCCTGGCAGGGTATATAAATGCTGGGTCAGGCTGGACCCCCTATGCTATGATGGGTGCTCGCACCCGGAGCATAAATGGCCAGCGGTCAGGCCAGAGTCGCTCTACGGAGTCTCTCTGCCACGCCTTTGGGTTACGGTGTGCTGCCTGTAAGGACGTCCATGTATATCCCTAAGAGAACGGGTGAGGCCCAACTGTCGGTACAGCATGGGGCGCCAAGAGAGAGATGTTGTGACCCCCCCGCCCACCCCTTTTTGTGTTTTTGGGTTTCTGCTCTCTTGTGTAGACTATCGTGCATCAAGCGTTGGGTGCAGCGAACTGCAGTACCTGTAAGCTCACAACTCTTCAACGGAAGGTGGGCCGCCGGCTGTCGAGCGGTTGTGTACCGCCCTCGTTCTCTTACGGTACGGGCCAGTCATTAGGTTTCCTTTTTACATCTTCTGTTGTTGGCCGCAGGGTACTTGTGCTTTCATCCGGATGGCTGGCATCGTACGTGGGTCAGTCGGAGGTGCCTGCATTAATAACTTCACTTTTTTTTTTTTTTGTCATTTTTTGTTAATTTAACAATAACGACGTCCCCTAAGCTAACGATTCATGATATTTGTGAGAGGCACAGTGAGAGGCACATCCCATCTTTTAAAAACCTTTTTTTTTTTTTTTTTTTTTTTTTTTTTTTATTGACGTGCAATTATAGACTCTTCACAAAATCCTTCTACAGGCGTGCAATTTGAAATCCACAATTTAACGGCCAGGGTAGAATTAAGTACGATGCGTGTAATTATAGATCCTGTTACAAATGCACGTAAAATGTGGCCGTTTAATTAATGATCTATAATTACACGCCTCCCAAATGCGTGTAATTATTTTTCTGTACAAAATGGGTGGGAAATATGTGCGTTTAATTAAGTATTTATAATTACACGCCTCCCTCAGACAGCACATTTTTTTGAGTACAGACCCTAGGTTCCCCAAGCGGGCCTTAGACGAGTGCACAACTGAGACTCAGGCATCTCTGCGTGCGACGATCCCGTCAATATACTGGAAGTGTGAACCTCAGAACGAACAGAAAGACCCCCCAGAAGAAGACCACGTCGTTGGCTTCCTGACCAGCATGCGGTCTGATGGGATGAAGGATCTGGAGTCTTCTCACCTCCACCCTCCACTTCAACACCACCATCACTACAATGGTTTCATAGCGGTTACACATTGCCCGCCTGTAGAAGGATTTTGTGACTCGTCTATAATTGCACGTCAATGAAAACTACTAATTATTGTTAAATTTAGTTTTTTTTGGCAATCCTTAACACTCACTGGCTGGTGTGGTTGATGTATGAAAGGTTTGCAACGCACACAAGCCAACCAACACAACCGATGCGATACGTTGCTTGCGTTCACATCGTTCCGTTCAGATCGGAACGATGTGAACGGAACGAATGCAACCGACGCAACGCAACGCATCGAACGTAACCAACCGAACACAACCAACGCAACGCAACCGTTCTGTACGTTGCGCTCTGTACGTAACGATCTCTACACAACGAACGCAACGCACCGTAACCGGTGTGTACGTAGCGATCTGTATGTAACGAACGCAACGTAACGGATGCAACGCATGCAACGCAACGCAACCGATGTGTACGTAACGAACGGAACGCAACGAACGTAACCAACCGAACACACCCAACGCAACGGATGCAACGCAACCAACGCAACCTGTGTGTACGTTGCGATCTGTATGCAACGAACGCAACGCATGCAACGCAACGCAACCGCTCTGTTCGTTGCGCTCTGGATATAACGATCTCTACATAACCAACGCAACCTGTGTGTACGTTGCGATCTGTATGCAACGAACGCAACGGATGCAACGCAACGCAACCGATGTGTACGTAACGAACGGAACGCAACGAACGTAACCAACCGAACACACCCAACGCAACGGATGCAACGCAACCTGTGTGTACGTTGCGATCTGTATGCAACGAACGCAACGCATGCAACGCAACGCAACCGCTCTGTTCGTTGCGCTCTGGATATAACGATCTCTACATAACCAACGCAACGTATGCAACGCACCGCAACCGATGTGTACGTAACGATCTGTATGCAACGAACGCAACGTAACGGATGCAACGCATGCAACGCAACGAAACCGATGTGTGCGCAACGAACGGAACGCAACGAACGTTACGAACCAAACACAACCAACGTAACGCAACCGCTCTGTTCGTTGCGCTCTGTACGTAACGATCTCTACACAACGAACGCAACGCATGCAACACAACCAACGCAACGAGTGGTTACAAACCCCCACGCATGGTTCTCACACCGCTCTGGCACGTTTCCCAAGCCGGAAACCCGGTCACCTGCCTGAAAACCCGCGTTTCTGGCCAAAACGCCTGTTTTGCCTGTAGAACCCTGTAGAACCCTTAAGAAACACGTGTAAAAAAGGGGTACTCGCGACACCCTGGTTTCAGGGTCTGTCAGGGTTTGGAGGTCTTTGCTTCAGAGAAAGTCTCCTAAAAACCTCCTATCTTCCCGAGAATCCACTTTTTTGACCTCTTTGGAGGTTTAGAGACCTGAAAAAAAATGGCCGAAACCCACCCCGCGCGGGGAGGGTGGGTGGGTGGGGAGGGTGGGTGGGGTGATCAGCAACCTTAAAGACCTTAACACTGAGTGTTAAGGAATTATATCCCGACAATTTAACTCAGTGAGTTGTGGGTCACTCGTTCACGAATCCCACTCGCTTCGCTCGTGGGATTAGTACACTCGTGACCCACAATTCACTGCGTTAAATTGTGGGGATATAATTTAACGGTAATTATAAGTTATTGTTGGTGCTTTCATCTGGATGTCTGTGTCAACAACTGTTCCCTTTTGCTTTCCCTACCCTCTCTGTTCCTAGAGGCGTTTTTCATTTCATTCTTCAGCTCGATTGAGATGCGTTTTAGCACGTTTCAACTACTCTTTCGTTTTCATTTTCATTTCCAGCTTCACTTTTGTGGAGTACCCTATACCACATCTTTCAAGTTTGCCCTCCCCTCCCCCTCTTTTTCCCCCTTATCAATTCATTCATTACTTGCCTCCCCCCTTTTGCCAATCACCCCTCCAACAGGGTAATTGAGCCATTTCCCTTCATTGAAACTATTTAAAAAAGCAAGTAAATACACCACTTAACCCTTAGCCAACCAGCAACCCGTACAGGGGTTGTTTTTTGGGGGGGTTTTATGAAGAACACCAGTAAATAATTTTTTTTTTTTTTTCCAAAAAAAGTCCAAAACATAAATAATCAAAAGTTCTGCTCAAAATATTTCAATTGCGACCAGAATCGGTCAAAAAGTCGTTGCCCTTCACATTTTGCCTCTTGGAGAGCCTGGACCCCCAAAAAGCAAAAAAACACACTGAAAATGCCTTGGTTGGCTAAGGGTTAAAAAAAAGGCTGTCAGCCCAGAGTCGATGTACTCTGCCACATCTTGGGGGGAGGTGTGCGGGCTGTACCCCACTCACATGTCTTCCCCTCCACCACACTTTATCTTTTACCGCAAGGGCGGCCTCAAAACCGTAACCTGCAAACAACCCCCTTGCGCTTAACTTACAAAGTTACTACAGTGAAATACAATATGGTGTGGCAGCGGTTACTGGAGGTAAACCGGTTGAAACACGGGGAATCGGTTAGGGGTACCCTTTTTTGGGGTTTTTGTTTTGTTTTGTTTGGCGGCATCAACGACGGCATTGACACCCGCGCCACCAATGCCCTGTGGCGCAATCTACAATACCACGACCCCCTCAAGGCTTTCCGGATGCGACGTGTTCTGTGTGGCGGAGTCCTCTTCTGCCATCCAGCTGGGCTCAAGCGCAGTGGCCTGCCCGAGGCGGACTTCAGCGGTAAATGCCCCTTATGCCTCGTCCAGGTTACATGCCACACACGCCACCTACTGTGGCACTGCAGCATAGTGCACACACCGGCATTCACTGCCCTACATGCGTCGGCCATCAGCCTCTACGGCAAGGGGCTTCCCACCTGCTTTGTGCTGCACGGCATTGTGCCCTCCAATGTGAGCAAGGTGACGGTGAAGGCGGTACAGTCTCTTCTCCTCGATGCCGTCACCACGATCGACACGACCCTCTCAAGTCCAGCGGATGTGGCCCCGGCTGTGCACCCTTGGAATCTCACATTTGCTGCCTCTAAACGGGATACCCCCTTCCGCACATATCTGACCAAGCTACAACCTAGTTTTTCCTCCACCTATAGGGAGGCGTTCACTTTGAAAGCTTTCCTGTGGTGGGTGATTACGCTCGAGTGGAGCAAAGAACCCCGCGACGTGTCGTGTGTCGAGCTCGCGGTCGACTTCGAATTGCGCACAAGGGTCTTCCTCGCCAAACAGACCTCTAATATCCGCGAGCGTGGGCGGGCCATGCAAAGGCTCATCGTCAAGGCTAACATGCGGGCTTTAACAGCGACACTCCGCCGCGCCCCATTCCCTGGTGTGAAGAGGGATCGTGTGCACTCCCTCCGTTCCGTCGGCGCCCCGGCGCTCATCGGATTCAGCAGACGCCCAGTGTTGTGTGCTAAAACACGTGCTTTTCTTGAATCACTAAATCATGTTGTCCCCCCTTCCCGGTCAGGGTGGGGTAATGATTGTATACCTGCTTACAGCTTCCCTGTAAACCAAACACAAGCGCAACACTCCGGGGTTCGATAACCCGCGGAGTGTCAGTGCCTGCGTCCCAGAGGCGTTTGCACTATCAACTTCACTTTGTTTTGTTTTTTTTTTTTTTTACCAGGGGGAGAGACACAGATTTGACAGACCGGGGCCGGACCTGACTGGGATGTCACGAAGCTGACAAAAAAAGTGGTTTTCGACCTTTTTTTGGCCAGCTGTACTGTGTATACTGTGCGAGATACCACAGCACAGGACCTCATAAGCTCTCAGTAAGCTCTCACGGCTCCCACTAGCTCTCACAGACGCTCACAAGCTCTCACATCTTGTTACGTGTCTCACGGAGACGATCATGGATCACCCAAGAATAGCAAAAACAACAGGGTATTAGCTTGGTACTCAGAATTAGGTTCAAAAACCTAATTCTGAAATTTTTCGGGGGAAAAAAAAAAAAAAAAAAAAGTTCTGTTGAGTGGTTCAGACCCGTTCTACTTGTCAAAAAATCTCAGGAGAAGAAGATATGGAGAGGTGAGTGCTCAAACATCCCAAAAAAGTCAAAATCGGGTGTTGGAAAAAAAAAAGTTGCGTACCGTGCGCCTGCGGCGCAAGCAGCTCCCACCAACGCAGTTCCATTTTATGGGAACATTTTTTAAAAATGTTGCGTACCGTGGCTTCGCCAGGAACCTTTGGGTACCATGACCGCTGCTTACTGATAAGAAGGCTGACACCCACTACGGCTTGTGGACGGCCACCGTAGAGTACAATGTACAGCATGGTGAGAGGAAAGAGCAAATGTCGCTGATTCGGAGGAACTCTGACCGGGCTTGGGGAACATGCATCTCTCCGCCGGAGGCCACGACGAAGGAGCTTTGCAGGGGTTTTCGCGCGAAGCGCGAAAATTTTTTTTTGGACCCTATTATACCATCTATTCAGTAGAATAGTTAGTATATGAAACAATTTGGACCATCAACAGCACTTTTTCAAAACCCAAAATCCTGGCGGCGGGGCTGGTCTATAACCCCACCAAAAAAAAAAAAAAAAATCAAAAAACCTAATTCTGGAAAAAATCCAAAATCCAAGCTTATACCCTGAAAAACAAAAACAAAAACAAAAACAAACAAACAAACTTTCAAACCCCTTGCGACAGGAAATAAGTACCGGGGTGTTCCACACTCGCGAGAAACTTAGCCTGGTAACAGGGGGTTTTTCATTAAAGTTGCTTTTTCTTGTAATTCTTGGATTCTGATTTTCTGGAAAAACTTGATAAAAACAATGTGACCAAGTTTTTCTCCCCTACTCTAGAGCACGGTCGTGTCAACACTGTTTTGTTCGATTTGACCTTTAGCGTCTCAATATGAGATATAAAATAACATGTATAACTAATCCCCTGCGAGAATTTGTAGGCCAGTGAGGATTCCAGTGCCAACGTCCGCAGAGGCGCTTTTGAAGTTTTCTTGATACTTAGGTGAATAACCCGAGGCTCAGGCCCATCTTATATACTTCTGTTAAGATGTGTGGCCACCCCTCTTCCTTCCTTCTTCTGGGGTGGCCCGTGGGCGCGGCTGAAATTGTGTTCTTTTTTTTAGGAGAAAATCACAAGAGGTCGCAACAGAATCACAAAAAATCTTGTGATTATTTGTGATTTTTTGTGATTTTTTTTTAATATATCACGTATGGCAAATGATAATTTATTATGAGATCTCATAATAAATTATGAGATCATTATGCGCTATTATGCGCGCTCATAATAATCGCATAATGCATAATAGCGCATAATAGCGCATAATAGCACATAATAGCGCATAATGATTATGCGCTATTATGTGCTCATTATGTGCTCATTATGTGCCCTACCCCAATGCCCCAAACCAGAAAATACCACCCTCAGATGTCCAAAAATCCATCTGCGCCCGGTTTTGAGCAGTTTTGAGCCTCAAGAAGCCCCGTATCTGCTTTTTTCAAAAATGTACATACAACTTGTACCTGCCCACCCCTCGTAGATAGAGCAACTCACACATTCATCACGCCTCAGTGTGAGCCAGGGGCCAGAAAAGCCCCCAAAGCCACATATTTTCACCCCAGAACCTATCCCGAGGGGTACCCAGGCGGTTTCGGGGTGTTTAGAGGGACTTGGTGGAACTTAGAACCATGTTTCAAAAAGTGTCAAGCACCTGGTACCAAAGGTTTTCCCACCCAAGGTATCTTAAGCCGTCAAAAAACGTGAAGTAGGTAATAAATCAAAGAAACCCCCCTGAAGTCAATAAAAACCACACCATAGGCCCATTTGTACCCCAAAATCGAATTCCGCCCGGTTTTGGGCACTTTTGACCACTTCTGAGCGACTTTTTTTGGGTGGGGGGGTGGGGGGTACGGCACATAATGAGCGCATAACGCCGCATAATTGGCGCATAATAGCGCATAATAGCACATAATAGCGCATAATAGCACATAATAGCGCATAATATCACATGTATTATGAGATCTCATAATAGCGCATAATATATTATCATTTGCCATACGTGATATATATCATACATTCCATGGTTCTCCGTATAGAAAAGCCTGTTTGTGGAGCCACTTTAAAGTGATAAAAAATCCGCCAAAAAAATGTTGCGACCCCGGAATTTTTTCAGATCGATCCGGAAATTCACTGCCGCCCATTTTCGGGGGTCAACAATTCACGACTTGAGTCGTAAATGGAACTGTCCGTGGACACATGGATTTTATAAAAATTTTCCCCCGATTTTTTTTTCGATTTTTATTTATTTGGAAAGATCGGGTACGAAAACGTTCAATTCCGGGGTCGCACGATTTTTTTTATGCCTCTGTGGCTGGTTAGGTGATTTTTGGCTGTGGTACCCCCTTTGGGAACATTTCTATGCAGGTTTCTTAAGGACTTCCTTAGGAAAACCTCCTCTTTGGGTCGCAACACAGTGGCGTTTGTAAATTGATTTCTTTTTGGATAAAGTTTTCGGTTTTTGTTTCCTTGGATTTATCTTTTACAAATCCTTCAATTCCGACACATTTTTTATCCCGGAAACACACTCCACGGTATGCAACTTTTGGTGGAGCCAACCCTTTTTTTCACGTTTCTATGCAGGTTTCTTAAGGACTTCCTTAAGAAAACCTCCTATTTGGGTCACCACACAGTGGCATCTCTAAGTTGGATTTTTTTTGAAGAAAGTTTTCGATTTTTTTTTCTTTGGATTTATTTTTTACAAATCTTTCAATTCCGACCATTTTTTTAGCCCGGAAACACACTCCACGGCACGCAACTTTTGGTGGAGCCGACCCCCTTTTATGCACTGAAATCCCTATACGTTACTGTATAAAGACCCATGGAGCCACTTTAAATTGACTTCTACTCCACGAAAGTGGTCGATTTTTTTTATGGTGAAAAGCGGGGAGCTCGGAAATTCACTGCCGCTGGTTTTCAGGGAGAAAAAATTACATGTCACACACCCACCTCACCGAGAGCCAAAACAGAAATACGCTCACCTCGATATTTTTTTTGGAAAAAAAAATTTTTTTTCTGGATTTTTATTTCTTTGGATCCGGCCGATTCGAAACGTTCAATTGCGGGGTCGGACGATCAAAAATATGCATCTCACATTTCTGAGTGCAAAATATGAAAAAGTATACGGAGAACCATGGAATGTATGATATATTTTTTTTCACGGGTCAGGAAAGATCTTTTGTCTTTTTTTGTCTTTTTTCGAGAGAAAAAAACACGGGTCAGGAAAGATCTTTTGTCTTTTTTTGTCTTTTTTCGAGAATCTCGGGAGAAAAAAAAAAAAAATCAAGATTTTCAGGATTTTTGTCATTTTTTTTCAGGATCTCTCGAGATCTTTGAGATCTTTGAAAAATCCTGAAAAAAAAAGGAAAAAAAAGGAAAAAAAGAGAAAAAAAGATGAAAAAGATCTTGAAAATCTTTTTTTTCTCAAAAAAAAGATAAAAAAGATTTTTGGGATTTTGAAAAATCTTTTTGGGGGAAAAAAAAAAAAAGATTTTGAAAATCTTTTTTTTTTTTTTCAAAGATTTCTCAAGATCTCGAGATTTTTCATGAAATTTCATGGATTTTTCCAGGATTTTTCAGGATTTTTTCAGGATTTTCCCAGGATTTTCAAATCTTTTCTCTTTTTTTTTTTCTCCCAAAAATCTTTTTTTTTTTTTTTTTTTCGGGAGAAGAGGATTTTTTTTCTCGAAAAAAAAAAAAAAAAAAAAGATCTTTCCCGACCCGTGAAAAAAAAAAAAATCAAGATTTTCAGGATTTTTGTCTTTTTTTTTCAGGATCTCTCGAGATCTTTGAGATCTTTGAAAAATCCTGAAAAAAAAAAGGAAAAAAAGGAAAAAAAGAGAAAAAAAGATGAAAAAGATCTTGAAAATCTTTTTTTCTCAAAAAAAAGATAAAAAAGATTTTTGGCATGGATGTCCAAAGTACTTGAAGTACTTTTTTCGGATTTTTTATGGTACTTGAAGTACTTGACCCCCCTTTTTTTTCCTCTCAAAATGACAGTCAAGTACTTGAAGATTGATCAAGTACTTGACAGAAATCAAGTACTTGATACCCTATTTTTTTTTCTCGTACTTTTTTACTTTTTTACCCTCTGGCAGAGTCTGTCAAGTACTTGTTTTCGCAAAAAAAACGTCAAGTACTTGATCAAGTACCCACTTTTTTTTTGTACTTGATCAAGTACTTGACGTTTTTTTTTTGTGAAAAAAGTACTTGACAGAGGGAGAACAAGTAAAAAAGTACTAGAAAAAAAAATAGGGTGTCAAGTACTTGAAGTATCAAGTATTGGATTTTTTGGGGGATCAAGTACTTGATATACTTCAAGTACTTTGGACATCCATGTTTTGGGATTTTGAAAAATCTTTTTGGGAAAAAAAAAAAAAAAGATTTTGAAAATCTTTTTTTTTTTTTTCAAAGATTTCTCAAGATCTCGAGATTTTTCATGAAATTTCATGGATTTTTCCAGGATTTTTCAGGATTTTTCCAGGATTTTCAAATCTTTTCTCTTTTTTTTTTTCTCCCAAAAATCTTTTTTTTTTTTTTTTTTTCGGGAGAAGAGGATTTTTTTTCTCGAAAAAAAAAAAAAAAAAAAAGATCTTTCCCGACCCGTGAATTTTTTTTTGAAAAAAAAAAACGCCGTGCCCCCGGGCCACCCCAGTCACTTCCTTCCTTCTTTCTTTCTTTGGGTCAGACCAAGGGAGTTACCTATGCCTTGCCACACTCACGGGGGGATGAAGTGTGCCGTCTGTATTTCCTTGGCCGGAGGGAGTATGCGGGACTATTCTGTTTTGTCCTCAGGGAGGTAAACGTCACTGCCCCAAGAAACCCTGGCTAGGGTATATAAATGCCGGGCCAGTGGCTTCCCCATGCTATGAAGGTGTTTGCACTCGGATGCCTTCATTTCCTTTTGTTTTATTTTTTATGTTCACTCCGTGCCACGGCAGGCATTTTGCTAACCATCGTTCCGGATTTTTGGGTTTTTTTTTATTTTTTTCTCATCGTTCCATCGTTCCAGAGGAAAAGGTGGCATCATTCCATCGACTGTACTGCAGGGTGTGTCGCGGATACAGAGACCCTGGGGCTCAAGGGTACACCGTGGGAGACCAGAACGCGACTCAATTGGTCAAACGCCGAAGGAAAAGGAAGCATGTAGCATGGCGAAAGAAAAAAGTGGCGTACCGTGCGCCTGCGGCGCAAGCTTGCAACCCACCTTTTCCCATAACATAGTTTGGCAGTAAAAAGTGCACCCCCAACCCCCCAAAATATACACTGGTTCCGGACATTTAGGAACCCGGCCGAGTTAGCAAAATACCTGTTCCGTGGTTAAGGTTGCGAGGAGTCCAAAGTCAGGCGAAATAGCCACAGCAAGGCTCAACTGTCACACTGCTTGCGTTGACGACTTTATATTTCTCCAAATTAAGAACAGAAAAAAAATGACATGGAGATTGCACAACTGTGGCAACACAACCGAGGCAACTACACTACTCCAACAATTTATCAAAAAAGAAGAAGAAACAAGAATAAATGGTTGTAGACAGGAAAGAGAGAATGACGCAAATAAATGCCTATTCTGTCTTGTTGTTTCATTGATGTTTTTTGCTCCTATTCTTTGCGCTATCTGATCGTACCGTCAATCCATTTACGTGGTATTGGAGGTATGCATGGAAAGTATACCTGGTTTCAGATTTCTGGTGATATCTAAAATTATTCCAGGTCACTACGTTTCTAAGTCATGTCATGTATTTCCCCCGGAAATGTGCTGAAATCAATTTTCGGTGTCCTGCTGAGAAAATTGCGGGGTCGCAAGAGGTTTTTAGTGGAAACATATCATGGTTACTGCTTACAGTAAACTGCCTCCCAAAAAGAGTCTTCGCAGAAGATGAGTCAGGTATGTATAAAAAAAGTCCTTTGTCTGAAATGACATCATCCTGACAACAAGCTTGTGGAAACCAGCGATAACGAATGTGATCAAGGTGACTAAGCACCAGAGGCTTAGGATCATCTTATAAACCTTTCTTCATTTTTTCCTCGTTCTCTTACGGTACGGGCAAGTCATTAGGTTTCCTTTTACATCTTCTGTTGTAGGCTGCAGGGTACTTTCATCCGGATGGCCGGCATCGTACGTGGGTCAGTCGGAGGTGCCTGCATTAATAACTTCACTTTTTACTGTTTTCTTAAGGATGTAGGATTGTAGGAGATTATAATTGGACGTCAAGAAAATGATAATTTCACGCAGTGTTTTTTTCGCAAATAAAAACCACGCAAATTGAACTTTATTTCACCGCAATTTCTTAGGAGCGTGATTTTATTTATATTTTTTCACGCTTAAACCGAGTTTTTTTTGTAACTGCGTCCGTCAATGAACGATGAGGCATTTGCACTTTCAACTTCTAAATAAAAAATCAGTGATCGTGTAGCTAAGGAGGTGGGGATGTACTTATTTACAATATTAGTACATTCCAGCATATTAGAGGAAGCGGTACTGTTCCCATTTTCTTTTTTCTCCTTTTTTCCTGAAAAATACAAAAAAATAAGTAACCCACAAATGACAATAAAGCGCCTTCTAACATGGTTACATTGGGTACAGAAGGATTGGTTACTCTCAATTGCTGTTGAACACAAAGTAAAGAAGAGAGCAACAATACCGATGATGGTGCCTTTATTTGAATGCAATCTTCCTCGTGAAGCCATGGGGGTGTGCATGAGTGTTGTGAGAGTGGACCACACCTATTTCTAGCCTTGTCGCCCACGAATGCCCACCCTATTCATTTCCATATTGTTCACAGAAAAATAAGGCACTTCTTCCCCACCCAACCCCAGACAAAGGGGAAGCTAAGAACTAACAGTACTATAAAAAAAAGGCTCATATTCTTTTCCTCCTGACCCCTTTCCCCCTTTCCCCTCGGTTGACGGGTTGACGGGTTGACGGGTTGACGGGTTGACGGGTTGACGGGTTGACGGGTTGACGGGTTGACGGGTTGACGGGTTGACGGGTTGACGGGTTGACGGGTTGACGGGTTGACGGGTTGACGGGTTGACGGGTTGACGGGTTGACGGGTTGACGGGTAGTGTGCAGCAACCCCTTTTCTCTGGAAGGTGTGGGTGCAGATCTTGTAGCGAATAGTCAATGCAGAACATAAAGTCCGCAGGGATGCAGCGAGACTCCAACACTGGTTGTCATGTGACCATGTCAAGGAGACGGGATTAATGGATGGGTGGGTGCAGTGCGGGGGGAATGAGTCAAAGGAAACGAGGGGGAGGATAATCTGCAGTGAAAGAGACCTTTGCATTTTTGTTTTGGTGTAGGTTGGTCATTGAAGGGCCTTCTTGTCACCGTACCCTAAGCATGGTTCTTTGGTAGGTCTTTTTGGGGATTCTGTACCCTAATCATTGTTCTTTGATCGATATTTTTGGGGGCATCGTTCTGGAAGCATACAACAAACACTTTGGCTGTAATGTGACGCAGCAAGGCGCTTTTCTCTCACGGTTTTATTGGGTTGAAAATGTGTCGCTTCAAATAGGCCAGACGAATAGACGAACTGATCTGTTTTCCTACACGACGACTCTTTTTGCCAGTTCTTTTACCAGTGAAACTCCTGAGTTGAAAGGATATGCCGCCTGCAGCTTCATCAGCATAAGAGGGCTAATAGGAGAACCACTTCCCGACTCCACCTCCCCCGAACAGGATTGCATCTACCTTTCGCTCCATTTTCTTCATCTTTTTCTTCTTGCTTTGCATGACCGGGCCGCATCTGTATACAATATGTGCAGTGGGGCATGCGTTTGGGAGGAAGAAGATTATGAGCTCTGAGAGCATAATAAGGCAGTTGCTGAGACTGGTGTTTTTGACCTCGGGGATCCTTGAGAGGGATGCTCAGCGTAGCGAGAGTGAGGGTGAGGATGAGGGTGTGGATGACATGACGACGTTGACACGGTTGAACAGCTGCCTGCGTGTGAACTCTGACACCTCGTCGCAAGCCCCGGTCTCGCACAGAAGGGTATCTTTCTCCTGTGTCCCGACGAGCCCATTCTCAACAGATGATTCCGACGAATCTGTGCTCTCCCCGTGCGAGACACAACTGAGCGGCTCCTCAAGAGAAGGATCAGGGTCGGGATCAGGAGAAGGAGAGGGATCAGGAGAAGGATCAGGATCAACAATAACGGTCGTCCCAGCCAAACAGCACCGTTACTTAACCTTAGTTCGGAAGCCACATACTGTAAGGGTAAGTTGATTTTATTTTTTGTTGCGTGTTTATGTACGTAAGATATTTTGATTTAGGGGGGGGAAAAAATAGGGAAAAAGGAAAAAAAAATAGTTGGTCATTTTGTTGCAAATCTTGTGGGTATTTTTTCGGAAGTGGCACCACCACGGTGAGCACGGTTGAGAAGGTGTCAATTGCGCCACCAGTTACTTACTCGTAAAAAACGCGCTTCGGAAAGTGGGTGATCCCTTGCTGCTGTCCCCAGTTTTTTTGCAGGAGATCCTGAAGTCGTTTTCTATTTTTGTGCATTAAACCAACGAGACTTACGCTCGTCTTGGTACCATTTGTTTTGTTCCGTTTTGTACTTTGCTGACCCACTAGAAGGCTATTTTATATGGATTTAAGTGAGGAGGCTGATATTCACCGGCCTTACTGACTGCGCATATCAGTCCACGCTAAGTGACACTTTTCGTGACAGCGACTGATACTTGAGAAGCAAATTTCCTACGCCTTTAACCTTGCGATCCAAGCAAATGGGAAAACGACATCATGCTGCATAACTGTCTCCGTCACAAAGAGACAGCCATCTTTCAAACCCAATGTGTTCCAACGTGTACACGATAGTGATCTATAAGCTGTGTGTGCACGAGAGGCATAGTATTATTCATCTTGCAAGTTTTCTTTACGTTCATTTTTTTTACCTTTTTTTTTTTTTTTTTAAAGAGTGCACGGCAGGGATTTTTCTAATTCTGGATTGGGATTGGGATTTCGGGAAAATAAAAAAATTCCCTGAAAAAAATTCCCTGTTTTTCCCTACAGCAATTTCAGGTACATTCTACCCCACCCCACCCCCAGAGAGTTTCGCCTGTGGGATGCGATCGATCAACGCGATCAAATAAAGCGAAAAAAGGGGAAAAGGAAAAAAAAAAGTTCCGGGTTTTTGAGCATGCCTACCGCTGGGAGTGGTATACGTATACGGGTTTTGGGATTTCCACTTTTTTTTCCCGTTTTTTTTTTCCCGTTTTTCACTGGTGGGTTTTTGGGTGGGTGGACCCCACTAAAGTTTTTGTGCGGCACCACTGTGGGTCGCAATCTCTTTGCAGAACCCAAAAAAGGCAGAAAAAGGAAAAGGGGAAAAAAAAAAATCCCCGCCTGCGGCAGGAAATTTCTGCATAGGTTCAACCTTCCTCTTTAAGAAACGCTTAGGGCAAACAACACTTTTTTTAACACAGTTTTTTTTCAAAACAGGAGGCGAGGAGGGGTATGCGGGGCGTTTTTGTGCCTTCAGGGTCTTTTTGTTTTTCAGCAACCCTGCCTCTCCTATATCACCAGTGCATAGCCTTTGTCTTTCTGTTGGGGTATGCGGGACTTCCCCTAGTCCTCAGGGTCTAAACGCCCCTGCCCTCTTTTATGCAAGTTCACCCTGGCAGGGTATATAAATGCTGGGTCAGGCTGGACCCCCTATGCTATGATGGGTGCTCGCACCCGGAGCATAAATGGCCAGCGGTCAGGCCAGAGTCGCTCTACGGAGTCTCTCTGCCACGCCTTTGGGTTACGGTGTGCTGCCTGTAAGGACGTCCATGTATATCCCTAAGAGAAAGGGTGAGGCCCAACTGTCGGTACAGCATGGGGCGCCAAGAGAGAGATGTTGTGACCCCCCCGCCCGTGTTTTTGGGTTTCTGCTCTCTTGTGTAGACTATCGTGCATCAAGCGTTGGGTGCAGCGAACTGCAGTACCTGTAAGCTCACAACTCTTCAACGGAAGGTGGGCCGCCGGCTGTCGAGCGGTTGTGAACCGCCCTCGTTCTCTTACGGTACGGGCCAGTCATTAGGTTTCCTTTTTACATCTTCTGTTGTTGGCCGCAGGGTACTTGTGCTTTCATCCGGATGGCTGGCATCGTACGTGGGTCAGTCGGAGGTGCCTGCATTAATAACTTCACTTTTTATGCGTTCGCGCCCTGCCTGCGGGAAAAAAGTAGCGTACCGTGGCTTCGGAAACTTTCGTTTTAGAAAATATGTGAAGTAAAATTTTGACAATAATTTATGGAATCGATTTCTCGCTGCGGGAATTTTCCTGACGAAAATCACCAACGCAGTGCCATTTTCTGCAACATTTTTTAGAAATGTTGCGTACCGTGGCTTCGCCAGGAACTTTTGGTGCCATGACCGGTTCTTTTTTTTCAACCGCGGGTAGTAGCTATTTTTTCTCGAGAGAGAAGTCGTTTTCCTTCACTCTTGTTTTCTTTGCACGCAAAGGAAACACGAGTGAAGGAAAACGGCTGTTCTCGAGGGGAAAACAGTGCTTTGTTACATTTTTCCAGTGTTTGAATCACAGAAATACACTGTTTTATGGTTTTATACACTGTACACTGTACACTGTACACTGTACACTGTACACTGTACACTGTACACTGTACACTGTACACTGTACACTGTACACTGTACACTGTACACTGTACACTGTACACTGTACACTGTACACTGTACACTGTACACTGTACACTGTACACTGTACACTGTACACTGTACACTGTACACTGTACACTGTACACTGTACACTGTACACTGTACACTGTACACTGTACACTGTACACTGTACACACTGTAGTTCCTATCACTTTCTGGTGCCCAGGTATTCTGGGTACCCAGGCAACATGATAACGAGAAAACACAAAATCCTACACGTAACGAAAATAAGGATTTTACTGGACAAAAGTAAGGTAAAAATCATAATTTAATCTGGAAAAACCAGCGCAAAATGCCTACAAAACCACCAAAAAAAAACGGGAAAAAACTCGGTATACGGACCCGAAAAACCCCGAAAAAAGGCCGGTATACGCCTGAGGCCTGGTTTTTGAGGAAAAAATTGGCTCTGCAGGCGGTTGCTGTAGTTGTGGGTGCGGATGTTCGCGTCAGTTGCAGGCAAACGTCCAGCATCAGAGACATTTGAGGTGGTGCACAAAAAGACGTGTCAATCGCATTCAATTATGAGGGTTGGAAGACGGAGGAGATCTCACATGTTGCGTACCGTGGCTTCGCCAGGAACCTTTGGGTGCCATGACCGCCGTTTCTTTCATAAATGTACCGAGGTTACTGATAAGGCTGACACACACTACGGATTGTGGTTCACCCCTCCCCACCTGCCTTTTGTGCATCAGAGGGGAGAAAGCGCCACGCCTCCCTGCACTGGCAGGGAGTCGCGCGCGCGAAGCGCACGCAGCGACCGCTTTTACGGGGGGAAAGCTCGGGACCCCAAATCACCCCCGGCGAGAGCCCTGACGACATAGCGGGAAAATTTTTTCCCCCCACAAAAAAGTCAAAAAACAGCCCAAAAACTACACCAAAGAAACAGGGAATTTTTTGGATTGGGATTTCGGAATTTGGCCAAAAAGGGACGGATTTAGAGATATCCTTGGTGCACGGTGGAATCCGCCCATTTTGGGTGGACTCCACCGCGTGGCCAGCACACTTATCGTTAACTTCCATGCTTCGTGGAAGTGTTTTTTGATCAGCGTCACGCCTATCATGGTAGGTTACAGTGAAAAGAAAAGAAAAAAGAAGGCCGTGCACTCCCCGTCTTCGGTTGTTGTTGAACGAGCATTCTCTCTCCTCTACGCGAAGAGACGCCCCGTCTGAGAAGTTGATGATTCTTCATGAACAGTCACCCGAGCTCAACACCAAAGCGATGGGGGTATATTCTTGAACACGCTGTTGCCCTTTCCTGGCGTGGCTCATCCCAAAAATAAAGTGTAATTTTTGTACTTTTGGTGTGGCTGAAAGGGGGGGAGGAAAGTGCGAATCAGCCCTCAATTTCCCCCCCCGCCTTGTAAAAATTTAACACTGTGTACTGTGTACTGGACTGACGCCTCTTCCTTCTGTAGTACAATGGCTAGTATGTGAGCACCTCCCCTATCCCTAGCCCCAAAGCGGCCAAGGATCGGGGAGGTTAGTTTCCAATAACACTTCGTGTATGCAATAATAATAATAAAAAATATTATAGTGGAGTTGTCTTGTTGTTTCATTGATGTTTTTTGCTCCTATTCTTTGCGCTATCTGATCGTACCATCAATCCATTTACGTGGTATTGGAGGTATGCACCAGGTGTCATATCCCCCTCCTCCCCCCCAATACTTCGTCGGTGGTCTTCTCAGTACACCCCCTCCCCGAGAAACAACCTTTGTACTTTTCTCTCACTTGTGTGATAATGTTTAGCCGCGTTTTCGAAATTCCTTCTCTGCCAACTTGGGCTCGCTGGAAGCTCGATATGTCGCAAATACTTCGTGTTGAACCGGGTGTTCCAGCAGACGAACGGGGAAATGCTTCAGCAATTCCCCCGCCCGACTCTCCTTCTTCAAGGGTTCTCTCGCAATCATACTCCTCGTCAGACACCTGTTTTTGAGAGCAACAACTTCGAGGAACTGTTCACCGTACCCAACCTTGACACCCCGTGCTGGGTGGTCATACATCATTTGTCAAACCTCCTGTTGGAATTTCGAAAACGCAGCACAACATTATTACCCGTGAGATAAAATTACGTATCACAAACTAACGTGAACATCATTTAACTCGGTGATGGGTGATTCACAAAATGGAGTACGTGATACCACTCTATCATCACTTTTATGATTACACTCGCTTCGCTCGTGAAATCAAAATGCTGACCTCCAGTTTGTGTCACCCACCACCTCGTGAAATAATGTTCACTTTATTTGATGAGATAAATAGTTAATTTTTCTGGGGGGGTAAAAAAAAACCGCTTGATACTTTACACTTTACACGAACCGTCCATCACCCCCCTCATTTTTCCCCCCGTGTGCTTCCCACGTTTAGCACGGAAAGAAGAAGTGTGGGGTGATGCTGTTGGTCTTTCTATTTCTTTTATACCACGCGTGAAAAACGTTTTATGGTCGTAACTGGCCTAAAAAGTGAGTGAAATAAGATTCGTTTTATTTCACGCAAATTGCACTAGGGTAACCCGGAGAGTGAAATAAAATATCACGGAGTGAAAAAAAAAAAATTGCCTGCAAAATGCCTTTGCAAATAAAACATTTATTTTTTCACGCTGTTTTTGTTCGTAATTTTACCCCAAAAAGCGCGAAAGTGAAAAGTGGGTGCTAGGCTCAACGTTTAGGCCAGTTACGACCATAAATACGTTTTTCACTTGTGGAATAAAATTACATATTGAGTGAAATAAGAACATTTTCTTGCACTTGCCACTAAAAAGGCACCCTCGTGACTCTTATTCCCCTCGCTTCGCTCGGGAAATAACGCACTCGGGCACCTTTTTAGTGGCGCGTGAAATAAAATAGTTCTTATTTCACTCGAATAAATAGTTATTTTGTTATGGAGGCACGGCACTTTTGTGGAATTTTGTGGAATTTTGTGGAATTTTGTGGAATTTCAAAAACTCGACTTCTACTTTTTCCCCTAAGAAAAAATTCCACAAAATTCCACAAAATTCCACAAAAGTGCCGTGCCTCTTTCAAGAAAAAAAATTTTTTTTTTTCGACATCACAAAATTTTTCCCACAAAAAAAAATTTTTTTTTTTTGCACATGTCTGCACCAAAAATGCAAATAAAGCCAGAATTTTGATGTTTTGAGCATCTAGAATTTATTCCACGGCTATTTTGTGTATAAAATACCCACCCTGTACAGTTTGTATGGGCCAGCGCCTTGTCAAAAAAAATCTCAAAAAAAAAAAAATTTTTTTTTTTTTCACAAGTGTTTTTGAGGCCTGCTCACTACACCCTAGGTACCCTTCTGAGACCAAAAAGTCAAAAAAAGCATGAATTGGGCTGTTTTGAGCATCTAGAGTTTATTCCCCAGCCATTTTCTGTACCGCCAGTGCACTTTGTATGGGCCAGCGCCTTGTCAAAAAATCGAAAAATCTCAAAAAAAAAAAAAATTTTTTTCGGGAAAATTTCGACCACTGAGGTGGGTCTTTGGGCACCAAAAAATGCAAAAAAAATGCAAAAATCGGGTGTTTTGACCATCTGTGGTTACACAAAACACACTTCTGTGTACAAGCCTACACCAATACAGTGGTAATACAAGGCGATTTTTGACCAAAAAAAAATATTTTTTTTCGCCCAAAATCGGGCGTGGTACGTCATAAAATGGCCCAAAAAATCCAAGGAAAACCTTCGATTGGGCAAATTATGAAAAAAATTTTCAAGTCAAATTTTCAACCAAAATACGGTCATTTTGTTCACACAGTGATTCTACGTCATGCTAGCTTCCTGTGCAGAACTCCAGCAATTCACCAATGCCGGCATCTATCTTTCCATTATCGCCATTGCACTTCGTGTGTTACCAACGTGCTCAAGAAATGGCGTGCTGTCACACTCCAACCAGAGTATCGAACCCGTACGTACATAACGGAGATCCACGAGCCCACCCAAAGGCGGAGGGTCTAGCCGAAGGCGGACGAGCTAGCCCAATCCGGACGAGCGAGCCTCAATCTAGACGAGCGAGCCTCATAAAGCACACCAGCTCCAATCTGACGGGGAACTTCGAGCCTCTAAGCCCAGAGAAAGAACCTGGCCACCGGAGGGCCCTAACGGCCCGACGAGGAGGCGCCCCATAGGGCGCTGGGGCCAAGGGACTTAAGTCGCCCTAACGCTTCGCTAAGTACCTGGAAAAATCCCTAAGGAAAAAAGTGGAAAAAAAGTGTCTCAAAATTGACATCTATTTTTTGACCTTTTTGCTGGGTAGGTTTGGGTCGGTCCGACCTGACCCTACTGAGTCGGTTTAAGTCGGATTGGTAGCCTTGTCCCCTATCATCTCCCCTCTTCCCCCTTTTAATACAAGGGCAGTCTCGTGACTATGTAACCTACAAAACCACCATTTAAGCACCTCAGTATCATACCCCATCTAAGCCTCCCTCAACCCTCATCCACACAGATTCGCCTCCTTAAACCTGCAAACCTGCAAACCTTCTAACACCTCAGAGGGCAAGGCCCGCAAACCCTTATTCCAATGGAAGAATTTTTCAAAAATTCTCTATACTTCCTATGACTGGACCCAACTCCCCTCACTATTTTTCCCTAAAAAAACGCAAAAAACGCCCAAAAAATTCTGCCAAAAATATCAAAAATATCAAAAATGCGCATTTTCCAGTTCCTCTTTTATTCCACACCCTAGTTCGGGCGCAAGTGCATCTCTCCGTTCAGTGCACCGCTTACTGTCACTTTTGACCATCCTTTTATTTTCTTTTCCCCAATCCCCACCCCGTTTCTTCACTTTGTTTGCATAAACCCCAATCAAAAAAAGTAGTGGAGCACACTCTAGGGTGGCTACACTAATACAACCAAGTTTTCAAAAAAAAAAAAAAATAGCTGGGGGGGAAATTAATTTTATCCAACTGACTCAGACTGACTACAAACCATGGTTTATTGAACCTTTTTCCCCTCCAATCTTATTCAGCATGACACCTCTACATCCAACCTCTCTGACAGGAAGTTACTCCGCCCCCCCCCATAGTTTTGTTTCTCTTATTACTAAAAACCCTTTTTTTCGCAACCTATGTCACAACCCCCTTCTTCTTATGTACCCACCTCTGTCCACAAGGAGGACGGTACTGTTGTTCTCGACAATGAGGTGTTCGGTGGGTACTCTGGACTAGAAGCTATTCACCAGGCGGATGCTTCCGTGCACAGCTGTATGACGATGTACTGCACGAGCTGCAGGGAGTTGAGTATAAAACCGAATACAGTGATTTCACAGTATTTACCGAAGGTGCCAGGAACCTTCGATATGAAGGAACTGAACATATCTAATAACTTCATTGGCGACAAAGGGTTGGAGTCGTTGTTAGATGTCGTTGAAGCGAACAAAAGGATGTGCCGGATGCGGGTGAGCGACAATGGACTTAAAAATGGTTCGGTTCTGAAACTGTTAAAAGTTGCGCGAGACCACCCTGCACTCATCTCCCTTGACCTCAGTGGGAACAAATTTCTTAGTCTCGAAGTCGGAACAATGTGCCTCCAATTGGTCCGACAGAAACCGAATTTTATGCATCTTTCGTTAACCCGAACCTCCGTTAGCAAAAAGCTGCAGGATACTATTGAAGTACAGCTAAAGCAAAATCGACGGAAAAATGGAGAAAAAAACCGGCTCGCGCTTGAAGGGAGGGTTCGTATAGAAAAAGCCGCTTTGTTTGAGGCGAAGGAGTTATTTGATGGAATCGACCGATCTGGGACGGGGAGGGTTACGATGTCGGGGTTGACTCAGGTTGCGAAAGACAGAGGCTTGACAGAACTTTCATTTGGTGGGATGGATGCGGCAGTCTTCTCTACAGTAGACAAAGATGGGGATGGTACCGTCACCCTTGTGGAATATCTTCGTATTGCGTTTCCAAAGGCGCCAGAGGAAGACATTCTTTATTGGATAAACTGCTACTCAGATTTTGTGTATTCTTCGTACACCCCGCCGCCGGAGATTAGTGCAGAGCAGCTTGAAGAGATAAAAGAAATTTTTGCTTCATTTGACAAAAGCGGCGACGGTGTTCTCAGCAAAGCAGAGCTGCGTGAATCCCTCAAAAACTGCTGCTACTGCATGGATGTGGACTCGTATTTCATGGAGGCAGACTCAAGTGGCGATGGTGTAGTGGATTTGGGGGAATTTGTCAAAGTAATGACCCCATATTATTTGGGGAATGTTGCGGGATGAAAGGGAACCTTCTTTAGCAACCCACAACAGAAGCAGTGGTCGCGCTAATTATGGGAAAAAATGGGGAAAAAATGGATTTCGGGTACGAAAAAACGTTCCTAGAAAAGGTTAGCTGGGGAGGCCCGGAAACCCCGTTTTGTGGCATTTCCGGGCCAATCCCAGCCTGTGGTGGGGTATATACGGAAAAATGGACAAAGTTTTAGTGACTTAAATTTTCGCAAAATATGAACCCATACTCGTAAACAAGGGTCATTTTCAGGAAAATTCGGAAAATTCCGAGATTTGGAAGCAATTTTTCTCCTGAAAATCAGTGGGTTTTCATCCCCAAAACATACCGCGATTGGAATTTCCGGAATCCGTCCGCGCTGTGGTGGGGTCACTTTGCCGAAATGGCCAATTTTTTGGTTTTGGTCAAAATCCATGTGGGTAAAGAGGGCCAATGTAAATCCCACAACCAGATTTTCTCTCCCTGATCCTGACGTCTTGCAACATAAAAATGCCCGAAAACACCGGCATTTGCATTTCCGGAATTCGTCCGTTCTGTGGTGGGGTCAATTTGCCGAAATGGACAAGTTCTTGGTTTTGGTCAAAATCCGTCAGTGTAAGGTAAAGGGGGCAAGTGTTTGCCTGTAGAAACTGGAAGGGAACAGGCAGCGCCGCAGGCGCACGGTAACCAACCCTTTTTTTTTTTTCTCTCTTTTCTTTTTTCTCCTCTTTCTTTTGACTTTCCGATCCAATTGCGTTCCACGGCGGGGTCACATGTATATGCAAGTCCACTATGTGGTGGTCTTACTCAACAATATTAGAACTTCTGGTTTCTTAATGAAATCCCCGTACTGCAAAAAAAAAAACGTTCCTACCAAAACCCCCAA
Source organism: Rhynchopus sp. YZ270_cl-10 (assembly GCA_964035575.1). Lineage (NCBI taxonomy): Eukaryota > Euglenozoa > Diplonemea > Diplonemida > Diplonemidae > Rhynchopus > Rhynchopus sp. YZ270_cl-10. The sequence continues at coordinate 406,663 of OZ037901.1, forward strand.
AAATCCCGGGATGAAGGATGGACTTTAGCGCGAGCCCTGCCCTGAACAGAAGGGGGGGGTTTTTTTTTTACATCGTGAAGCTCGAAAAATATCCTGTGGTGTAATTTTTTTTTCCACGTTTGGTGTGACCTATACAAGGGTAGTGGTATACCTTAGAAGGACCTTTTTTACACCTTTTTTTTTGGGGGGTGCTAAAATTATTTTGTGTACATCTTTTTGGTGGTTTTTTGTGGCCAGAAATTTTCCCCAGAAATTTTTACCCACAAAAAATCAAAAAAAATTTTTTTTTGATTTCGGTGCACCGGAGCCTGTACGTGCTGTGATGGGGTCACTTTGCGCTCAGAAATGAGTATTTTTGACCTAAAATGCATGTGTCAGTTTTTACAGGCCATTTTCAGGTTCTGTGTGCAAAATATGGTCAGTACTTGACTTCTGAAGGAAAAGTACAAAAGGAACGTGGGGCAGTTTGCGTAGATGCGAATTTTACACCCCACCATTTGACGGGCGGAGCTCGTAGAACCCAACGAAGAGTGAGAAAAAAGGATACGCCGAAACAATAAAAGTAGCGTACCGTGCGCCTGCGGCGCAAGCTAGTATCCCACCTTCCCATGACATAGTGTCGCAGGCTATCGCCGTCTCGGAACCCTCACTCGGCCCTTTGGTACTGGGTACTGAGTACTGGGTACTGGGTACTGGGTACTGGGTACTGGGTACTGGGTACTGGGTACTGGGTACTGGGTACTGGGTACTGGGTACTGGGTACTGGGTACTGGGTACTGGGTACTGGGTACTGGGTACTGGGTACTGGGTACTGGGTACTGGGTACTGGGTACTGGGTACTGGGTACTGGGTACTGGGTACTGGGTACTGGGTACTGGGTACTGGGTACTGGGTACTGGGTACTGGGTACTGGGTACTGGGTACTGGGTACTGGGTACTGGGTACTGGGTACTGGGTACTGGGTACTGGGTACTGGGTACTGGGTACTGGGTACTGGGTACTGGGTACTGGGTACTGGGTACTGGGTACTGGGTACTGGGTACTGGGTACTGGGTACTGGGTACTGGGTACTGGGTACTGGGTACTGGGTACACAGTTTTTTGATCGAAAACAAGTCCACTCCACCACAGAGAAAGCTCGGGAAAAAGTCACGTTTTCCTTCAGGAAATGCCCTAAGGAAAACCACCATACCTTAGAAGGACCTTAGAAGGACCTTTTTTACACCTTTTTTTTAGAAAAATCACACCAACGTTGAAACCGGCTTTATTTGAAAGATCGGGACGATCTGAGACAAATGTATTTTGTTCTCGGACTTGGCTCGCAAAAAAAACCCCCCATCCAAAGGGGGGTCCGTAAGTTTGTGTATTAGTGTGTAAAATTTCCGGCCCTTTTGGGTGAAAAAAAAAAAGGGTGAGGGGAGTTGGGTCCAGTCATAGGGGGTATAGCATATTTTTTGGAAAATTCTTCAAAAAAGCAAGGATTTTTGCTGAGCACAATGAAATTTTCAGAAAAATCCCAATTTTCGGCCAAATTTGGAGCAAATTAGGGCCCACACACCCCGATTTTGGGTCAAAAACCGACTTCATTGCTCAGGAGTGCCTACGATTACGTAAACCAAAGGTCCTCTGGATGCATGCATTGATAAACACAACACTGGAAATTGCAAGGAACAGGTCTGCATGCGTGTTCTCTAGCCACTACAGTCACAGGGTATGCACAAAATGACCGTATTGTGGTTGAATTTTGACTTGCAAATGTTTTTCACGAACATGTATTTCTGAGGTTTTTTTGGATTCTTTGGGCCATTTTATGACTTCGGGTGCCTACCACGCCCGTTTTTGAGCAATAAAAATTTTTTTGTCTGGTCAAAAATCGCCTTGTACTTGTGAAAGGAATTGCTAAGGAAATGTGAAATGTGTGTGTTTTTGTACACAAAAGTGCGTTTTGGGTGCTTCTGAAGGGTCAAAACACCAAAATTTTGCGTTTTTTTTGCGTTTTTGATCTCCCAAGGACACACTATTTTCGGTGAATTTTTTTGTGAAAAAAAACTGAAAAATCACGGCTATAAGAACGCTAAGGAAAAATCGATATTCATTTTTTTGGGCAGAAAAGTGCGTTTTGGTGCCCACCGATGGTCAAAACATCAATTTTTTTGTGTTTTTGGCATCTTTGGACACCCAAGGACCCACTATCGGGGTGATTTTTTTTCCCTGAGATTTGCCTTTGCCAAAATCGAAAAAAAAAAATTGTGACGGAATTTGCTAAGGAAAAGTCGAAATTGTGGGCCCCTGTAGTAATGCATAAGGTGCATAATGCATATGTTTACCCCCAGATCGTCAAAACACCCGATTTTTGCGTTTTTTTTGCACTTTTTGGTGCCCAAAAACCCAACTCAGGGGTCGAAATTTTCCCGAAAAAAAAAATTTTTTTTTTTTGAGATTTTTTGATTTTTTGACGAGGCGCTGTCCCATACAAAATGCACTGGTGGTACAGAAAATGGCTGGGGAATTAACTCTAGATGCTCAAAACAGCCCAATTCTTGCTTTTTTTGACTTTTTGGTCCCAGAAGGGTACCTAGGGTGTAGTGAGCAGGCCTCAAAAACACTTGCGAAAAAAAAATTGGGATTTTTTTTTTTGAGATTTTTTCAAAAATCGACTTGTCTGTGGTAACAATCACGAAATTTTGGGTTCGCGGAACCGCGTTTTAGACCCCCCTAGATGCTCAAAAGTGCCAAATTTTGCTTTTAATGGCCTCAAATCGTCGAAATTAGCCCAATATAGGGGCAAAAAAAAAAATTCGAGGGTCTAGGTATGGAGAGCGAGCACCTTAGAAGGAAGATCGTACGTAAATTTTTGTGTGTACAATTGTACACCCGGTCTGCCGGTCTTTTTCGAGGGTGGGTGGGACCGGCCCTTATAGCCGGTAATCCTTAAGAGCCGGTCTTTTTACGGACCCTAAAGACCGGCTAAAGACCGGCTATACACACTAATTACGTGTCTGGTCGTTGCCGGTCTATTTACGGACCCCCCAAAAACTAAGATCTTACTTTACTAGGAAAAAAAAAAATGAAGACCTTACAAAACATGGCTTTTTCTTCCAGATCTGAGGGTCCTCTGTATACCATGCCGTGGAAGAAAATAAAATTTTCTCTCACTTCGCGCCAAACAATAACGGTGTACTGTTGTTTGGTTTTGTATAGTGGAGACAGTCTTGTATAAGGGGTCAAACCTATCCGGTTGTTGAAGTGAGAGCATAAAACCCTATGGCCTGCCATACAGCAGCGAACACATGAACAAAATACAAAATAGCGAAGCCATTCTTTAATTATTCCCGAATACCACTACCCGAGAGCCTTTCAAGGTGATTGGTTGGTGTTTTTTTTGTTTTTTTTTTTGGGGATATGCAATATACAAGGAAAGTTTCTGTCGCGATGAAGGGGATAAGTATCCCTCACCAGTTCTTTTTACCCCCTAGCAACCCAACCCCACCCCCTATAGGCAGCCCCTCCCATCCCATGTCTGTGCTCCGCACCAGTCCACAAACTTCACAGAATTCTACAAGACATGTTCACAACAATCAAACGAGACGATTTGGGTTTTTCTGTACTTCAGTGATAATACAAGTCATGATCACAACAACCAAAGGGAAGAGACGAGTTGGGTAGAGTCGAACAACACGGTGTTTAAAAAAAAAAAAAAAAGGGGGGTAAACAGGGTACCACGGGTAGAAGAGAAGAAATTATAACAAGGTAAATACGAGTAGATTGGGGGCTAGGTAAACAGGGTTACTAGCAGGTGAACAGAGTACTACGGGAAGACAAGAGAAAAAGGAAACAGGAAAAGGGGAAAATATAGGTATCAGGGGCTAGGTAAACAGGGTTACTAGCAGGAAAAGAGAATACCACGGGAAGACAAATAGCCAGGGAACAGGGTCACAAGCAGGGAACAGGGAAGGTAGGTGACCGGGAAGCCACAGGGAAGGAATGGGGTGAACGAGAGAGTATAAGAAACATGACGAAGATCATGAACAATATGGGGAATAAAGGAGGCTTCTGGGGGGACGGGATACACGGACTGCATGTAACCGGACTATACGATGGGGTATCACGATGACTAGCGTGGGAAGGCGGGGGAAGACTATGCATGGAGTAGCGCGCGGGTGATGTGGCACATCACGTAGCGGAGTGGCGCGCGGGTGGCTGGACGTATTCTCTGCCGTGGGGTGGATGTGCCCGTACTGCTGCTGAGAGGCGATTGCAGAAGGAGGAGGCGAAGAATGTCGCGACGGTAGTGAGCAACGAGGAGTAGGGCTACCACCCGCGGCAGCCGGCAAGGACCGTCCACCAGCTCAAGAGGGTGGCGGCGATGCGCGCGTTTACGTTAAGGAAATCATGAACTCCCGAGCACGTTCGCAATGTTTACTGCCATGGTGCCTCTTTGCTGCACTCGGGCAGCCTATCTGGTACAGTTCTCATCTTACACATGCCTCCATTTGTTGACTGTGGGCGACATTGTGAAGTACACGAGCCACACGTTGAGTCTAATGTCTGATGGTGCGGGTGTGTTGCTGTAGTCGATGGTGAAAGGTTTCGAACAAACTGATATCCGTACGGCACATATTCTCTCAGTGGATGAACAGTACAAACAGATCTTCAGCAAAATCAAAGTTATTCCGCAGACTCCAGAAGTGGTGATACAACTAAAACAGTACTTCGACGGACGAGGTCGCTGCCCTGGCCAGGGAAAACTCCCAACGCTGTGTGGAACGGGTTTGATGCCGCGAGTGAACTTTGGGGGGCGTGCTGACGTCGGGGTCGCGTCGCTGCACGGCGGTGGTTGATTGACGGTGACGTATGCGAATGCGGCAAAGGCCATTGATGCGGGTACAGTTAATCTTCGGTGCTGGCGTGGGGTTGTACCCGAAGGGGGGTACGGGCATAACGGTCCATTATACGATCCGTACTAGGAGGCCACAGGGAGAGGAGAAAAGGTTTACCCCGGGGGATGGGGAACGAGCAATCAGAGACATAGCTATCGTGGAGGTGGGGTACGGGGGCGGGGGGCGGGGGGAAAAGGTTACAGAACAGGGGAGACTAATAACAGAGAGAGTTAGCGCGAAACATGAGAATGAAGAGAAAAACGATGGGTCAAAGCACGATGAACGGAGCCTGAGCGGGGTCATATAGGGGCAACATGGGGACGGGCAGTAGAGAGGGACGAAAAATCAAAAAAAAAAAAAAAAAAAAAAAAGAGAAGATGAAGAAGAAGAAGGGGAAAAGGTAAAGGGATACAAGGTAAGGGATACAAGGTAAAGGGATATAAGTTAAAGGGATAAAAGGTTAAGGGATACAAGGTAATGGGATAAAGGGCACAGCACTTTGCAAAATGTGGTGTACGGGTTGAAGAGGTTCAGGGATAGACGTGTCGGGCCAGGTCGAGGCAGACTTCCAGAGGGCGCTGAACAGGCAGAGGGGCCGGTGGTGCTCGTGAAGCAGGCAGAACCGGCGTCTCCGCAGGGTGACGACATCGTTTAGGGTCGAGCTGTCCGGGCCTGAAGCGTGCTTTTATTTTATTTTATGTTGATGGTACAGTGCGGCTCGCGAAAGCGACGGTGATGGGACGGTGTGTGACGCGCTGATGGCATAGGGGGTGCGCGTGGAGGATACGGCGGCGTTCTCGGCACCGCTGGCGTTACGCACAGAAGTACGATGGGGATGAGCTTTTGGTGGATTGGGCCAGGGACATGGCAGAAGGGGGATGGTGTAGAGTGTGGTTACGACGCGGTTTTGTCGACTGGTGGGGCGAGCCGGATGAGAGGCGGAGGTCTCAGTCTGAAGAGCGTTTGGCGGCAATCTGTGTGACGCACATGGGCCTCGACGAGCTGCGTGCACTGGACGGGGACGGCAAGCTGGTTGGGGGTCACGGACCTCATTAGGTCTCCAGAGGCGTTTAGGGCGGCGTTCAGGACGGGGATGCTGCACGAGCTGTCACGGAAGACCCCGCGCAGTGATTTCTTACCACCTGCGATTAGCACATGGAGGGATCGACGGAGTACAAAGTTGTGTTGCTTTTGGAGCGAAGTTTTTATATAGAAGGCAGGGTTTTGACTTGGCGGGCACACAGTGCAAAAGCGTTCGGGGAGGTTCCGTTTGGTGTCTCGACCGCTGCACGACTTGTTGGTGGGACCTGCGGACATCGCATCAATGTCCTCGTACGGCGTAGGAGGTACTGGACGTGAATTCCAATTTCCGGTAGACAGAGACGTATTGTGTATGTGCATGGGGTGAGGACGTACCGACGATTGCGCACCGAACGGCGAGCTTCTATTGCGGACGGATGAGGGTGTAGCGTGGGACGATAGCCTTTTGGTGTTCGGGGGCTTGTGGGGACGTATTGCGTGCGCAGTGTTTTTCCGGGGTCGCTGCGAACGGTGTATATTACGGTGAACTGCTCAGAGGTACACGGGAGGCCATTTCAGTTTGAGAGCTCCGGCATTCGGTCTGATCTGATCCGATACGCACACCGTATGTGAGCTGGCTGACGAAGTTGCGGGGACAGCGAGTGAGATGTCTCCGCGGAGGGTTTTTTCGCGGGTTTGGGAGTCTGGTGGGGCAGTTGTACGTGACGCAGGTACCTATGGCATTCTTGGCCGCGACGATGTTACATCCGGCGCGTAGCGGGAGCTTGTTCGGCGGACAAGGCGGCGTGGGACGTATGGGTGCAGGTCCCGAGGTGGGTGTAGGGAGCTCGTTCATCGCCTGGGTTGGTGGAAGAAAACGGGTGGTAGCATTTTCCCCCTACCGAGTCTTTGACTGTGTGGACGGACGCATCGAGCTAAGGTGAGGTGTGTACGTCGAAGGGGAGCAAGCAGTAGGTATTATGGACGTTTCGGGGAGGCAGTGGTGCGGTCTACGGGTGGCGTCAGGCATGGTCCAAGGGTGACGGATCAGATTGATGATGGACATATTCGGAAACGGGGCATGGCGCAAACTTTGTACGGCACGGGTATCGCCGAGTAGAAGGCGGATGTTTTGTTACGGGGTGTGTTTACGCTGCGGTCGCGTGCGGCAGGTGAACTGCTTTGAAGTCGATACAGCACCCGATGTAGCCCCGTGAGTCAGGGTGCCTCACGTCCCTAAGGGGTCCTCAGGGTCCAGCGTGTGGATGCTGCAACGCAACACGATACTTATCAACACGAAGAGACACAAGTAACTTTTTGGGGATATGCAATATACAAGGAAAGTTTCTGTCGCGATGAAGGGGATAAGTATCCCTCACCAGTTCTTTTTACCCCCTAGCAACCCAACCCCACCCCCTATAGGCAGCCCCTCCCATCCCATGTCTGTGCTCCGCACCAGTCCACAAACTTCACAGAATTCTACAAGACATGTTCACAACAATCAAACGAGACGATTTGGGTTTTTCTGTACTTCAGTGATAATACAAGTCATGATCACAACAACCAAAGGGAAGAGACGAGTTGGGTAGAGTCGAACAACACGGTGTTTAAAAAAAAAAAAAAAGCAGGCCTGGGCCTAAAGTGGGTGCCCGGGGCCCGATTTTGATTTTATTTTATTTTTTCTAAGGATTTTACACGGGGGAAAAATTATTTTTTCTAAGGATTTTATACGGGGAAAATTTATTTTTCTAAGGGTTTTTCTTAGGGGAAAAAGTCTGGGGGGTCGGGCCGGGCCCCGGGCTGGGAATAACTCGCACTCTGCCCGGGGAGTGCGGTACCAAGCCATAATGAACAAAAAAGTCTCCACCCCGCTTCCTTCGGTCTGGTCCCTTTCACCTCCCGCACAACAGAATAAATAATAATACAGTATGGTGCGTGTGACTGCAAACGTCGAGGGAACCTTGCTTCTTGCAGTGCTGCAAGTGCTCGCCACCACGGTGGTAGCAAAGTGCATTGCGTTGGCGCACTTGGGCAGGCCCTGACGGCACTGAGGAACGAAAAAGAAAATAGTTCCGCGCCGCCCAGGGCTGCACCTTAAAAAAAAATTTGCCTGCGGCGCCATTTTCCCTTTTTTGCTCTGCAAAAAAGGATTCGCAGAGTGGCTTTGTGGTGTAAAAGCTGCATTTTTTATACTGTACCCTATTTTTTTTTCCGCCTGCGGCGCCGTTTTATATTCATCCCGAACATTCGTAGTGCACGTAGCGCGCCCGGGTTTAGGACCCTTCTTGAATTTCGAGGGGGCAGTTCACGTTACAGTGGGTCCAGAATCATAGTTCAATTTAACCCCGCTAAGCAACTCGCTGGTGGTAAGGACCAAAACGTGTATCAGCCAAGAACTTGCCCATTTTTTTCAAAATGACCCCGTGACAGTGAGGGTAAAAGCTCGGAAAACCCGAAAAAGGCCAAAAAAACCCCCGAAAAGGGAAAACCGAGAACATATTTCGGCAGGGGGGCAGCGTGTTCTCAGAAAAATCCAAAAAATTGCCTGTAAAAATCCTTAGAAAAAACCCGGGTGCCCGATCCAAAAAAATGGAAAAAACCCCAGGGTGCCCGCCCACCCCTGAAAAAAAGGGTAAACGGGGTACCACGGGTAGAAGAGAAGAAAGGATAACAAGGTAAATACGAGTAGATGGGGGCTAGGTAAACAGGGTTACTAGCAGGTTAACAGAGTACCACGAGATGACAAGAAAACTGGTAAAAAGGGTGAGAACGGATAGAAGGGATTGATGGGCAAACCAGGGACAAGATAAGAGTAACTACAGAGGGAGTGGGGGAAAATCATGAAGTACAGAACGAGGTCACTGTGGAACTGGTGTGGATGCTGCAACGCAACACGATACTTATCAACACGAAGAGACACAAGTAACTTTTTGTTGAGCAATAAAGAAAAGGGAGGAATTAAACTCAACCACAACACCTTTACAGGTGGTAGATTTTTTTTTTTTTATTCTCTCTTTTTCTCTCGCAATTCAAAAAAAAAGTGTCGATATGACGGGAGAACAACATTTCAGACCGTACTTAGACAGAGTTCACCTCAATACACTCAAAGAAACCCATATCTCACCCTTTTTATGTCATTTTTTTTTTTGTCTCGCCCAACGCTTTTCCAATATATTTCTAAAAATCCTTCCCGCTACAGAGCTTCTAGCAGCACAAAAAAAAAAACACTCAAAAGTTACAATGGCCGACCAGATGACCCACGAGCAGATTGCGGAGTTCAAGGAGGCGTTCTCCCTGTTCGACAAGGACGGTGACGGCACCATCACCACGAAGGAGCTTGGCACCGTGATGCGCTCCCTGGGACAGAACCCCACGGAGGCTGAGCTGCAGGACATGATCAACGAGGTTGACCAGGACGGATCCGGATCGATTGACTTCCCCGAGTTCCTGACACTGATGTCGCGCAAGATGCACGACACCGACACTGAGGAGGAGATCAAGGAGGCCTTCCGTGTGTTCGACAAGGACGGAAACGTATGAATCCCTCCATTTTTTTTGTATTTCAAGTCAACTTTTCACCCCATGACAGTACAATCTTAAGTTTCGTTGATTGCACACACAAAATAATTTTACTTACTTACCGGCCCTACTCTTTGTTATTCAAGTTAACCTTCGGGCGACTTTGTTTTATACAGAACCCTGTGGGTGATTGTCGATGCAAAAAAATTAGAGGCCTATGTGAGAGTAACCACATGATTTTGGCAACTTCCGCCAAACACCGCCCAACAAACACCCAAATGAAGGAACCTACTCACAGGGGTGCCATTACCATTGATAGAGTGGTTTGATGTAAGATGTTTGACCCACAGCCAACGCTATGACATTACGTCGTCACGAAAAACTGTGGCACCTTAATATTGCCTCAAAATCATGGTGCAATACATGAATTATATCAGATTATTGCAACAAAACAACCACAATTGGTGTGGCTGAAGGGAGGTGCTATTTTGTGCTACTTTCTGCTATTTTGGGGTCGTCGGCCACACCAACAATGTATAACAGGGTTTCATCTCGGCAGCAGAGCTCCGTCACGTGATGACGAACCTTGGAGAGAAGCTGACTGACGAGGAGGTTGATGAGATGATCCGTGAGGCTGACGTTGACGGAGACGGCCAGATCAACTACGAGGAGTTCGTCAAGATGATGATGTCCAAGTAGACACTCCCCACTCCCACCCTCCCCTTCTCTTGCTTTGACAACTCAGCAATGCAGGAGACAGGTACAAAAAAAGACCCCCAACGATTTAATAGTAAATACAAAAAAAAAAAAACAACAAAATAAACCCAAAAAAAACACTGCGCTTTAATAAGCATATGTGAAGAAACTATACCCCCCCATTTTTTTAAGTTCAAAAAAAAAAGAGAAAATGAGGAAAAAATACTTTTTTTTTTTTATTTTGGATTTTTTTTTCAAAACCAAAAAAACCCCCAACCCATGAAAAACAATCGGGGGGGAAGCAAATGTCCTCAGTTTTTTTCTTTTTCTTTTCTTCTTTCTTTTTTTTTTTTGCAAAAGAAGAGTTTTAATGTCGTCCACAAAATGACATTTTTTTCTCCCCCCCCTCAACTCTTTTTTTTTTTCCCTTCTTCCACGAGGCTCAACGAGTGTAACCTCTCTCTGCCCAAAAAGCGCACAAAAAAAAAAGTGAAGGGAGGGGTTTTTTTTGCACGAAAAAAGAACGGTGTGACTACACCATTCCCTTTTTTATTCAAAAAAAGGGGGGTAATGGTGGATAGTGTGGACAAGAAATGGTTTAAGGATAAAACCCCAGAATTGTACTGACGGGGAGAAGAGGATTCCGCCAATCTGAGACAGAAAACAAAAAAGAGGATTGATGGATGGTGGAGGGAAGAGAACGCTGCAATTTGTCGGATGATTGTCAATGCTATACACATAGCCAACCTACTGACTCAAAGCCCCTTTTTCTTTCTTCCATCACCCATTTCTCCAAATTTTTTTCCGTTTTAAATTGGTGCCCCGCCATGTGTACAATTCCACCTATTTGCGAAGTTTTGTTTTTAAAACCCGTTTTAGTTGTTCCCCCATCTCCGTTATCCTCTCCCCTCTTTTCTCCCTCCCCCCCTTTTTCTCTAAATAGGTTTTATTCCCATTAGTCTGCCCAAAAATAAAAAAAACAAACCTTGTGTACAAAACATAAAAAAAGCGTAACCAGAAAAACACAGTGACCTCTTTTAAAAAAAAAAAAAAATGATAACCAGTTTTCCTCCCTCAACCCCTCAACTCCATCAACCCCCGACCCACAAATTTTATTTCACCTCGTGGAAAACTTCAACAACTTCACCCCCAGAGGCACCGCAGGAAGGTGACAAAAACGTTTTACTTTTCTTTTTTCCAGCGTTTTTTTGGTGACATCCTTCATGCCTGAAAAATACCAGAATTAATTTCTACTTTATCAAATCAACCCTCCCTTCATCAGAGACACCACAGGAGGGTGACAAAAAATGAAACTTCCGTGGGTGTTAGAGAGGATTGCGCATGGTGGTGTCTTCATTGCGCTTGGGCTTATTTTGGGAATCACCTTTGGTGTTATGTACCTGCGCTTTTACAAGGTTGTACACGAGCCTGTCCCTATGTACGAACAGGCTATTCTCTGGGTAGAGGTGGTGCTGTTGATGTGGTCCTATCTGCGTGCGGTGTACACGGTGCCGGAGAAGTTCAAGTTCACACCTACCGAGCATGAGATCTATTCTATGCACTACAAAGACTCGCGGATAGATATTGAAGGGATGCTGCAGGAGCCCAACAGCGAGGAGGACGCACTGCACCTTCTCGGTCTTGGACCGCAGGAGCTGAAGGTAAAGCCGTTTAACGTTCTGCAGTTCTGTACTGTCTGCAAGTCGTACAAACGACCGCGGTCGCATCACTGCTCAAAATGTGGTTACTGTGTAAACAAAATGGACCACCACTGTCCCTGGATTAACACCTGTGTGAACGAACGGAACCACAAGGCGTTTTGTTTGTTTCTCTTTTACGTTTCGGTGGCGTGCTCTCACGGTGTGGTGCTGACTGTACCGTTCTTTACGAGTATTATTTGGCGGAGGAAGAAGTTGAACTGGATCCACACCATTTGTGGTTTGTGGTGTGGGTGTGCGTCGTTCTCCCTGGTCGTTGCCATGCTGATGCTCCTCTGGGAGCAAAAGCGCGGTGTCCTCGAAAACGCAACCCAGGTCGAAGAGTATATCCGGTACAAGGCATGGGATCGACGCGACTTCATCAACAGAAAGAACACCGCCGAACAGAACCGTGCAAAGAAGCAACTCAAAAACAACGAACCCGTCACAGGCTGGCGTACCCAGCTCCCCATGCCTGACTTCATCTACCCATACGACCTAGGAAAATTCAACAATTTCGTTCAAGTCTTTGGACCAACCTCACGCTGGTGGATGTGGTTCCTTCCTATAAAGCCGGACTGGACTGATGTCGATGAGAACAACGCGCACATCGACAACATCACATACTGGGAGGTGCTCCCGGGGTGCGGGCAGTTCTCCCTCACCATTGAACAGCTCAGCCAGAAGGCGGAGAAGCTTCGCGCACTGAAGACTGTCCAGGCTACGGAGGAGTTTTCCGGGGCATTTTCCTCGTGGTTCTGCTGCTGGGCGCGCCTTGCATGCAGAATGGGGTTCAAAGCGACCACATGGCACATTCCTAGCGTACTCGACAGCCGCGTCGATGTCAAGCCAGGCAACACCTTCAATGTGACCCGCACCTCCAACCCACATTGGTACTACGGAAGCAAGGTGCTCGCGAATAGCAACAAGAAAGGCCCCTCGGGGTGGTTTCCACGTCTGAACTGCAAGAACGTTGAGGGCGAGGTATTTTTGATTTTTTTCTCTTTTTTTTTTTCCTTTTTGAAATCACACAAACACAGCCCTTCGGTCATGAACGTCTCACAAACCTTGAAGGGGTGTGGAAGTTAAAGTCCGGTGCGTTGCTCCATTTTGACCCTCTTCGCGTTCGTATGGAAGGTTCAAATGAAGCCTATACATTCAAAGAGCGAGACCTAACAAATTCCGGAGACAAAAATAAGGCCGAGAATGCACAAAACGGCAAGGAGGAGGAGGATTCGGTGCTTGTTCTCTTGAACGTTTTGCTAGAGTCTATCACTCCGACAACGTTAACATGGAAGACAGGGCAGACATGGGAGCGTGTGCCGTTATCAGAAGTATTTTCCAAGAATGGGGAATGTGCAGAACACCAAGAGGACGAAGATGGAGACGAGGAGAGTCTCGAATTGCTGGCAAAAAAGAAGAACAACTGAATTGAGAGAAGTTTATCCTCGAGTAGAGAGAAAATGGAGGTGATGCGCGGGAACAAAAAACAAAACAAAAAAACGTCTTCTTTTTGTTTGGCTTGATTTGTGTGCCATCGCCATTGAATGACATATCTTCTTGCTGCCTATCAAAGAAAAATGTATATCCTGAGGTGTCTTTTCTTAAGTTTCTTTCTTTTTGAAAGTATTGTATTGTGTTGCCTCCTCCACAAACAAAATAAAATAGGCCCGTTAGTCTTTCAAAGAAAGAAGCTTTTTTTTTTTTTTTGATTCAACCTCAATCGCTTCCATCAGATCTCCCTCTTTTTTCTCCTTTTTTTTTCACGTTTCTGACTGCATTTTTTGACGTGAAGGGGGGAATGGACAGGGGAAAGCGAGCATCAACAATTAAAGCTAACCCGACAAGTAGTTCATCAGAGAGAGGGGGAAAAAGATCGGGTCTTTTGTTTGTGCGCTCAAAGCCGGGAAAACAAAAAGGTGAAAAATTGTGTTAAACTGAAGTACGGTTGTTGTGGTTAATTGAGTACTCAAAAAGAAACAAGCGAGCTTTTTTTCAATCCGTTTTGTTTGCCCTGCAGCGCTGCCTCCAATCTTTTTAGAATTGACAACAAGTTGTTTTATCAAAAAAGGCACACACATTGAATGCTATACCTGGGGTCGCTCATTATCTCCTTTTGGTGCTTTGTGTGCACAGAGTTGTTTTGCAACGTTGCGACGTTATCTCTTTAGTTGTATAAAAGTTTGGGTACATTTAATGCACCCTATTATACCTTCTATTCAGTAGAATAGTTAGTATATGAAACAATCTTTGGTTGTGTATGAGAGACGCATGCTGCTTTCAAGTGTTTCCTTTTTTTATTCAAATCTATGCATGAAAGCTCTCTGCCATAAGTGGCCCTGATTCCTTTCTGCTTGCGTCTATCTCCGTTGAAAGTATTGTTTCTCTGCATCCACGCGCATTTTTTTTGTGTTGCTATCTCAACAAAAGCAAGAAAATTTTGCAAAAAAAAAAAAAAAGTAACACCATTTTCCCTCTTCCCCTCTACACACCACACATTTCACGAAACCAAGAAAAAAAAAATGTACCCGGTACATGGTGTGATTCAGAAAATACGGACAGCCCACGGTAGAACCACGGGGAACCATGGATAATCGGTTTGGTAATCACACCAGTACAGCTGAGAATATTATCGCGGGAATGAACAGTCTTTTCTTTAATGTTTTAACCCCCCTCCCCCTCTCCACTCACACACTCCCTTGTAGATCCACCTCTTTTTCTTCTCCCACCCTCTTATTATTCTTCCTCTGACATGAAGACCACATGGAGCCAGGGCAGATAGCTTTGTTGAGGTAGGTTTGGTGCAAAAATGCAAATAAAAAGGGGTCCCTGCAACATGTCTGCAGGGGGTTCCATGCCATGGGCAGTGCTGTTGCTGCTGCTGGCCTCAGGCGTGCAGGAGAGCAGTGTGCACGCAGCAGACACAGCTACCACCACGCTATCACAGAGTGCTTCGCTTCCGACCGGGACGGCATCGTACACAAAGTCGGAGTCTGTGTCTTACAGTGGTACCGAAACGTATACAGTGACGGAAACGTTTTCAGAAACGATGACAAAGTCGTTGGTAGAATTTACCCATTTACGTCTGGACTTCTCTTCAACAGGGTTTCATCAAGGGGATGAAGTTCGGGTGCGAATTTCGACTGTGGTGCATACCTCAAGCAATACAGTGCCTGTCATCCATTCGGACACCTTTCTGCCGTTTTTGAATGCCTCTGCTCCAGGCGCGTCGGTGGACTTCCGTATGTTTGAAGTCGGTGTAGTGGACTCCTCTGTGACAACAACGTGCGCCTCCTTGGTCGCATCCTCCTCTCAACCGTACTTCTCTTCCATCGAATTTGGCGTGAAAGAAGGTGAGCCTGTCGATCATCAGTACACCCCATCTGCGCATTTTACTACCTACATTCCGGCAACGAACTTCACGTTTTGCGTTAAATACAATGACCCACAGTTTATATTTCCTGACGAAAACACTTGGCTTATGCTGCAGTACAATACAGAAAGCTATGCCACTTCTTCGACCCCTTCGGGCACATGGTACTTCACCCCTTCTCCGCCACGTGTTCGAATGTTGGTTCCTGTTGACCCTTCAGCTGGCGACTATGCACCCCTAGGGTTTGTCTCTGACGGCACATTCGGCTTTACATTGAGCAGCACAGAGTGCAATACTTCCTCTTCCGACTCTGCCTGCGGAGTGGGCGACTCTGCAAAGATCGTTCCCGCTGGGTCACCCTGCACGATAGAGACCTATACCGGAGGGGTCTATGTTGGTGCGAACCTTGTTTCACCCGGAGGTGCATGGAGCACCTCAGGTCTCGCACGGTATCATGAAGGAACCTATGCAGGCGGGGTAGGCAGAATCGCGGAAGGCACCGCATTGCCCTTTTCCACCACAACACAAACTGCTCAGGCGGCAGCAGGGGGGACGGTGTATGGGTATTTCCGCTTGCCTGATGGACCTGGAGAATATGAGATCTGCTATTCCGCGCAAACTCAACGTGCAGAAGTGTACAGCGCCCAGCTAAACAGCACCTACACCAATGTGACGGTCTCCGAACAGATCGAAGCACTGCCGGTCTGGACAAAGGTTTTCCTTTGCGAAGCAAGCGACACCTGCTTATACTCCGCAAACACCAGCATCTTCACTGTCCTCAACGCCACCATGGGGTGGACCATGTACGACCTTACCCCGCAATCCTGGGGTACTATCAAATTCTCTGGCGACAACCTGCGTAGGGTTCCCTCTCAGGTTGCCACCACGTTGACACCAACGGGGGATGCATTTAGGATTGTTCCGAACTCTGCGCAGGATGCGTCCTTTCTTGTTTACCCTGCTTGCTTTGGAACGGCTGCGATGACGGTTTCAGGCGCAGCTTACGACGGTGGTGCAACACTAACCGGTGATCCAACAAACCCTGAAGACCAAAGCTTATCCTCCAATACAACCTACGGGGAAGCATTTGTCCCTGCAAGTGGTGACTACATAGTGTGCTATCGTAAATGGAATGAGTACGGCAAGTGGCGTGTACTCTCCTACGACGCAACCCCGCATGAGGTCTTGGGTGGGATGAACTACTCATCAAACCTGCTGACCCCAGGGGTCTACGCGAATTCGCTGCAAAGACGCCGTCCGTTTCTAGCATGGGAGCTGCTCTCAAATTTAACCTACGCCGAAACAGAAACACCAGTGGTCATCAACGCAGTATATGGTGGAAGAGTAGACTCTCGCAGTTGGACCGGATTTCATGGTACCATTCTTCGTGTGGTGCCGTATAATCGTGGGTGTGCAGGAGATCAGACGAATAGCGATTTGACCGACCACTTTTCATCTGATTGTGTCGATGGAGGAGAAGAAGAGTGCTCGGTGGAACAGCTTCTCGCAGGGCTTCCTTGCAAGGGAAGGTTTGAAAACGGAATGATTGACCGCGTCTTCTTTCAGGTGCGGATGCCTGTCCAAACGTCGCCGGCGACGAATCGTATTTGCGTGAAAATGGCCTGGCTCAATTGGATTTCACCGCCTCACATATCAGAGTTGTCACTCAATTCGAATCCTTCTCTTTCTAGCCTCTCCGGGACCAGTTTGGAGCTGCTTGCCAAACCAACCCTCAGCCTTGCCTCAAAAGGGATGCTAGAAAATATGGAAAAGATCGTCTACTTCTCCGACCTTTCTGGCAATCTGTCGACCAATGATATTGTGAGTTTCATCCCTTCATTTCGTACCTTTGATATTGGGGAGTTGGTTGAGGTGATTGGACCGCCATTAGCTGGACAGAACATTGTGTGGACGTTGAAGCCTGGTATGACCGGGCTTGTATGGGAGGTAACGATTGAAGGCTATCGGATGTCGTTTCCGGATCATCAGGGTGGGTGGAGGAATGCGATCTTCCCGCCGTCGTCGTTGAAGCTTGAGGTGCAGGAGTGTTCTTTGAGTAGAAAGTACTTCAATGCGAACCAGATTGACTCCTCATTACAGCCGTACTGCCAAAAGCTGGGTGCAGGTGTACCGGCTACTGCAGGCATTATGTACCCACCTTGCAGCTTAATGCCAAACGTTGCTTCGTTCTGTGCGCCGCATACCCTAAAGGAATGCAATACATCGCGTCTCATGAAGGACATCACCAAGCACAGTACAGACGGCAGCGACGACGTCGTCCCCCTCGATTCGGTTGCCTCAAACCTGCACGGCGTGGCGGCAGTGATCAGTGTACCCAAATACGCCTTCTCAGAGCTCTCGATATGCTACAAAGGCAGCAACGCAGGGTGGCTCCGCATGCAAGAAGGGGGCTCAGGATGGACAACGGGAACCCACTTCAAATCGGTGCGTCTCACAACAAATGTGGTGCCGGCCCCGGGGAGAAGGCTTATCTCTGCAAAACATCAGCAGTTTTCGTTGTCACCGTCTATTGCGTTTGACTCCATCCGTGCGAAGTTTGTGCCCGACCAAGCGAACGTACTAAACGCAAACTGCCTGCAGCCCCCTGCAGGCACGGTCACAAACCACGCGGCGTCATACGTCAAGGTGAAGTCCTCTGTGTTCAGTGTGCTGCTTCCGTCGGAGGGCGGGTCGTTTTGGTTTTGCTTTCAGATATTATTGACGCCAACGGACACCTCCGACACGTGGATGCGTGTTGGGCCGTACACCCTCGAGGCAACAGGAATCCACTGGCGTTCCTCGGGGCAGCTCCTCAACATGGGTACTGCGAACATCGAGCTGGCCCGCACCAATGGTCTCTTCAACATCAACCCTGGAGCAGATATGACCAAGATCGTGCTTGCGAACGACACCTGCCATGCAACGGGTGTGTCAGGCATCGGCCCGCTCCTCTCCACCCCGGTGCAGAAGCTTGTGACCGACCTGGGTCCAACGGACGGACTCAACTCAGACGCATCCTTCGTGATCACGTTGCCTCCTGTTGCAGGGGACGTGCCTGCGATCTACCACGTCTGTGTGTACACATTCTTCGTCGCGACCTCAGAGTCTGCATGGGTCGAGGTGTCCCACGCGAGTGGAGGCCTCTTCGTGACGAAAGGGTCGGACATCAAAGGGTGGACCCTGCACAACTCGATTATCCCGCAGTATGACCTAGGGTTTGTGAATAAGAAGCTGGCTGTGGCGGGCGCGTCGACTTTGCTGCCGTCGGCGGAGTACGGTTTCGTCATTTCCTTCGCGAAGCCGAAGTTTGTGCCAATCAACTTCAAATTTGTGAAGATCGGTGGCCCCAAACTGCGCATCCCTGCGAACTCCGATGGGCAGGGGTGGAAGTGGGAGTTCAACAGCGATGCGCTGCGTGGGTGCGACCCTATTGGCGTGCATGGCACGATGTCCGACGACAACTGCCTTGGGAGCACCTGCACCTCTGGGGAATACGTCGGGGGCCATAGAAACTACTCCGTTGCACTGACCCTTCCCGACGTGGGTGTGTACCTCGTGTGTCTCCGCTTTGGGAACGACTCCTGGCTGCTGGTACCTGCAGAGAACGGCGACAATCATTTGTACACTGTGCCGTCGTACCTCCAATTCGAACGTGTGCGGGCAACCAACATATCGGTCGAGGATTTGCGTGTGTCTGGGCCAACAGCAAGCAGCATGGCCTCATGGTGCTCTGGGTATGCCTGCGGCGACAAACTCAAGTTCGCAGGCTGGGGTGAGGTGTGCACACCACCACCCACGAACCACACAAAGGCACTGTCGCAGGGCTGGTTCGACCTCTCTTCATGGAACAGAGTTGCCTCGACAATCGCGTTTCACGACAGCAACCAAAAGGTGACTGCGTTCAACTTCCCCCCAGACAACTTCTACTCAACTGTTGTGAAGGTGTGTCTGTTTAAGTCCTCCGACTATGGAGACGTAGCAGCGCGCATGATGTCACTTCCTCCAACCAACTCAACTCTCAACGGAACAATCGATGCAAACAGCACCAACGGATCAAACCTTGGTATGGGCAACGGCAACAGTATCAACGGCACGAACAGCAGCAACGGGACCAACACCACAGCACCACCAGCACCGATACTGCCTTACATTGCGAACAAGGACGTGGTGTACACCCTGTGGAACAGAGGTGACCCTGCTGAAGGGGGCGGGTCTGTGTACTGGAAGCCGCAGGGGGTCGTCGAAACATTGCTTGTGACAAGCAAGTTTGACCTGACCCAGCCGCTGACCTTGAATCCTGGGGAGTTGATTGAGTTCACTGTGCAGCCCGCCTTGCAGAACGTGCCGGTGATCCTCCAGGGCGTTGTGTACATGTCGTTGTGCTCAGATGTGGTTTGCACTGCCCTCAGCGCAGACCAGCCCTTCGTAGTGAATAACGTCGCTGGCTGCTACGGTGCCCCTGCAACACAGTACGGTTGGGAGCCATGGGGGCGCAGGCAAAACCTGAACCTATTAGGGCAAGCGACCTTCCGGTTTACGATATCATCGAACTGCCCGCCCTTCGGCTGTCTGGTCAGGTTCTACGCAAAGCTGGGCGGCGCGGTCGTGTGGTCTGACGTCATTTCCATTCTCTCAGGCGAGATCGGCATTCCCGATGGCGTTACTGTGAACGACAAGGAGGTGCCAACCTGTACGGCGATCACTGATACCTGCAACGTCACCATATCCTGCATCCACAACGAGGAGTGCCCGGTCGTTATTGCGGCCAGGAAGAACGGGCCACGTCTGTACGCTGCGAGCGGCTTTATTACCCTGAGCCACCCGCCTTTGGAGAAGAACATCAGCACCCTTGGGTTTGGCAATCCGAAGATCAAGGCGTGGAACTCTAAGGGTGTGGCGACGTTCATCTTGACGCCTATCGTGATCCCTGGGGTGCTGCGGGAGAGCGTCGTGCTGGACATTGTGCTGCCAGTGGTGGGGACAAAGATCACTATACACATTACGAGACGAGTACCCGCGATGGCGCTGATCAGCGGGGTGCTTCCGCTGGACACACAGAACAACTCACACAGCTTTCGGGTCACCGGGAAGGTTCCGGTCCCCGTCTGGCTGCCGCTCACATCCCGCAGCCAACCAAAGGCGTCTTCATCATCATTTCTGGTCGCTGCGACTGGGTCGTATCTGCAGATTGGTGTGCCATATGAACTGCGTTTCAGTGTCTTTGCGGAGGGTGTCATCAAGGTTGGGGTGAGTGACAAATGGCTGATCCGCCTCTCTGTTTCGGCACCGGGTACTACTGTCACGGATTTGAACGGTGCGGAGCTGGGATGGCAGCCACCTGTGGCTGCACACAACTCTTCTGAGCTGGGCATTGTGTTCATGGTGCAGGGTGGTACGGGGTGTTCCCGCCTCAACACGAACAAGCCGTCTCTAGGAAAGGCTTTGGGGCAGGGTTGCGACTTCTTCGTGCACATCAACGACACGGTGCTGGGTATCAAGCTCGTCTCGACACTGCGCACACCGGTGCGCATCCCTGCCACGACAGTGCGGGTGATCGTACCAGGCGACTCTCTCTTCAATGCCTCAATGCAGCCTTCAAACGGGAACATCCGTGCACCCATACAAACGGGTGTGCAAGTGACAGTGATCCCTGGTACATTTGTTTTCGGAGAATTCGTGAACGATGAATTCCACTACGGAGGAATCTTCTCGTTGTTCGGTGCAAATGGGTTAGATCATATGGGGGTAAGGATGACTGATGCGGACCCAGCGAAGGGGGTGTTGGTGAAGAAGTATCCGCTGTCAACGGTGTCGCAGGTGATCAACACGAAGACGAGTGAAGTGCAAGGTGTCTGGGCGGCATCCTGGACATTGAAGACAGACCGTGCCTGTGCAGGGTGCGTGTTCTCGTTCCATTCCGAGGGGGGTGCTTCGCCAGACTCTTTGCAGTCGTTTCTTACGGCAGATTTTTATGACGAGACGACGAAGCTTAAATGCACAGCATCTTCTCAAAAGGTGCAGTGGAAGTCGGATTCATTTGAATCCGAGTCGTTCTCTGTTGTGGTGGAACCGCACAATGCTGCAGGGGTGAACACGGTGTGGCCACGTCTGGTTGTTTCTTTGGTGGAGCTTGGGGTTGTCACTGCGGGCACACTTTCTCTGACGGAGGCAGGCTCAAGCATAACACCTGTGTACGACAAATTGGGTGTTCAGGTGCAGGCCACGTCCTCAGGGCAGAAGGTCATCCAAGCAACAATGCAGCTTGTCAACGGTCGTGCCGTGGCGGTCTTCCAGCTCAAGGCGTACGGCGTGGTGCCCACCATCCAGACCCTCTTCACCTCCACCATCACCACCAGCCTTGCCCAACCGGACGGCACTTTTAAACCCATTCTCTGCGAATTCGCTGCCCTCCTCATCCCTCTCCGCGTCTCCCCAACGGTCTCCTTCGGCATCGACAGCTTTGCTGTGACTGGGGCCACGCCGTTGTGCGCACAGTGCCAAAACATTGGAAGCACCTGCCTCTGCAACCAATGGCTGACCGACCCTGTCGTACACAAACGGGTGGAGTTCAAGGTCCTCTTTTTCAACACCACCTCCCTTGCGACAGTACGCAACTACCAAAACTACAACATCTCTGTACGGGTTGGAGCTGCCTTCCCTCTGTGGACATGCGACAGCCTGGGGCGGGGTGCCACCTGCATCACGTCTTCAGCAATGCGCCTGCAGAAGCGCTACGTAGACATTGCAGGCTACGACGACCTGCACACAGAGCAGCACTATGAATACGGCGACTACGGCCCCGTCCACTTCGAGAAGCACGCCCAGCAGTACCACACCGCCTACAGAGGCGAAGGCGTCATCTCCCTCATCCCCGCAGACCCCACCCCCGCCCGCGACGTCTCCTTCGAAATCTGCACCGTCTTCCCCAGGTCCTCCGTCTCACCTCTCGAAGCGCTGGATACAGCAGTAGGGTGCATTCAGGTCCGTCTCTGGGCTACACCAGAAGCACCTCGTGTTCTTTCTATAGGATTGGCAAGTGTTGACCTTTCGTTTCATGTGGTCGGCGCGGATCCGTCGTTTGTTGCGCTTAACTCTGGAGGGGAAGTGGCGTTTGCGAGGCAGAATGCGGGGAGTCGGGTGCAGCAGTGTGGGTACCATCCGTCGCGGATCCGGTTCGTCGCGATGGTGTACTTTACGATGCCCGGCAAGCTGCAGCGTTACTGTATCTACGACCGGTCGGTGGTGGTGACAGTGGAGCATGGATACCCCGCAGCACGTCTGGTACCGAACAACGTTCCTGAGGCAAGAGTACGTACCAATGCAAGCGCAGCCTCCCCCTTAGCATCGTACACAACGCTTTCGCAACGCTTCGTGCACGACCTGCCTCCATCCACTGCAGTAGAGTTCTCAGTTCTCAATGAGGTGCAGGCGGCGTCGTTCACGCTGTACGGCGCTACGAAGGGTGCAGACATCCTATCGTACACAACGTTGGCACGCTACTCCGCAGGGCACGTTACACCAGGGAAGTACACCTCCCTGCAGGTTGCCAATAAGGTGGTCTCGGTGGAACGTTGTCCCAGCACCACAACCATGGCCTGCGCAATAAACTCCTATTTAACGTCCTGTCCTGATGCTGGTATGGGTTGGGAGTATGTGCCTGCGAAGGTAGGGCTTCCGTTTCCGTTGCAGGTGTCTGTGGAGAACAATGAGCTGCGACGTTCCTGGTCGTATCCGGATTCATTGGTTTTGGTGGAGTCTGTTCCGGCAACGATGGGGTGCGGTGATGGGGGTGTGTTTAATTTGCTCAAAGTCAACCCGAGTCTTGACCATATTTCGCATCCGGTTGACTCCTTTGTGACGACAGAGGCAACGCAGGTCACTGGAGGAATCGGTCTGTCTTGGGTGCAGTTCTCCGAACCCTGCCAGTTTTGTGTCCTAAAGTTCACTCTCTGCGACCCAGACACGCTCTCCAAGGCAGCGTGCCTCATATCAGGCCTAACCGAACTCCCCAACGGCCCACCCCTCGTCTCCCGGGTGCGTATCACAAAACCCTTCTCCATCGAAAAGTCGCAGGCAAACAAAGTCGTCGTCTCCTCCCAAATCCTCCCAAACCTAGGCACCACCCCTTTAGGGCAAACCATAGTACAGGTGGGTTCTGCGTTTACGTTGACCTTCTCGAGTGTCACGGAGATGGGCGGGGCAGGGTCGAATTGGGTGTACCGGTCTCCGGTTGACACGACGTTTTTTACTGTGGAGATTATGTCAAAGTGGATTGATTCTACTGTCATCGATTCTACAAGGGAGAAGTATGGGAATGGTGGTTTTATCGCACCGTTTACTGGGACGGTTGGGGCTTGCGCGGTGGATTCGGCGCTTTTTGATGGTTCATATGCTATAAAAGTTGCAGCTATACCTGACAAGCCTGTGACGTTTTCGTTTACCAGGTCGTGCTCGCAGTGTGAGGTGTGGATGCGGTACACTATGGGGAGTACGACAGCGTCGTTCTCCTTGAGGGAGAAGATCGGGAACGCGAAGGGCACGCAGTACCTCGTTCAGGCGTGCGGGGTGAAGTGGCTCCTTGCCGGCACACCGCTTCCTGCAGTGCAACGCCGCCGGCCGTTCTCTTTGACAGGCTGGCGCGCAGACGCGAACAACATCGCTTCCTGGGACCCAACCGACACAACCGAACTGCAGGTCGTCACCCCTGGCCTTGGCATTGGAGGGAACGGTGGTGGCGGTGTATGGCGCATTCTCTCTCCAGCCCGCCTGCCCAATGGTACGCAGAACGTTGGGACGGTGCAGCCAACTGATGGAGTGGCAGTGGTTAAGCTGGAGGTGACGAGGTCGTGCTATTCATGCACATTGCAGGTGGATGTGTACAGCCATACGGTATCGGTCGTGACGACTGCAACAAAGCTGGTAGCGATCCCCGACGTAGAAGGGCAGGAGGTACAGGGCTGCTGCCGCAACGTCTCGCTCTTCAAATTTACCGTCTTCGCAGCCGATGAGTACGGAGACCGTGCCTACACCACAGGCGGGCCCACCCCCCTCTCCTGGTACTCTGCGCCCCCTAAGGTGGCTGCGGTCGCCCTCTCTGTCAAGGTCCCTTCTATGCCAAGAATTATCGCCTGGCGGACGGAAATGCCCCGCGAAACCCCTTCGGTAACAATCAGAGGCTCCTGTGTGGTCAACGGCATCCCCTATGGGCAGCTCTGTGGAGAGGGCACTGCGCCGGGGAAGGTGGAGGTGGAGGTGTCGGGGGGGACGCTGACAGACTTTCCTATAGAGTTTGCGTTGTCGGATGGTCTGCCGGTCACGACAATGTTGTTTGGCAACCAGGCTGCGCCCAGGGTGACGCGAGGGCTTGTGGCAACGGCGTTGGAGGTGAACAGAGAGGCGCCCATCCAGGTCAAGTCTGGTGTCGCGTTGTCGATTCCCGTCTTTGGTGTTGCGTACTACGCGCTGGGGGTGGGTGCGGTGCCGACCCTGCAGGTTGCTTCGCTCGGGTTGACCACCGCCAGAGTGTATTACCAATGTGCAGCGTGTCCGGACTGTGTCATCCAAGGGCAACGTATCGTGTTTGCAAGTGGCCGAGCTCTAGTGGATGTGAAGTTAAAGTGGAGCAACTCATCAAGCACCAGTGTCGAGTGCATTGCCTTCGTAGAGCCGGCAGACCCCCGCATGGCGACAGTCAATTTTACAATTCAGTCCTCCATAACCCCAAGGTATACGTGGGTGTTTGTTACCACTCCGACAATGATGGTGAATTATCCGCCAAAAGATCATAAAAAAGCGGTTGTGTCCCGAGTATTTGCTCCGATTGAGTTGGTCATCGAAGCGTACACACGGTTTTATGAGGAGACAAGCCAAGGTGGTTATGTGCACTGGAATGCGACAGACTTCCCGGCTACGAAGCTGCTTGCAAAGACACAGCGAGGGAAGGAGTGTTTCACGACGACGTCTGTGACCCTGGGGAGTTACGGTACTGTGCTGAGAGTGACGGGACACTATACGCAGCTGCCGTGCACTGTGGGGGGGCTGGTGGATGCGGGGTTGAACAGTCTATTTCCGATGGGCACGTCGATGTTCAACTCGTTGGAGACCAGCGCAACGGAGCCGTACGAGATGCGTCTGATGCCACAGTACGTAGGAGCTCTGCGGGTGGGGGTCAACTACACAGGGCTCACCGCATTCACCTCTGCTGGCCATCCTGCTGCTGTTACAGGGGAGAAGATCGGCATGCTTGTGCACGTACTGCAGAAGGACGGCACCATCGCAGTGGGGGACTACCACACAGATGTGTTGGTGCGGCTGTCGAGGCCCGGCCGCGAGTTTGACTTTATCCAACGTGTGAAGGCAGGTGTCGTGCGCATGGTGATTGTGGTGACAGAGGAGACGTACAACAGACAGACAGGCGCAGAGGAGGCCTATGTTGTGCAGATCATCCCCTTCAACACCTCCGTGCCCATCATCCAGCATACGGGGCTGCCTTCGCTGCACGTTGTCAGAAAGGGGCGTGTCCTGCAGGTGGAGTACCGAGGGCTGCCCATGCAGGGTGTGCAGGATGAGGCGTGGCGTGTGCTCGACGCGTCGTCTAAGTGGATGGTGGGGTACGCACTGCAGCTGCGGGTCAAGGCGCTGGACACTGCGGTGCCGCCGAACCTGGTGTATGACTTTACTGAGAAGGTGACCTTGGACTCTGCCAACATCCCGTGTGTGGGTTCGGACCAGAACCTCTCATGGCTCGCGGCCACATGCCTGCCCCCTCTACAGGGCGACCAACGGTGGCGTGCGGGAACACTGCCGTGCTCCTCTCAAGAGGTGCTCCCGTGCACAGGGTCCGTCTGGAGCAGCTGCACCGAACCGCCTCTGCCTGGAGCGGACGTCGAATATTTGACTAAACACTCTGGGGTCTTACATGGTGTGCTGGCTTCCATCGAAGGAAACGTTTCGACCGTCGCAACACCAGTGTCAACAGTGAGCATTGCGACGAACCAACTGCACAACAAAGGCTGTCTCGTGGGGAGCACTGCAGACGCGAAGTCGGTTGCGCTCATTGAAAACGGCATCTCCGTGATAGGGTCGGTGCGGTTTGATGCGGAAACCACACAGGATGCGTACTTCCGTCTTGTAAACAGTGCGGTCGGCGTGAAGTACTCCTTTGTCCGCGCACAGTACGTCTTCTCGATAACCTTCTCCGACATTGCGTGCGACCTCCCCATCCACAAACCTAAGGTGTACGAAGTCACCACCCCAGCACCTACACCAAAACCTCCAACAAGCTTTCTCACCTTCGCGCCAAAGAACATAACAAACGCACCCCCACTCTTTGTTCCGGTGCTGAATGAGTCGCTGTGCGACTTTCCATTCCCGAACAATGTCATGCGTCCTCACGTTTTGTTCCGTTTGTCGCTTACAATCAACGACGAAAACGATGTTCGTGTCTCTGCTGAATCCTACGCATCAATCCGCATTAGCGCAGACTGCTACCTCAATGATACAGACTTCCGTTTGGGACGCATTGGAGGGGTTTCGAAGACGGAGGTGACAAGCCCTCTTGGGTGGAACACTACTACTGCACGGAACGGGTTTGTCAACTTCGAACGGCTTGCGTTTCATGGCACCTGCGAGGAGGCGGTACTGACCTTTTCTTGCTTCGGACATTCATTAGACATGAAGGACGCCTGCGGACGCCTTGTGATGAGAACCTACCCCTTCCGTGTTACATACGACAACTTCACTTCAAACGCCACTAACAACACAGATGCACCGCCAACAAACCCTCCGGCGCCTCCGCTTTCGCAGCCAACACTTCTTGTGAATATGCTGGACCTCGATGCGTTCACGTTGACCTTACAGCGGAGACGGTTTCTTGAAAGCACATTGCTCCTAAGTTTGCGTCAAAAAAGCCAATATCCTGATGATCTGCGAAGTGTTGCGGTAGCTGCGGTATGCACTGTACCGAATGTTCGAGCAATGCATGGGTTGACAGAGGCCGATAGGATGAGCCCCGATGTGTGTTCGTTGTTCAACGCTTCTGTGGATTTTGTTTTGCGCGATGCCGATGTGTTAGTTGAGGACTGTGGTGTAGAAGGGTGCGCAACTCTCGTAGAGTTTGCGGTGATAGTGCTCAACCCTTCAGACGGGGTTCTCGCAAATGACGTATTCGCGTCATTCACCCTTGCTGTCAACGATGCAGAGTCTCCCCTCCGCACCCAATACCGTCTCGATCCGAATAATGCACTCCTCTCCACATCCTTCCCACAACAGGGTACCAATCTCGGAACCGGAAACCCCCTGGTCAGCACCATAGCTCCCGGTGTCCAAGTCTCACCAACACCGGCCCCAATAGATCCAAATCTATGGACGTTCTTGCAACCTGCCGGGCAATTGGAATGTCCTCTGAAGCTTTTGATAGTCGTGCTATTATTATGCATGGTTTGGTAAAGGGGGGGTGGATTTGGAAAAAAAATGAGGAGTTTTTTTTTTTGTCAATTTTTTTTAACCGCTGTTTTGTTATGAGTTTTGTTTTGTTTGGGTTTCTTTCTTTGACAAAAGATGGTGCTTTATACGGACGACATGGTTCTTTGAGATTCACTGTCACGAGAGGGCTTTGTATTTCAAGTCAACTTTCTTTGCCACACCCCGAGGCATGCGCCAAACCTGTGGAAAAGAGGCACCAAAGAGAAAAATGTGTTTACAGCTTCCTTACGGATACTGCAAGCATAAGGCGTTGACCGCGCTTCATTACATTGCCTCTTCTCCCATCTACCTTCACTCTTCATTATCCAATGACTTTTTTCAGAAGAAAAAGCAGCTTTTTTTAGCTTTTCTCCCCCTTTCACGAGTTGATTTTTCAATCAACTCAAACAAAAGAAAGACAGTAGAATAAGAAATAACAGAATCTGAGACAAAAAAAATTCTACCTTTTTTCCCACATTTTGTCACCCGCCATCCTTCTTCCCACACCTTTTTTTTTCAGACAAATTTGAACAATAAGAAAATGGCCTGTTAGGTTGTTTCGTTCATACATTGATATACACTCTATTGCTCCTCCTTTTTTCCTCCCTTCCACCCAAATGGCGTGTACATCACGCAGCGATATCCTTGATTTATTGCAGGATGAAGAAACCGTTGATTTGACGCACACCGTACTAAGCAAGAGCACCGCCAGGCTTGTGGCAGACCGGCTTCCGAACCTGACGAAATGCAAGCATTTGAAGATGGAGGCCTGCTACCTGGGGGATTGGTGCAGCATGCTGTCAGATGCGTTGCCGTTCTCTTCAGTTTTGAGTTTGGATTTATCGACGAATTACATAGGAGAGCGGGGCGCTGAAGATCTGTCACGCGCGTTGCCAAAGACTCATATTGACAGCTTAAATTTGTGGAGCAACGGGATAGGTGATGTAGGGCTGACTGCGATAGGCGATGTACTGCCGTTAACGAGGATTACTTCATTGAACCTAAGAAGTAACCGGATCACGCGAGTGGGGATGAAGCGGTTTGCGAGGAACGTACCCCTCAGTAATTTGACCTGCATCATCCTCCGGAACAATACTCTGACAGACGGTGGTGTTGTCGATTTGGTGAAAAATCTGCATATGTCATCCGTCCAAATCCTTATCTTAGAAGGCGTTGCAATGAAGGACAAAGGTCTTCTCGCTATCTGCGCCCCACAGTACGAAGACCTCGGAGGAAGGAAGGGAGACGGGGAAAAAAAGCTCCCTGCAAATTCATGGCTAAAAGGGAATGTAAAGGAGATTATTACGGGGGCGCATTTGTTGAGTTTGGATGTCTCGTTTAATCAGTTTACGACAGAGTCGATTATGTTGACGGGGGAGAATTTGGTGCATTTGAATTTAACTTCGTTGAATTTGAGGAACTGTTTTATTGATGATTTGTCGGTTCGGCACTTAGCGAATGGGATGCGGGAGTCGGTGTTGACAACGTTGGTGTTAGAGGGGAATAATATCACGTCGTTGACGCCGTTTTTGAATCATCTTTCTGTGTCCTCCTTGACGTCGCTGAATGTAGCGCGGAATCAGTTGGTGGCGAAGGAGGTAGAGCCATTTCTGCGGTTCCTCAGTCACAGAAAGGATTCTCAAGATGCAGACAAAGTGAAAAGCTTTGAGGACTATCAGACCTATCAGTGCCTCGACAGATGCATGTCTGACTACGTCAAGGAGGCTGCCGCAACTCATCTCAAAACGTTCATTCTCGATGACGGTAAAGTAGAGGCCTACCCACCCCCAAACCCAGTGGTCATAGAAGATACTACGCTCCAGCAGACCATTAATGATTCACTCAAGAAGATGAAGTAGGGGGTTTTTGTGCGATTTTTTTTGAAAAAAATAGAAAAGCAACTTTCTAGTTGTGTTATGGAGGGGGTCAAAAGATGTGGTGCATTCATCTTTCAATGGTTTTTTCTTTTTTTGTCCCGCAGTCCTGTTTACATTGGTCTGGGTTTTAGATTTTGCACAATTTGAACAATTTGAACAACACCTTTTTTTTGCTCATTTTCCTCCAAAATCTCGTTCACTCCCTATTCATACCAGATTCATAGTGATTGTTCAAAGCATAACAATGTCTTCTGTCCACGCAGTTGCCGCATTTGACGGAAAGAAGGTTGTCGAGGACTACACCTACGAGATTCGTGACCTCTGTGCACACGATGTTGAGATTAAAATCACCCACTGCGGTGTGTGTGCCTCTGATGTCCACCTTGTGGACCAGGATTGGGGGTCCAAGCAGGATAGACCTTTGGTGCCTGGTCATGAGATTGTTGGGACTGTGGTGCGTGCGGGGCCGGAGTCTGTGCTGAAGGTGGGACAGCGTGTAGGATCTGGATGGCAGGTGGGGAGCTGTGGAGACTGTGTGCAGTGCAACCGTGGTGTGACGCAGCACTGCCCGAAGATGGAGCAGACGATGCAGGGGCTGCACTCCATCTCGGGTACCCGCAACTACGGAGGCTTTGCGGACCGCATCATGGTCGACTCACGCTTCGCATACGTCATCCCTGAGGAGCTCAACTCTGCCGAGGCTGCACCGCTCCTCTGCGCTGGACTCACCGTGTTCTCCCCCCTCAAGCGCCTCGGTGGTGGTGCCGGATCCCGTGTGGGTGTTGTGGGCATCGGAGGTCTTGGCCATCTCGGAGTGCAGTTCTCGAAGGCCCTCGGCCACAAGGTGACTGCAATCTCGCATTCGCCCGACAAAGAGGAGTTCGCCCGCAAGCTTGGAGCGGATGAATTCCTCAACAGTGGAGACGCCAAGGCAATGGAGGAGGCGGCCAACAGCCTCGACTTCCTGCTTGTCACCATCAGCGCGAACATCAACTGGGATCAGTACCTCTCTCTTCTTGATGTGGAGGGCACTGCATGTCTGTGTGGGATTCCCACAAAGAAGCTGGAGATCACTGCGCTTGGGCTTGTGTTCCGTCGTATCTCTGTAACAGGGTCGCTC
Source organism: Rhynchopus sp. YZ270_cl-10 (assembly GCA_964035575.1). Lineage (NCBI taxonomy): Eukaryota > Euglenozoa > Diplonemea > Diplonemida > Diplonemidae > Rhynchopus > Rhynchopus sp. YZ270_cl-10. The sequence continues at coordinate 437,306 of OZ037901.1, forward strand.
CTGTCCTCCCCAGATGAGGCACGTGAGATGCTTGACCTTGCTGCAAAGAAGAACATCGCCTCGATTGTCACAGAACTCCCGTTCAAGCAGGCCAACGAATCCCTGGACCGTGTTCGTGAGGGCAAGCCGCGTTTCCGTGACGTTCTGGTCATGGACCAGTAAATAAGGAGAAAATTAATGTGCGCCTGAAAATGAGAATGATCAGTGTGTAATCAGTGCAGGGGGAAAAACAAAAATGTATTTCCTTGCGCTAGTACGTCACTTTTGCTATTCTCTTTTTTTTGGCAATTTTTTTGTCTTTTTTGTTTCATTTTGTGACCGAGTGCTCTATCTCCCACCCCTACCTACATTGGATTTTTGTTTTCCCTCTCTTGACAGTGTACCAAGGTACACTGTCAAGAGAGGGCTGTTTTTTTTTTCAGGTCAACTTTTTTTCTCTTTTTATTGAATAAAATATTGCATTCGTGTTAAATAGTATTCATATTTCACTCCCCCTGACCTGGAGACACGCGTTTTCTTCCCTCGCTACGCTCGAGGAAATAAACTGTGACTCAGTCCGGGAGCGTGAAATAATGGGAATCTCATTTCGCGAATAAATAGGTTATTTTTCTTTTTTCTTTTTTTCTTTTTCTTGCAGTGTTTTTGCAAAGAGGAATATTGTATTGGTGTAATCCTTGGAGCACACTAATACAACCATTTCAAAAAATATGATCAAAGGGGAAAAAGGGCAAAGACACGACTGTCTTTGTGATGACACTATAGTCTTTTCCTATATATCCGCCAATGGCAGGCAAATGTCGCTCTTTCGCTCTTTGGGCCGCTACGCAAGCCAACGGTTGGGTTTTTTGTGAAAATGAAACAGCAAACAGCAACAATCCCAAAGAGAAACAAAGCTCTGTCGCACTCTTTTAGGGCTGTCTGTAAAAAAGGCAAAAAAAGGCAAAAAAAAAAAAAAAAATGAACACTCCCTCTCTCCTTTGTTTTGATGGCACAGCACACAGAGGCTTAGGTTCATCGTACAAAGATTTCTTTCTTTTTTTTTTTTTTTTTTTTTTTTTTTTTTTGATGACATTTTTTTCGTGCGGTTTAGGACGTTTCAATTCAATTCTTTTCCTTCTGGTTCAGATTCCCAAAGGAAACGAAGGTGTGCGGTCAAGCATACCTTCTCATTGGTTTTATAACAATCGCGGTGAATACAGTCTCGCATGGCATGTACACCAAACCCTATGAGAACAAAATACCACTACAGTAACTCACAAAAGTCCCACCCTAATAAAAGGGCGGTTATTAGGCGTGGCTTTTGATGATTCACTGTTGTGATAAAAAAAGGGCTTCGGCCAAACATTGAGTACATACCCTAGGTTCTCCAAGCGGGGCCTTAGGCGATTGTCGACACAAAAAAGGCCTTTTTCCCCTTACTTTGCATTTTCCCAAAAAGAAATGATTCTGTTCATGATCTTTGTCACTCTGATCCTTTCTATTCGCATCATTTTTTCAGATGCAAATCATGAAAATGGATTGTAGGACTACATCATCACCTTGGGCCCTTCCCACAGCGGTGGAAACCTCCTCTTCCAAATCACGTTCGCGCTGTTGGTAGCAATGATCAATTAATGGAGCAATCGGCACGAAGTTGCGTACCATCCAGAAGGATATGTACTCTTCTCCAACAGTCCCCTTGATGTATTGTGGAGAAACTCTTCTCACAGCAGCTAGTACTTGTGCAGATGGTCCCGCTCCATTGAGTTGCAGAAGTGCCAGTACGCTCCGTCCTTCCCGCTCATCATTGCACTCTGTTATGCGCGCTCCATTCAAATAGAAAGATGCGAAGGATCCAAAGATTTTGTGCAAATTTCAGCCCCGAACTTCCCTCTTGCCCCACTCCGTCCACGATTTGACTCGCGATATCACTCGGGAGCGCCAGCGCGTCCTGCCATCGTAGTTTCAAATCGCCTCCGTTGGGTCCTATAACAACACCGTCAAAATCCTCAGCAGTACTGCTGGCAGGAGTCGGGTCGGTAAAACATGGTACTGTTCCGCGGAGTGATACACTGGGTTCCCAATAACTGCAGGGCAAAAGGCGTTGGCAATTTCATCGCGAGCGAGCGCGCACCTGTGGGTAAACTGTGCCCAAGGTACACTGTTCACGAGAAGGGCTTTGTATTTTTTTGTCAGAGGTCAATCGGAGGTGCATCTCCCTTCCACCTCAGGCACATTAACAACTACCATTTTTTTGGTACACTGTCACGATGGCTTTGTATTTCCCTACCTTTTTTTTGAACAGGAATACACAAAACATTACCATGACCCTTTCCGACCGTGTTACCATACGATGGAAGCTCTTTGGTGGGATAGGCATCATAGGGTCGGTGTTGCTGTTGGTGATGGGGTATAATTTGGCGAGTTTAACGGAGGACAATCGGTTGGAGGAGATTGACTTTCAGAGCAGGCGTGACACAGGGTTGATGCAGAAGAGATACAAATCCTGCGAAGCCCAGCGCAAATCCATGGCAGAAAGCAAAGGCGGCAAAGTGGACACAATCGACTTCCTCAACCTCGACATCAAAGGCTCAGAAGAGCAGATCGCCACAGCACAACGCATGATACAACTCACCAGCACCCTCCACACAGAATGCGAAGACAAACGCAGCGAGCTCACAAATCAGCTCGAAACAAGAACTACGGTATGTAGTCTAAAAGGTTGTTCCTCACCTTGGAACGCGAAAGGTTCGATATCCAATATATTTATGTCACCTCATGAAATGGAGGAAATAGAAACAAAGCATTTTGAACACACTCGCGGTTCTAGGGACGAACCGCGCTGCAGAGCCACTCCTTCGAGGTGTGCGTTTCACCACAACCTCTCCCACGGGTTTTATCGTGTGATGAGTGTTAAGTTTCTATTTCCCAGCGGTCATCTGTTTTAGAAGTTGCGGACGTTTCTTTTTTGGAAAAAAAATTCTGTTGCGCCGTAACAGAACTCAAAGGGGTAGCGTAGCCCCGGAATAAAACATAGAAATTGTTCTCTTTTTTCAATCCATTCCAACATAACCAATTCAACAGACCCTTGACGAGCTCCAAGAAAGCATCACTGCACTGAAGCTCAGTCTGAAAGCTCCACAGAGTATGTACAAAGAGCAGCCCCCCACAGAGTTCCCACTTTTTTTTTCCCACCTTTCCTGAATTTTCGCTGAAATGGTGATACAGCGCACACTTTTTTATACCCCCAAAAAAAATGAGAACAGGTGCACACTATCATCCCAACTGGATCACATTGTACTAACAAGGCGTCTCTCTCTTTTTAGTTGTAGTGGTTGACTTATATTTTTCGACGTGACTTACTTTCACAACGGCAACCACCCCTCCTCCCCCCCCACAGTGAAGCACGCCCAGCAGGTGAAGATCCTTAAGGGCTACGTCCGCATCCTGCGTCTGGAGAACGACGCCCTGCAGAAGCGCATTGATGCAAAGGTCGAACTCACTAAGCGCAACAACGAAGAGCGCAGAAAGCAGGAGGCCCTCCAACGCAAGCAGGCACTCTCAGATGAAGAGGCTGCCAAGGAACGCGAGGAGGAGCTTGAAAAAGAACGCGAGAGCAAGCACACTAAGGTACACACCCATTTTTATTATCTTTTTTTTTTTTTTTTTATTTGAAAGATTTGGCAGGCGACATAAGGTCTCCCCCCCACGCAATCGGATGCACCTTATTTGTCATCTCTCTGCGGCGCCGACAGCCTCGGTCGGGTGGCATATATTTTTCTCATCTTTCGAGCTCTTTTGTGACCAAGAGAGGACTGTACCGAAATTTTGGTGGGTTTTTTTTCTCCCTGCAACACCGTTTCCCCTCTTTAGTTTACCATTGTGGGAAACACTCTAGATCTTAGATTCACATACAAAATGTGCACAAAATAATGGGAGCTTTTTTTTGTATTTACACATCACATAACCACAATACTTCACAGTACAACCTGGACAACAACGAGATTGACAGACTCGTTGGTGATGGTGACGCTCCAGCACGCAAGAAGACAGCCAACAAGATTGAAGAGTACGACGGCGATACTGATGCTGCGAATGATGGCAAGAAGGAGCGCATGGAAGAGAAGGAAGAGACTGTCAAAGAGAAGAAGGAGGAGACTGCTAAGGAGGAAAAGAAGGAAGACAAGGAAGACAAGCAGGAGAAGAAAGAGGAGACTGATATGGCGAAGAAAGAAGAAAAAGAAGACAAGCAGGAGGATGCCAAAGACGAAAAGAAAGAGGAAGCGTCCCCTAAGGAAGAGAAGGCAGAAGAAGACAAGAAAGGGGAGGACAAGAAGGAAGACGAGCCTGCAGCAGACAAGAAGGAAGAGAAGAAGGACGAAGCGTGATACCTCTCATGCGGCCTACTCTATATCTCTCTCTCTTGACCTTGCAGATGTACACCACCATGTGTCTGCAACGTTCTCTTTCTCAGCTTCTGAGAGGTGTGCACGACTGAGGACAAAATAAAATACGAACCTCTGTGGGGAAGGGTGGGAGAACGGGGATGGGGGGGGGAAAGGGAAAACTCGGCAACAAAAAAAATTACACTATTTTTTTTTTCTTTTCTCCGCGCTTTCCTTTTTTTTTTCAACAAAATGAAAAAAAGGAAGCGCGCTTTTATAATAAAAAATTACCGAAATAAGTAACAAACCCCTTCCTGCTGTACGATGCCAACGTGCAAGCAGGGGGGAATGCCACTGCCCCCGCTTCTGATTTCCCCCCAACAAGAAATGTGATGCCAAAAAACCTGGACAAGATATCACATTTTGTGAAGAGTACGGACCAGCGTGGACACTGCCTTTTTGTGCTTTATTCAAACGGGGTTTTTTTAATTTCTATCTTTCCTGATAACGTTTATCAAATCATAAGTTTGGATGAGTCAAGTGTGTCGTATCAGTTGTGTGCGTAGGATGGAACCGTGCATGTTTCTCCTGCACCACACCTATAGAGTCTGCGCATTTACCAAACTTTGTACCTTTGTGTGTCTTTCTTTTAAGGAAAGATGTGTGTGTGCACGAAGCACAATGAATTATCTTTCAAGTATTCTCTGTTTTTCGGAAAGGTGGCTAAGCATGTGAGACTTAGGTTCATCTTATAAACATTTTCTTTTTGTCTTACTGGGTATGTTCTATCCCAAGAGATGTTAGGTGGGGGGGGAGGGTTGGGTAATGGGGGGGTGTTCACCTGGTATAACTGCCATGTGTTCCTCAGGGGTGGGGAGGGGTTATCTTCGATGTGGTGAACGCAGGCCACGGAAGCAGGCGTGCATTGTGATACCTGATTTTTTTTTTGAAGATGTGTGTGTGTGATAAAAGTCTTCAGCGCACTATTTTTCATTTTTTTTTCTCTCTCTGCAGTGCGCAAGTGTGCACACTCTTTCATTTTGCACAGCAACCTTTTTGACTGACCCGGCCCAACTTAGTTTTTTGCCTGTACATCGAGATTTTTTGAAAACGTTTGCATAAAAAGTCGGAAAGTGGAACATTGCAATTTGTCTTTTTTTTTCCTTTTGCATCACTACAACTGGTGTGGTCAGCGGTCCACGGTAAACTCGTGGTTGAACCACGGGAGAACCCTGGGGAACCTTCGGGATGATTAACCCTGGTGGAACCTTGGTTGAACCACGGGAAGAACCCCTGGGCGAACTGGGTTCTCTGACCGCACCAACACGCGCCTCTATAAAGAAAAAATATATACCTACGCACGGTCTCTATCCTTTCTCGGATTGGGGTGATTTTGCTATAACCGAACACGAATAAAAAAAAATTCCCCCCTACCCTCTCCCCCACCTCTTTATCTTCACATCCCGACTACGATATGCAACACTTTATCCACTTCCAGCCCCCCCCTACACAACAATGCCTCCAGAGGAAATGCCCGAAGTAACTTTATTGGACGCACTAATTAAAATTAAGGGCCTGAAAGCCGAGCTTCTCCATGTCAAACAGGAACAACAGCGGCAGTTGGATGCGTTGACGGAACAGTTAACACGCCTTGAGGCACATCATTTACAGGACAGACGACGCCTCCTTGCCTCTGCGCGAAGCCGAGAAGCGTTGATCCTCTCTGAGGTTGACCCTGAAACACATGTCAAAATGGATGCATATGACAACCTCAAACGCGACCACGACGCACACAACAACACCCTACAGCGTTCCCACAGAGAAGAGGTCAGGGTCTACGAAGCACGTCTAGCCGAGCTCTCAACCTCCTGCGACTCGCTCAACGCGAAGGTAGAGTTCTTTAAACAGCGTGCGGCGCTGGAGGAGGATGAAGCCTCGCTCCTCCGTGCAGCGCTAGACAGCAAACGCGAGGTCGACAGAAGAGACGAACCGAATCAGGCCTTCGAATTCGCGATATTCCTCCTCTGCCAGGTCCGCGATGCCTGCGGCAGTGGTGTCGTCGATGCTGTTATCATGCGCACCCTCAAAGCCTCCTCCTTCGTAAAAGACCTTACCATCGATGTGCTCTCTCTTCTTGCAGACCACCTCCCCGGCTTTGACGTACACCGTGCAGAGGTACGGCTTGCGGTACGCGAAGGGGACCATGGTTTCGACTCCCCAGGGGACTGCGGGGATGACAACCGACCCAACATCGCATCCCCCGAAGCAAACATGACCCGCCTCTCCAACGGCAGAAAGCTTGTCGAGCAAGCAATGTACCTACAACAAAAGGCTGAAGAGCTCCGCCGCTCCCGTTCCAACGAAAGCGCCTGTTGGGATGGATTATCAAAAACCCCGATACGAGAGAAAACCCGAGGAGGGCTCCGCTCTCCACATAGCCCGGGTCCTGCGTTGCCACTACCACGAACTCCGGTGCAGCAGAGAAGGGGGAGGGGGAGGGATGCGGAGAGGGACCGCCCCTGGGCACAGAACTGGGCACGGTATTGGAGTTCGTGGAAGGATGGGCATGGGCCTCATGGTGGTGGTGGTGGGGGAGGAGGAGGGGGAGGAGCAGCTGCCCTACACACTGAACGAAGCCGCTCCGCGAACGTCTTCTCCCCACCAGCCTCAAGAAAGAGGCGAACATCATCCGCACCTCATAGGACCCCGCAAGGAGGAGGGGGTGGTGCGCATAGACGAAGCTACAACGTAGCTCCTCCACCGAGGCCGAGTTGGCCGCTGTGAGGGAGGGTGTGACAAAAAAAAGTAGATAATGTGTGGCTGAGCGGGGGGTGCGAATTCAGCCCTCGAAATTTGGCGTGGGATCACCCCAGACCCAATTTGTGTTTCTGCAGTCGATGCCTTCCGTAGCACAAAAAAAAGAGGCTGGTTAATGATTAACGTTACGAATAGGTTTAACCTAAGGTGGGTAAGGCGGTTTTGCCGACATAACAAAAAAGATTGTGGAGATTGCACAAACTGTGACAACGCAACCCCGAGGCAACTACACTACTCCAACAATTTATCAAAAAAGCCTTCGGGCGACATTGTGTACAGAACCCGTCCTTGGACAGGGTGATTGTCGAAACTACAAAAAACAATATACAACCTAGTGGGTAGACTCTAGCATCTCTCGATGGAGATGAGGTGTGCGCTTTTGGGTGACATTTTTTTCTCTTCTTTTGATACAAAAAATCCCCCATTTTTCCCATAGAAATTCTAGAGAGTTAAAAAAAAAGGTTTTTGTTTTATACCACATTGCTATATCTCCAAAAAAACATCTCTCTTTTTTGCAGGTAAAAAAGGAAATATGGAAATTGATGGGCAGTTTGAATGTAGTCAGGAGTTTCCTGGTTGTGAGGATATGTTTGCAGATTTGGTGAAACATGGTCTTGTTGACACGACATCGATGTTGAATGGTGGGTGGGACAACGAGGCGAAGTCGATTATCTTCTCAAACACGGCGCCTGTACAGTCCGCTTCTCGCAAGAGACGCGCAGAGTCGTTCTTTGGTGAGGAAGATGACGAATCGTTCTCCCCAGTACGTCCTATAGGAAGTGATTAAGGAAGACGATTCAGCACGATGCTTCTCATTTGATTGAAAAAAGAGAGAAAAAATTGGATGGTGTATGGTGAAGCTTATCGGTGTTTTGCACTAATATGACCTGGAGATTTCAAAAAGAAGAAGAACCGAGCGCATTGTGCGTTGTGTGTGGCATCTGAGAGGCCCTACCTTCTGATGCGTTTGTTTATATGTGAGTATTAAGAGGGAGAGAGAGAGAGAGAGAGAAATCTAGATACTATTCCTGTAGGTGAAAAAAGGTGTGCAGTTGTCGAAAAAACAAGATGAAAAAGTTTTGGGTCGGGAAAAAACAGGGTGGAGGTTCGTTTATGTATTGTTGTGGGAGAAGAGAGAGAGAGAGAGAGGGAGGGAGGTGTATTGCATCTTTTTCAAGTTTTCTTTTTTAGATTGGATCCACTCAAAAAAAAAGCGAGTCTCCTTGCTGCAGAGTGGTGTTACTAGAGCGCAAAATAAAATGAAAAAAAAGGGGGCGATTTTTTTAAAATACAAACCAGTCTCAAGGGTCCGATGTCCGGTGGGTTGTATTTCGAGAACTTGATCTCCTGGCATTTTACGAGCACAATTACACCCCACCTACAGACACACTATTGCACTTTCCCTTTCCACTCACACCCAAATGTCTCTGTATAAACGTGAGGAGCACACACACACGACAGCATGCTCTGATCTGGTGAACCCCGTGGACGAGTTTGCACCCGGACAGGTGCTGCGGAAGGGACGGCGTGGGGACGGGGAGCGGTGCTACCTTGTTGCGTGGCGTGGTGCGGAGGGGCTGTGCACGTGGGAGACGGAGACTGTGCTTGAGGATGCAGGACACGTGCAGCTGTTGCGTGTTGGCAGTGCAGGTGCGGGTGTGGCGCTCGGTGTTGGGGATGTGGAGACACAGAACAGACGGCGGCAGCGTGCGACGGGGCGTGTGAAGCCGGCACGGAGTGGACCGATGATGCGGGTGGGGTTGGGTGGACAGATGCGTGAGGGTGTGTTGCGGCCACTCCCACAGAACAAGCCTGTGCCACGTGTTGCGAAGGGGGAGAAGACGAAGGTGAAGCGTCTGCGTGATGAGTGGCGTGTGTCGCGATGCTGAGCTGCATGGCACATCTGTTCTGTCTGACCTGCTTCGGGCAACCCTAACCTTTTATTGCTTTTTTGTTTCACTTTTCCAGAAACACTTTGTCTGCCAACACGTGCACTGCACGTGTTGGCAGCTCTCTTGTCCTTCTTCTTTCGTTTATGTGCACATGAATGTTTGCTTCGTGTAAATGCAGAGATGTACCAAAACAGTCTGTCAAGCGGCTTTCTATCCACAGCTGCAGGACACTGTCTTGTGCATCTGTATTCTATTAAACACGCAATTCACCCATTTCCCCTTTCTTTCTCCAATTCTTGTCGTTCTGTTGTGTAGTTTGCCTCAGGCACGTTCATGATGACCTTAAATGACTTCTGAAGGCACATCCCAGCAAGGTGCACCCACGGTGCACCGGTCATTAGGTCATTGTACCAAATCGCTTCGTTGTCCGCCTCCTCCAAGCACCCGAGCCTCTGCAGGAAGTGATCGCTGCAACGTAGTCCTGCGTCTCCAGCTTCTGCCACCGACGCACCTTCCGCAGAAGCTTTTCTCCCATGCCTTCAGAGCTGAAGATCACCAAGAAGTGCTTCTCAATGAATGTTGCGTTACCTCCACGTCAGCAAGTTGAGCTTCGCCCACTTCTGAATCGTCTTCCACTTTGAATTGTTGTTGCCAGTAAAGACATATTCCCGTAGATGTGCTGGTTGCTTCCCAGCGACAAGAGCGTTGCTATCCCACGCTTGTACCACTCGGTGTAGTGCTTTCCCCATTTGTAACCACTACAGCAGGTCTGGAGCAATGCTTGTTTTCGTGCTTCAAAAACTCAATCACGGATTCCACAGCCTTTGTTGGCATCGCTTCCTCCGAAGAGCTACTTAAATTAAATTGTGCCACGAAAGGGCTTTACATTTCGATCCAGATTTTTATTTTTCATTTGTCTCCCCCCCCTCATCAATCTACCTCACGCCACAGGAGAAAAAAATATCCCCCCCCCCCCACCACTTTGTCACACACCCCCTGCAATTTCCATTACACCCCCAATTCCTTTTTAGGTTTTGGGGGATAGGACGGGCTGTGAGCACAGAACTCACCTTCATCTTCCTCTCCCCCCCCTTTCTCTTACATTCCATATTCCAACTTTCTTTATCCTGCTATTAAAAAACCTCTTTTTTTTCAACAAAAAATTCTCTTTTTTTTTCTCTCTTCTTTCTAGAGACTTTTGATAGGGATGGATGACTTTGGATTTGCTAGAGTATCGTCATTTCATGCAGTGAATGAGAGTAGCATTGAGGACGATATAAAAGCACGACATGTACAGGATCGCCTCTTCGTCGAGGCCTGCACTACTGCCTTTGAGGACCTCGAAGAAGCCCCGCAGGAGGCTTTCCAGGACACAGCCGAGGTCAAAGAGTATCTGCGGGGACGAGGCGCGCCGGTACCTGGAGAGGCCACCGCGGAGTATCTTGCTCAGTATTTGATGCGTGCAGTCGAGCAAATGGAAGCAAAATATATGTTTTTACTAAAAGCCGTAGGAACAGCAAGCACAACACTATCGATGCTGCGAGGATCGTTAAGAGGGGTACGCGATGAGGTCGACCGTTGTGCATCAGATTTCAACAAATTTCATGAGGCCGCATACAAAAAATGCCCCCTCGCGCGAGTAGGTCAAAAAATGCAAAAAGCGGTGCGAACTTTGGCAGCGACAACACGATTTAAGATTTCCCCTTTTCGTCATCGTCGGAATAAACTGCTCACAGACGTCGCTGGAGACGAAGATGTGAAAGAATGGCTTCAAGGGTCCATGGAACACCGCACCTCTTGCGCCAATCTTTGCGTTCCCTCTAGCCCTACCGGATCGAGATCTTCTCTAGAGGCTTCTGCAAACCGGAGCGATCTAATGTCGCAGCTAGGAGAGCCTAGAGGGAAAGGATGCCCACCCTACAGAGAGCAGGCGAAGGTGGCGGCGACGCTGGAGGGAACCGTGGGTGGGGAGATGTACGGGACGATAGCGGAGTGGGGGTTCGATCAGAGGGTGTGGGTCGGGGAGGGTGGGGTCGGGTCGGGGAGGGTGCTGCGGGAGGTGGGGGTGGCGGTGATGGCGTCGTACTCCTTTTGGGATGGGCTTGGGTTGTCGGTGGCGCAGGTAGGGCGGTTCATGCAGGAGGTGAGCGACGGCTACCACGACAACCCGTACCACTGCTGCGAACACGCAGCAGATGTCCTCCAGACCCTGCACAGCCTCCTCGCAAACAGCGACCTCCCAGACTACCTTTCAGACGTGGAGCTCTTTGCATTGCTCCTTGCAGCGGTCTGCCACGACTATGGACATCCGGGGATTGACAACCAATGCCTCGATGCGCTGGACTCTTCCTTTGTGAAGGTATGCAAAAGATTGAGTTCCCCTTTAATACGTAGTGTAGTATGAAGACAAAAAGGAAGCCAACGCTCAGATCTTGTATAACAGTATTCCATCATTCAAGAACCTTTTTCAAAAAAAAGAACAGAACCTGCATTAGCAGGTGATTGTCGACACAACAAAAAAAAACCCCCCCACAATACACGTACAGCTCTTCCAACGCGACTCTGCCCTCGAAAAGATACATATCACACTCTCCTTTCCTATCATCGAGAAGCACTTTGCCTGCTCGCTCAGCACCCAGGACATGCAGGTACACTACACCCCCCTCCCCTATGCCTCCCCATCCTTTTCCCCACCTTCCCCCCTTTCTCTCCACAGGAGATCTACTCCCTCATGGTGAAGCTCGTGTCCGGAACAGACGTCACAAAGCAGGCCGGACTGCTGAACACATTATCTGAGGACGATGTGTCGCCCATCGTTGTCATGACCCTCCTCCTCCATGCCGCAGACGTATCTAACCCGGCCAAACCATTTGCGCTGTACATCCATTGGACGCAGCGGGTTTTGACAGAGTTTTTCCTGCAGGGAGACATCCAAAGGGAGAGGCAGGTGAAGGTGAGCCCGATGTGCGACGTCAACGCACCTATCATGCGAAAATGCCAGCTAGGGTTTATCGGTGTTGTAGTAAAACCGTTGTACTCACGGCTGAATGAGTGGATTAACCTTCGCCCCATGCTAGAGAGGGTGAATGAAAACACCGACTACTGGGGTGACCCAGCATCGGAAGCGGAGCGATTACCGACACTGCTTAGCATGCATGAGGAGTGGAAGATGCGGCACAGTTCTGCTGCAGGGGGTTGCTCCGCGGCAATGCAGGTCAAACTGAATTCATTATACACAACATTGTTACAGCTCTCCTTTCCTCCTGAACTCAGACGTACGGGGCCTGCAGACACTCAATATGACACACAACAACGCCGTTCTGCACGGTCTCGTGGTCTCAACCAAACCACCCCCGCCCGCTTCAAACACGACAGAGTCGTCTACAACTACCCAGGTGTACAACGCAGCGTGGAACCAATGTTCTCAGTGCTCAAAGTGGAAAAGGAGTATATGCCCTTTGAGTCCTACCCGGTCCGTCAAATAGACGGAAGTCAGATCACAGTGTTGCCTGCAAACCAAACCACGCCGTCACCAAGGATAGTATCTGAGATGCGCGAAACGCATACCCCTCGACCGCCGGATCTGCCGTTGATAGGAAAGCGGGGGACAAAGCGTGGGGGTGGTGGTGTGGCGAGTGGGACGGCGGGGTTTGGTTCGACAGCGGGGGGGTTGGGGGCGGCGTTTGGGTTTGTCAGTGTAGGGGGTAGAGGGCCGGATGGACAGAAAGAGAGTAGCATCGTGAAGCTCCACAGTGCAGTGACCATCGAGACACAGCTGCACAACGCAGTGTCAAAAATCCTCGTCCTCCAGCAAAAGCGTGTCTCAGTGACCTCACAAGTGGACCTCCTCTGGCAGCTCTTTGGTTCCTATGAGCCCATCCTCAACCTCCAATCTGATACATTAGACCAACTCTGGCGGAACGCCTCAAGCAAATGGCAGCTCAACCGCAAGCAGGTACGTCACATAGACACAGTCTGGGGGAGTTGGTTGAAAGCACGCTGTACAGCAGCGCTGCCGCAGATAATTCAAGAGCGGGGACATTGATGCCGTGGATAGAGTAAGCAGGGTAGGAGGTAGAGTGTCAAATGCACTTTATAAACTATATGTGCTGATATGTACAACGGAGAGATTCCAGTTACAAAACACAGTGAAGGACTGTATGTCAGCAAAACTAATCAAACAATTATAAAAGAAAAATATGAAACAGCAATGATGTGAAGAAGGCACTGCCAGGCTTGGACGAAAACCCAAACAGAAAAATAAAATTACCCCCTCTACACTCTGCTTGTCCTTATTCTTCAGCTAACAGCACACAAAAAAAAATGTTTAGAGACAATTTTTTTTTTTGGGGCACGTAGCGATTGGGCAATGAACTCAACTCGACCAGCCACCTCCTTCCGTAGGAGGTGTGCTGCGACTATTATTTTTTGCGATAGTCATCCCGTACCATGGCAACGGACACCATGGACACCTTAGTGTGTTCTGTTCAGTGCGTGTCTTTTAAATGAGGTACACTGTTACGAGAGGGCTTTGTATTTCAAGTCAACTTTAAACCTAGGGTATTTTGCGATCAAAGGCGACCAATATTTAAGTTCTTTCCGAAAAGACTGTAAACGATTGGTCTTTTCTTACGTTTCTTAGTTATTGTTCGCTGTAAATCGCTAAGACAGGGCGAGGCCCCACTGTTCGTACTTCGGTAGACCGAGGGTCATCACTCCCCGTGAGGTACCCACTTTTACTACCCTAGCTTTTACTCTAACTTTGTCGGGAGTGTTGTGTTTGTTTTTCTTCTACGTATCAGATGTAAACCACGAAATGGATTGTAGGACTGCATGGTTGGGTGTCCACCCCCGGTACAGCCGGTCAAAAACCAAGGTACACTGTTCACGAGAGGGCTTTTTGTATTTCAACTCAACTTTTCTTTCTTTTTTTTTGTACAGAACCTTCGTCTTTTTTGTTTTGTTTTGTTTCGTGCTTGATATTGACGCCTTTTTGTTGGCACAATAAAATAGGGGATGTATGAGAAACTTCGTGCCTTTACAGGTACTATTGTGTCTACACATACCTACTTTGTTTTATTATATCCCGCTTTTTGTTTGCTTTGTTGTTCCTATATTTTCCGAAAAAAATCGGGACGAAAAAAAGGATTCAAAAAAATGCCGAGATCTGGAGTACCCTTCCTTAGGCTATTGGGGTCACATCTTGCCTCCCTCAGGCCTCAGCCTAACTGGGGGGGTAGGCAGGCCAACACGGATTAGGGCCCGGGAACATCGGCCGAAAAATTACCCAGAGGCCTGGCCTCCCTTCCCTTTTCTCCAATTTTTTCGTTTTTTTTACCACCTTTTTTTTATATATTACTCTCTCCTTTACTAGACGCCCTTATGAGCGACTGATAGTTGTCGTGAGGTATTTCCTTTTTTTTTTTTTTAAATCCCATTTTTTTTTCCATTTTTCCCCTCCTTCCCATCTGTGGGCGATTCCCCTCCCTATTTACCTCCACTATCTCGTACCTCACTTCTGAGGTGACGAATTAGGATTTTACCACTCCTTTTTTTTTTTTTTCTCTTCACAACAAACCAAAACATAAAAAAAGACGCGGTGGCAACGTTGGACAAGCTCCATCCTGTAATTAAAAATTTATCCTAAACTTTCTTTAAACTCCCCAGAGGCTGTCACCTTAGGCATGTCACACCTTCGGTACATCTCGTTCACGCCCCTTTTTGACTCTTCTAAACCCTTCTTTTCTTTCACTTCTTTTTGAAGGCAATTTGAGGCTTACGCTCATCTTACCAAAAAAATCCCATTTTTTTTTTCTCTTTTCGCCAGGGCCTTCAACGTGTCGAAGTTAAGCCTTAACTTCGACAACTTTTTTTTTTTGGTTTTTTTTTTTGTCGAAGTTCGACAAATCTAAAAAAAAATATGGGATTTTGGCAAAATCCTTTTATCTCTGACCGAGTTGCAGGGTAGTCCACGGGAGAAACCCGGTTCAGGGTTTTAACTTTAACATTCTCCTGTGATCCACTGTGACCATTTGGACAGAGCTCGTAGAACCCAACGAGGAGTGAGCCAGGCAAAAGTAGCGTACCGTGCGCCTGCGGCGCAAGCAGGCATCCCACCCTTCCCATGACATAGTTTGGCTGTAAATAAATCGCTATGGTATGCGCAATATTTGAAATGTTGCGTACCGTGGTTTCGCCAGGGACCTTTGTTGTTATAAATGTACTGAGCTCACTGATAAGACAGGTGTGATACCCACTACGGCTTGTGGATCACCACTGGCAACAAAGCTACCAATGCTGCTTGTGTTGAAATACACGTGTGTGGGACAGGCGGAGTTTTTTGGCTGACCGAGTTTTCAAAAATGACCAAAACCTGTATAAACCCCTGAGAGCTTCTCCCTGTGATTTGCTGCACCTGCGCGCGCGAAGCGCGCGCGGGCTCGGGGAGGTCAATTTTTTTTTTTTTTTAAACTTCGACAAAACTGTGGACAGACTTTGTCGATGGTTGAAGGCCCTGCTTTTCGCTCTTCCGCTGCCTGAGTATTTCAAAAAAAATACAGTGAAGACTGTCTGCAGCAGTTACACTACTCAACAAAACAGCCATATTTTCTCTCTAATTCATTTCATCTCCCTTCTCAACCTACCCCACACCCTGCCCCACCCAGAAAATAATACACACAAACAAAACACCAATTGAATGATGAGGAGATAGAACACCTATTTTTTTGTTGATTGTGTTTTTTTTTAAAAGGTGACTCGCTTTTCTTTTCACCTTTTTTTCTCATTTTAGTTTCATTTTATAGAAAAACCCCAAAATGATCGGCACTTTAGTGTTCTATCGAGACAATGAAATCGGATGGGTTTTGGGCAGGGTGAGCGAGGTGATTGATGAGCAGTGGGTGATGTGTAGTGATGGGAGACTAGGTGGAGGGAGAACTCGCGTCCTTGCCACCGACGTTGCTGTCGCGCGCACGGAGACATTAGAGGAAGTACCGTACGACCTATCGCAGCTCTCCGCACTTCACCCTGGGACCCTCATCCTTGCATTAAAAAAACGCTGCCAAGCTGGGTCACCATTTTCCGCTATCGGACCGAAGGTATTAGTTTGTCTGTACAACTCAGGGGATCGCAGAACCGCCAGCACCGTTTCATCTGATTCCCGAAAGGCAGAACGTATTAATGCACCCCTCCCACAATGCTTCCCAGTAAGCACCAAACACTTAACTTCCGACCCGCATGCCCATTTGGCTGAACCTTTGGGATGGTGGTCCCACGCAAAAAAAGCGTTTTCTTCTGCAATGCAAGGTGGGTCTGCTACAGTAGTGTGCTTAGGCGAGATGGAGGCAAGCACCTGGTTACATAGAATGCAAGCTAGAAGGAAGCGAAGGGAGGACGAAGCTGCGTCAATCAATATGCAACGCCTCGGCGGAGAACACAGTCAACACCATGCACCGCCACCATCTGATCTTTTCGACGACGACCTTCTGTATGATACAGGGACTCCTGGGATTAGCGCAGCCTCTCAGCGTTTAGAGCTTTCCCTCTGCAGGCTTGGCGGGGGTACCTGGCTTGGGTCGACAGATGGATCTTCTACAACGAAACACCTTCGTCTCGCGTCGCTTCTGTCTGATGCGCATTTGGTGTGCGAAGCGTTTCTTTCAGGGCAGAGGGGGCGGCGCGGGCATCTTGCTGATCTAGGAAGGGCGTCAAGCGCGCATCCAGCGCATCCACAATATTGCAGAAATGTGGTAATGTCGTACGACGAAAAAGGGTTTTTACAAGGTTTTCGAGTAGATGTATTCTGGACTGCAAGAGGTGCAGCGACATTAAATATCTTTCGGATCCTTGCAAATAGTAGACGAAGAACTCACTATCTTGGCCCGCATAGTCATCCTGACTGGCATTCGACTACTCCATACGTTGCGAGAGGAGAGGCCTTTCAAGAGCTGAACACAGTTTTGATGAATTCATTTAAAATGCAAGACACCGCCTTAGACGCCATGTGGAGCGTCATCGGCGGGGCAATGCTTCTCCATCTGGTCCGTTTTGAGGATGTGAACGGTAGGGGTGAGGCCTTCTTCGACTCCTCAGAGCAGCTCGCCGAAATTCTTGGTACAACCTCCGCAGACCTGAAGGCATATCTCAAAGGAAAAGGCCTGCCCGGAACCCCAACCAGGGTTGCGCTATGCTCACGAAGGGATGCTCTGTGCGACGCCCTATGCCTTGCCGCATTCGAGGTGGTGTTGAAGAGCATCAACTTTGCGTCCATGGCTCGGTCTCTCGCGGCAGATCATGTTGTCAATGTGATCACCGTACCAGGGGTGACAAAGCCGAGCAATGATACTCCAGGAACCCTAGGGGATCTTTGCCATAATGTGAGCAACGACGCGATGTGGGGGATGTACGATACAACGGTGTTTGACACTGCGATTCAGATGGCGGAGGTGGAGAACTGTCCTTTGGACCCTCTTCTTGATCAACTTCGCGGACGCAGTGTATTAGAAAAGATCAACCCCGTACTCAGGGTATTAGCAGACATCGATGCAGCGCAAGCTCCAAAGGACCCTTTAGGGACCGTTCGCCATCATGACTTTGTTCACGCCAATGGAGACAAATTGACGTACGATATCTCAGTCTCAAGCCTCCCACAGCTTGAGATATTATACCGAAGCGGTTTTCGCCCGACCCCTGCAGGGTCTCTCATCAAAGCGGGAATGCAGCAGCAGAGCACACCAATCCTCAATTCACCTGAATTTGAGTCGTGCTTGCAGGGTAGACTCAACACCATGACGCATGCTGGCGATGCATTGGAGACCATGCAACACCTCCTTTCTCTTGCAAAGAACGGTGCAGGGCCTACCCTCTCCACATCAACCCCCAAAGAGAATGCACTGTACTGGATGTTGACAGTGGATTGTAGCACCGATGCGTCGGTTCACCCTGCCGCGCTATTCGACGGACTCAAAGTAGAAGCAGGGTTATATGCATGCCGTGTTGTGGAGACTGCGTTGTTCTGTAAGGTCGGTCATCCAATACGGCTTTCTCTTGACGCATTCTGTAGTACCTACAAAAGCATTATATGTCCAGCCCAGGTCTCCGTTCTTGGTCAACACAAAGCGGTGCAGATGGTTGCCGAAGTAGTATTCGGTCCTGCCTCCTCTGGATGGGACCGAGTAGTTCATGACCTGCCTGCAGCACCCAAAGCACCTATGCCACTGCATCTTGGACAGCATTATGTACATCTCACCCCGACAGCACTACTTCGGTTAGACGCGATTCGCGCATTTACCCTAAACAAACTCGCTTTGCTATGCCAAATGTTCGCCAAAGGGACTAAAGCAAGGTCGCAACGACGCTGGCAAACCAAGGTCCAAACAATACAAAGCTTTGCAAAAACCAGGTTGAGTCGTGGATGCAAAGTGCTCCTACATCAGAAGGCAGCGATGGGGGCCATCTCATTTGAAATGCAATGCCTCGTTGCGAGACGGAGGAAGTGGCGGGCCTTAAACGGGGTAGAGGGGTCACGACTACGTTTCATGCAACTTAAAGCACTTCTCGCTGCACAACGCGTACAACGGATGACCTTTGTAGAGGATACACTACAAGCACATTGCGACACCGGCTTCGCTGAATACGAAGCCGCATGCGACGGCATGGACCAGGCAGTGCTGGACCTACAGGGACGGCTTGCGGTTTCAGAAATGCGTTGCTTCCTTCAGGACGAGGCTGCACTGAGGTCGTACCTCGCTGATGAGGAAGACGCCTGCTTCAAAGACATGAAGGCGTACGTGGCACCGTTCATCTTGCACAACATCGAGTCCACAGCTCGCGGTGTACAAAGAGATGCAGAGTTTTCTGCTCGAATGGAAATTCTCCTTGAAATGTCTTTGGATGGAAGGGATCTTATTGAATTGCGTTGTGCTGCGGGGATTCTGCTGATGCTGCAGGATGGTGAGTTTAAAGCAGGGTTTCAACAGGAGGAGGCGAACCGGAAGATTATTGATCATTCGGAGAGTCGGTGCAGGGATTTGATAACGAGAGACTTTGCGTTGGCGATGATTAGGGTGATGGGGAGTCAGACGCAG
This sequence comes from Rhynchopus sp. YZ270_cl-10, assembly GCA_964035575.1. Classification (NCBI taxonomy): domain Eukaryota; phylum Euglenozoa; class Diplonemea; order Diplonemida; family Diplonemidae; genus Rhynchopus; species Rhynchopus sp. YZ270_cl-10. Next base: position 456,464 of record OZ037901.1, read on the forward strand.
GCACGGCAACAGCAACAACAACAACACCAACACACAATGAACACCTCCCAGAAGGACAACCCCTTCGTCCTCCAAGCGGTTCTGCCCACAGGAATGGTGCAGCCGGGGGGTAGACTGCCCTCCTCAGCCCCATCCCGTTCAAGTTCTTTCACCTCATTCACTCCAGCCGGACCTATGAATGAAAATTATTCAGACGAATGGAAAGTAGAGTTCGAAGGGATCCGACGAACCTATATTGTACAAAGCGAAGCAAATGAACGGCAGGCACTTTGTGTAGAGTTAACCCAATATGAAGAGGCCATGATGAGAACAATGGTTGAAATTGGAGAAATCAAGCTGCGGGAGTATTTTTCTAGATTCCCGCAGGCAGCTGTACTATGCGAAGTGGGAGAGCGTTCTGGCATTCTTCGAACCGAAGCAAATGAACGGCAGAATCTACAACGACACGAACTCCTCTCTCACGAAACAACCACACGCCGTTCTGTACAAGACATTCGTACCCGCCACCTCAGCTCTTTATCAGGCTACCACACCCTCATGGTGGCAGAGGCCAGACACCGTGCCTCAATTTCCTCAGCTTTTGACGAATCTTTGTGTACATTAACTGCATCTTCCCCGGCAGTATACCTTACACCATTGGAGGAGGCAGGGAGGGCTGTGTTGGAGGCAAAGCAATCGTTTTGTTATACTCATATGGCTCGGCATTTGCTATTGTGCATAGGCGAAGGGGAGTCGTGGATGAGGTTAATGGAGACAGAGAAAAAGAGTTTAATGCGCATAGCAGCCTTCAAACAGCATCATGTACATCTCAGACAAGAACGTCAGCAGGTTCGTGAACAGTTGACGCGAAGACAGCCGATCGTAAGGCATGTATTTGAACCTGAGGAGTTTCTGTTTCATCCGGCGCCACGGAGTGTTCAGCGTGAGGTGTCTCAAAGGAAGCCTTTTGGTAGTTATGTGGTTCCGTCCTCGAATGCGATGACTCAACCAAAACCGTATCCTGATGAAAAAGAGGGTCGAACTTCAAGCGACCGTCGTAATTTAAATAAACAGAGATTTTGTGGAATGTGCGGCGGAAGGCTTGACAATGAAACCCATTGTGTTGATCCAAACTGTGGTCTGGAGGAGGAGGAGGATGTTCCACAGGATTATGATTCATCTGAATACGCGCAGGCCTCGCTCTTCGCAAAGGCGGGGGTGGTTGGCATGCATACCCCAGGGGGAAGGATGGTGCGCGCGCCTTCTGAGGCTGCATCTTCTTCTTCTAGTTCGATTCCTTCGTCTGCGGCGTCTGCGTCTCCTACAGCGAGGGTACAATATGCTCTCGAGAAACCTGACAGTCTCTCTGCTTCGGAAGCGTTGCGAGATGCGCATGGAGTGTTGAAAGGATTGCTGCAGAGAGGCAGCAGTGTTGGTGTGGCAACTCCGAAGGAATGCCCTCCGAGTTGTGACCCTCATAGAATTCCCGATTTGTATGGTGGGGTGGTGCCATGTGCAAAACCAACGTTGACGTCGCCCAAAACGCCAACTCCAGTAGATTTAAAGCAGGCAGCAGGGAGTCTCAGCGCAACTCTATTGAATTTGAAGAGTTTGGTTGGGGATAAGGCGCGTCCGCCGCATGCAGTGCAGCAGGCGCAGGCACCGAAGGAGGGGGTGTTGCCTCCTCGGCAGCGTTCTCCGTCGCTCAGAAGTCAGAGAAGTCGGATAGGAAGCAGCACCCCGTCAGAGCAGGTTGCATCCCCATTTCAAACCTTTTCGCATGAAGATATCTATGATTGGGAGGAATGAGTCTTTTTTTTTTTAAAAATTTCTCGCATATCAGATGCCAACCACAAAAATGGTTGGCGTCCATCCACTATCTAAGGTACACACTGTCATGAGAGTGCTGTTGTATTTCAAGTTGAAAAGTTTAAATTGTGTTCTGCGCTCAATAGAGCGTTTATTTCTTTTCAACAGTTCAAAAGTTGTTCTTTTTTTTTTTGTCCATCGACAAAGCCTCATAGATTTTTATTTTTTCCAAATAGACAATAGGTAGAAAACCTATAGACGACATAACAGTCTTTTTACTTCAAACAATCCCAAACTTTGTCCTGCTAGTAGAGGAAAAGAAGAAGAGAAAAAAATAGTTACCACCTCACTTTGAGAACTTCCAACCCCATCCCCTCGCAATTTCCCTCTCATCCCACCTCATTCCAGGCGATCCTCTCTTCATAGTCAAAATTGCCATTTTTTTTTCTCTTCTGTACTTCCCAACAAACCCCCCAACCTTTTTTCAAAAGCGACTTACCACACAAGGCTTCAGCATTTTTTTTTCTCTCCATTTGAGGCTTCGGCATATTTTCTCTGAATATTTTCCCCTACTGACTTTACTTTGCATCCCACCACCTTGAAGGAGAAGCTTCCTCCAAGGTGAGTACGCACAATATAAACGCTTTTCATCTCATCCCTTTCTTCCCTTTCCTAAATGAACTATGATGGGATCCTTGCTGCACTGGGTGCTACTCCGCAGAATGTTCGTGCGAAGGGTGCACACAATAAGTATCGGGTGCATAGTCTCAATGATGAAGAAGCGCTTGGACGTACCGGAGGAGGTGGTGCCACTGCAGTGAAGAACGTCGACGGCGACGAACGACGACCCGACCCTTATATGAACGTCTTCAGAAAGGCGCCTTTACCTCGAATGAATCTGTCTGCAGACCCTAGGGTCACCCGGCGTTGGGTAGTCGAAGGCGAACACCAACCAGTCGGGGTAAATGAAGAAGAAACAGAATTAGTACGAAGGTGCGTTCCATATGAGGTCCTCCGTTCCATCACCCCTGCCAAGGAGGTGAAGGCACCGCCCGCCCAGCTTTGTGTGGACAACAACAACAACCTCCAGATCGCAATAGTAACCAGCAAACGCGGTTCTGCGGAGTTGGATGAGCTTCGTCAACAGTGGTTGTGCAAGCGCCCGAAGGAGGGGTCGCAGGGGCAAGATGTGGGGGGTGTGGTGAAGGTAAGGAAAAGCAGACTGCCAAATCTTCACCCAGAATGCTTGGGAAGCATGTCCCCGAAGTCTTCGTCTCCAGTACGGATAAAGCGGCGGATAAATTCGAGTTTATTGCTGTCACAGCATCTGGATGATGTGATTGCACAACACTCCCAATTTGCATCGCGCTTTGCCTCGCTTCAACCCAAGGAGCAAGAGTCCTGGCGTCTCCACTGGAGCACACGGTCCCCCCAGCTCCGCTCCTGCCTTGATAAATACCTACAGGCAGGTCTCTTCTCTGAGGCGGTGCGTCTACGTGAATATGGCGAGCTCTTCCAACGGGGCGTCTTCATTAATAGAAACGCCCGATGTAGTTAGTGAAGGGGGGATGCACGACGGTGAAGTAAATTACTTTACTGGTTTTACATGTCATTTTTTTTTACTTGTGTTTACTGGGGGGGGGGCGAATAAACGAGGTAATTCGAATAAAGCACGTACGTCGAATAAAGCACGCATTTGAAAAATGGGATTTTTGCTTTTTTTTGCGTCGAATAAAGCACGTACGTGCTTTATTCGACTTTTTGAACTTTTCCTGTGTTGTGACAAGGTAGTTCGTATTTTGTGAAAATTTAAGTCGCTGAAATTTTGTCCATTTTTCCGAATATGCCCCACCACAAGCCGGGATTGGCTCGGAAATGCAGCAAAATCACCTCTTGGGCGAAAAAAAATCGAAAAAAAAATTGCGACTGGAAAAACTTTCCAAAAAGTTCAAAAAGGCGAATAAAGCACGTACGTGCTTTATTCGCCTTTTCGAACTTTTTTTTTTTTTAAAACCTCAGGATCTGAAGTGTAGGGACGCCTAATAAAACACGTACGTGCTTTATTCGACCCCCCCCAGTAAGCTGTACGCTTACGTTTTTACGTGTGCCACAAGTAAACTATTTTCACAAGTAAAATTACATATAAAACCACAAGTAAAGTCATTTACTTCAACGTCGTGTGGGGTTGGCGTAGAGGGGTGGGGGGTGCGATTCTGTTGCAGAGGGAGTTCGATCACCGGTTTTTGGGGAGGGTTTTTTTCTCTCAAAGGGTGGTTCGTTGGTTTGATTGGGTATACCGTTTTCTTAGGTAGCGTTTGGGCTCGTTTTGCCAATTTTTCTTTCATATTTTTTTGTACAAAAAAAAAGTTAGTTCCGTTGCATTTATTTTCCTTGAAAAGAAAAATAGTTTGTACTGCGGGAGGGGTTCTGAGATGGTGTGCATGAGCCCGCCTTGCATTACAACACCTTTTCACGTATCCTTTATTGGTGAGTGTTTCCTCCAATGCGTACAATACGGGTCGTGCAGTGGGGGGCAATGCATTCCGTGCAGGATTCCGTGCAGAAGTATCCCCCTCAAATTTTTTTTGTTTTGTTTTTTTTTCCGAACACATACGGACACCTTCAGAACGGTTGTTCATCTTTTCGAGAAAAATTCATTTTTTTTTTTTTTTTGTTTTGTTCAAAAAAAAATGACACATTGTTTGTTTGTCATTTTTGTGCCGTCCACCTCCCCACACCCCTCACTTCCGTGAGACTCAGTGGAGGTGCCCCCCCTTTTGCCCATATTAGAAAATCAACAGCGAATACCCCATTTTTTCTCATTCAATCATACACTGTGCAGATCCTTCTTTTTGTATAGCCCCCGAAACCCTACTTCCATCTCGGCCACTTGACTCAAGAAATGCGACACACAGCGCTTCACGTCATCACGCAAACTCAATCTGCATCTCCAATAATCTGCATCTGTGGGTTCTTCACCAAACTCCTTATTGCGCTTTGTGGGATGAGCTGGTCACACTTTTAGTTCGTTTATTGCGAATTTACGTAGAGAATGCTACCCGGTGTCAACCTTCGCACTTTCCCCCCCACCTTTCTCTCCCTTTCCCACTCTTTACTCTTCCCCTAAGGACTTTGCCTTGAGAAGGCATATCCTCACAACACAAAAAAAGGACCCTGGCTAGCAGGGCAGTGAGAGTGGCGTAGGCGTGGTAGCTTGCTTTGGGTCAGCATAAAAATGCAGCAGCACAGACGAAAGCCGATGGCGTCGGGGAACACGATGTACTTGATGGTGTTCGCGACCGTTGTGGTGGTCGTCTTTTGGTCGATGTTTGGGGGGTCCTCTGACGGAGGCAAGGTGAATATTAAGGTTATTGTGACAGAGGATGCCCCTACACAGCACTCCGCACCGGATGCGGGCCCTCAATGGTTGGACAACGGGGGCGACCTTGGGGATGAAGGCCTGGTGGCGCAGCTTCTCGCACAGCCTGCAGGGGATTCTCCGACATTGGGTTTGGTCATCCCAAAGGCATACAAAGGGTTTGCAAGCGAAATGGTGGAGACCATTTTACGGCGTTGGTCCATCCGTACACAGCGGAGCCAAAGCAAGGTGCATCATTTCAACGGAGCAGACGAACCCACTGTCATTGTGGTGCCATACTGTGATATGGACAATGGGCACGTAAAAAGCATTATCTGTGGCGGGAAGGAGTGTGACCACACTGCGACAGCAGAAGGGCTGAAGGGGTCGCGCAATGTGGTTTTGATACCAGAAGGGGATTTGCTGGGGGGGTTGGTACTACTGCATCAGATGCATGGGTTTGTTCCAGGTGATTTGCTCTTCTGGGCAAAGCCGCTGAAGCACGCACAGTTTGAACCTGAGTGTGGTACACCTGGGGTTCTGCACTCCATCGCAACTGAGGTGCTGAAGACGAAGTGGTCAACAGGGTTGGCAAAGAAGCGTGAGGTGCTCCGTCGTGCGGTCTACGCGCTTCCCAACTACTGCCAGGGCCTCCCGCCGTCCAGCCAATGTGAGCTCCTGAAGGTCCCTCACAAATCAATCGACGTCCGTCCCACCATCACAGACACACAGAGCTACGTCTGTCCCTCCCCTCCATCACCGCCTGCCCCCATCCCCGACACACAAAGCGCAACCTCGCTCCTCACCAACGCGCAGTGGCCGCAGTGCACAAAATACCAAAACGGATGTGCCCCCAAAATGGGCATCGTTTTCATCAAAACGCACAAAACCGCGTCTTCAACGCTGGAAGGGATTTTGCAGAGGATGTATGCATACATTACATTGTCAATCTTTTTTTAAAAAAACATTGTGTATTTGAGTATAGAACAAGATTGTCGGAGGCAACAAAATCATAAATGGAACACATCCTGCATCGACAATGATGCACCAATATTTGGTGGCTAAGCATGAGAGAGTCTTAGGTTTATCTTATCAATCTTTTCTGTTTAAAAAAAGCACCGAAACCCCATCCACACAACAGCTGTGTCTCCCGCCGCCAGCGCTGCTTCACGCACTCCGGGAAGTTTGTCAACCCAGGTTACCCCGAGCAGGAGCACGAGATACAACTTCCGTACCCCTCCGTCCCCGCGCTGTCTTCACCGTATTCGATGTTCGTTGCGCACACGATGTATGTCGTTAACCCTTTGCTATAGTGCGTAAGATGTTTTTGTAGTGATTCACCACTGTCTATCGCTCCAATAGCTTTTTGTCGAGATTAAAATCAGTTCGTGTTTCCCGTATAAAAAAAATAGTGGTTGTATGGAAGCTACCGTTGTCAAATACAAGTTGTTTACGTAGTGTTCTCTTTGCTGATGTTGTCACTCTTTTTTCCTCATATCTTTCGTCAACCCACCTCTCCACCAGGAACACCCAAAGCCTTCGGGAGACCCACGTCCCCACCAGCGGCGGGCATGTGCTCAGCATTGTCCGGTCCACAGCCTCGCGCTACGAAAGCCACTGGAACTTCTGGGTATGTCAAAACGGGCTATTTCCCCCTTTTTTTTTCACTGAGCTTTTTGATACATTCTTAGTTTTTCTTTCATGCCTGATACGAGATAATAAATGCATGCCTTCCCTAACCCTTAATGCGACCAACACTTTCATTGCACCTTCATCCTTTTATCAATCAACAATAGGTGGGTGCGAACGACTTCGTGGTGGCAGACAGCCCGCACTACAACTGGAAGGCGAAGGACCTGAAGCCCTTCTGCGAGGAAGCTGCCCGCAACAAGACGCTGTACAACCTGGCTGCAACAGAGCCCCTCAACATCCGCCTTGCGCTGAACAACATCGCGCGTCAGATGCTTGGCTGCACAGACTGCGGCACACCTGAGGAGATGCAACGCAAGACAGAAGCACTGGTAGCAGAGATCAAGGCACCCGACTCCAAGCACCACGTCCTCCTCACGGAGCGCCTCTCGGAGTCGCTGGTGGTATGCAAATTAGTTCAGCTCGTTTTGTCGTTTTTATATGAGTACACTGAAGGTCAGGACCCACTGATCCCAACTACATAAAAACCCATTCACGCCCTCAATCCTCTCTGCTCTTGAACGTACCGATCCCAAGTACAGAAGTCAAGTCTCCTGTCCGCTGTTGTCCAGCTTCCAGCACTCACGTTCATACGTATCCCGACACTGTCTGTCTGCCTTGGCTCTTTAGGTGGTCGCGAAGTGTCTCCTGCTGCGCCTCGAGTAATACTCTTCCACGCGCGGGCAATGGGCAGCTGCACCCCCTCGTCGTCTCGCCAAGAGAGCGTTATTAGCACCGAGTTCCAAGGCCTTGTGCCGAAGATCACTGAGGGTTTGTCGCAGTCAGGTTTTGTGTTGTCTAAGATGCCGAAGTGGCGACAGCACTTCAGATGATACGTTGTTGTCTTGGTCTCAACCCACGCAAGTAGCTCAGGTGCGCTGTCCAGGTCGACAGCGAGCCTTATCTGTCGTGTTAGTCGCTTCTGCTTTCAACTTAAAGCGACCGCCCTCTGGTCACAAGAGCAGATCTGTGTCGGTGCGGATTTCCCGCTTTCGCTTAATGGTAAACAGCGAGGGAATCACGCGTGGAGGCATTTTTGTAGATTTTTGAAGGCATGGACGGGTTTTTAGAAATAGCCCTGTTGCAGAGACAGTATCACAAAAAACAACCACAACGCAGATGTTCAAACACGACTACGGACTGGAGACTGCAGACATCATGTTCGCCTCGCGCAACAGAGGGAGCTACAAGAAGAAGCGCGATGAGTCGCTGACAACGTGCCTTGTAGAGTTGAACAGTATGCATCACTTTTCTCTCTCTCTCTCTCTCCTTTTTTTCCCCCCTTCCGTCTCCACGGTATCGATAACCCCCCCGCGTGGAGATCGATTGGCATCCAAATCAATACAGAGAACCAACCATTTTTTTACTACTATTTAACTTCGTTACATCACACACCACCCCATATTACACCGTTTTTTTCAATCATCTTCAGAATATGACGAAATGGTGTACGCGGCTGCTGTTGAGGTGCACACTGCACGTGTCGCGTTGCTTGGGGAGTCGTTCAAAGAGGAGGTCGCGCAGTTCGACAAACTCCAGGAGACTGTCAAGGAAAGCTGCGACAGATGCGGCAGCAACGACGCGCTTTGCAGCCAATGCAAAACCCTCTACGGTAAAGAAGACGTCGGAAGAGTCCTTGTCGACCACTTCCGAAAATGCAAAAAGCCATGAACCCCCTAAAACACCCCCCACTCAACAAATCCTCACAAGGTTCACATTACCCCTTTTTCTGGCTGTTTAAATTTTTTTTGTGAAACCCAGCAGGATTACTAACACTGAGAAGTTCGTATAGTGGGGGAGGGAGGGGAGGGGAGGGGAGATAGCGAAGGAGTTGGTGTGAGCCTCTCTGGAGCGTGGGGGGTGAGTTGCAGATTCTTGGCTGTAACGAAATATTTTAATGGAACCGTGATGGAACGACGGCGGTAGAAAAAAAAATAGTTCCTCTCTTGAGACAGGTGGCTGAAGGCAGCCAAGGGTGTGTATGGGGTAGCGGGATGGGGGGGTTTTGACCAGAGGATTTGGTCCTGAAATGTATAATCGAACCAAAGCACGGTACGGTGGTTGAACACGGTCTTAGAGAGAGAGAGATAGAGAGAAAGAATCGAGCCTGCGGACTGTTTTTTGTTTATTTTCAGGATAGTGCAACAGTGAGGATAATTCATATTTCAAAGTTTTTTCTTCAAATAAAAATTTTTCTGTCGACATTAAAATAGTGGAATGTTCCCGAAGAAACGGTCGGGATTTGTTCTTTTTTGTGTTTTTCAATGAAGTGCTCCAAAGGTACTATTTTGGAGGAACTTTGTTTGGGCAATGTGAATGTCAACCTTGCATACAAGCTCCCCCCGCGGGTTATCAAACCCCCCCTCCAGAGAGCACTTTCATTATCATGCACACGGTTTCCCCCGCAGAGAAACAGTACCTTTGCGTCCGCCGTTTGTCCGGTGAGACGTTTGCACTTTTTCAACCTCTGTTTGGTGAATAAATTTCCCCGCATTTTTTTGGCACAACAAAAATCTTGTGTTTTCAATTTTTGTTGTGTCATTTTTTTTTTTTTTTTTTTGAAAGATGTGTGTGCACGAGAGTCTCATTCATCTCATCAACCTTTCTTTTATTTTTTTTTTTTTTGTTTGTTTCTCTGTCGAACCACTTTGTTTCTCCTTCTGCACTCATCTACGTCTGCACAATTCCTTAAGCACCTAGCAATTCCCCCAACGCCACTAAAAATCTACCTTTCTTTGTTTTCTTTAGATGTGAGGCACATTCATATTCCACTTTTTTTCTTCTTCATTTTTTTTTCTCTTTTTTCCGAACAACACACCACGTAGGTCTCCAAGAAGAACACCAAAAGCATCCTCCCACCCAACCTCTTAGCACCTCTCATCCTCAGTTTTTTTTTCCGTCATCAGATGTGAACCTCTGGAGGACTGCATGATTTGGGGGGGTCCACATCCACGCATTGTACCAAGGTACATAGTTCACGGAGAGGGCTGTTGTATTTCACTACACATGGATTCTCGTTGTGCAACACATTTTTGTTTATATGACTCAATTTAGCCACCCCTATCTTTGAGTTCCTCTACCCTTACGTACAATATTATTCAAGATATAATAACGTCTTATGTTCTGAATTTATAAACATCTTCTTTTTCAGACAAAAAAAAAACCTACAAAGAGAATGGGCCAAGACGCATACTACCACGAAGAGGATGGTGGCATTCCGCTGAAGTACGACAGCCAGTGGGAAGGGGTTACCCCTAAGTCGAAGCGGTCCTGCCAGAACGTTGTGTGTGGGTTCATCTTCTTGGCGTGCCTGGTGGCGAACCTGGTCTTGACGTTCGTTGCCTACTCGAAGTCCGACCTGGACCTCATTGATGATGCCTCTTCGTCCGAGGGCTTTGCACACGATATTCATTTCTTGCAGGACCAGCCAGGGTTTCTTGCTGTGGGGATCCCATGCACGCTTCTCCTAGCGTTTCTGTGGCTTGAGTTTCTGAAGCGGTTCACCAAGTGTGTGGTGTACACTTCTCTTGCAGCGGCAGTTGGTGTCGTGATTCTGTGCGGTGTGCTGCTTCTCACGGAAGGCAAAGAGGCCTGCACCATCGCTGGGGTGATCGTGTTTATCATCGCATTTGCTTTGTTGGTGATGATTTTCCTGGCGAGGAAGAAGATCAACTTTTCGTGCGCGGTTATTGGACATGCTTGCGCAGCAGTGCAAGCAAACCTCTCCATTTTTACGGTGATTGTTCCCATCATGTTTGTCATTGTTGCGCTGTGCTTTGTGTGGTGGGTGGCGACGGCTGTGTTTTTGGTGAGTGCGAAGGGAAGTGAATACTCCTGCAACACGCTGACGACGGAGAGCTCTTGCAAATCGCATGCCTGCGAGGTGAAGCATTTCGACAACGGCACCCTGCAGTGCGACGGCACGACCTACAACCTCGACAAGCAGATCCGCTACTCCCTGCTGTACCTCATCTTCATGGTCATCTGGGGGCTCACCTTCCTCTCGGGGCTCAGCAAGACCACCGTTGCCGGCACCATCTCCTCGTGGTACTTCACACGCAACAAGGAGAACGTCCCCTTCCTGAACTCCCTCCGCATGCACTACTGGTGCTGGCGTTTCCACTTCGGGTCGATCGCCCTGGGGTCCGGTCTGCTCGCAATCGTGAGGTTCATTCAGTTCCTTTTGGAGCAGGCGCAGAGGGAGACTGACAACAAGTTTGTGAAGATTGTGTTGTGTATTATCCGTTGTTGGGTTGCCTGCTTTGCGGCGATGCTGAAGTTTATCACAAAGTATGCGTATGTGTACATTGCGATGCACGGAGAAGGGTTCTACACGTCGTGCAAGAAGGTGCAGGATCTGTTCACGAGGTCGAGCTTTGGGACGTTGTTCATTAACGATATGGTGACGCATCTGATTGTGCGTATGGGCATGGTGCTGTCGGTCGGTATCGTCGTGTTCTCGTCGCTGCTGTACATGAAGCACCACGGTGATGGCGACATCTCTGTGGCAACCATCGTCGTTCTCGCGCTCTTCGCGGCAATGACATTCAAGATTGTTGGCAACGTCGTCGAAATTGCGTCCGACACCGTCATCGTCTGCTACATGGAGGACGAAGAGAGGAACAAGGGTACCGAATACATGGGTGGCGACGTGCATGCAGGAATCAAAAACTCCCTTCAGGTATGCCAATGGCGAAAATCGTAGATTTTTTTTTGGCCTTTTTTTTTCTCTCCAAAAATGTCGGGGAAATTAACAAAATGTGAAATGATCTATCGGAGAAATAAACGTAGTTTGGTTGTCTGCACTATTCCAACAATTGTATCATCTAAATTAAATTGAACTGTAAAAATAAACTATCACACTCACTGTACAGGGGCACAAAAGCATCAACGCCGGAAATGGAGGAAAGCAAACAGTTGTCTATGGTGCAGCATAAATAAGTGATCAACAGCTAATGCCCCAATAGCGATACAGCATTCTAACAAAACAGACGCGCATATTGTCAATGCAAAAAAAAAAAGCAAACAAAAATGACAAGATCAAAAAAACAAAAAACACACCCCCTATTTTTTATCCAGGCCTGATTCTAAGCGAGCGCAAAAATCCGATATTTTGCTGTTTTTTTTCGAACGCAAAAAGTCAGGTCTTATTTTATCCCGGGAAAAAGTCATCTCCCCCCTCACCACCAATTGGTTTCGCTCTATCGATGTTACTGACGTCAATCAACAAAACAACATAACAAACAACAACCTATTACTAACAAGACTGACCCCGTTGCTCCCCTCGCGTGCAAATCTCCCCCTTTTTTTCTTCTCGTTCTGACCCCTTTTTCAGTTATATTTTTCGTTTAGGGGAAAGTAGGTTTCAGTGGGCGCAGTTTTTTTTTCTTTCCCCCCCCCATCGACCCGAATTTCGACTATTTCCCAATATGGGTGAATTTTTTTTGCCCCCCCCCGTTTCAAATCACGAAACATTTTTCCGCGGCAAAGACAATTTTCAGCTGGAAAAAAAAAAAAAAAAAAAAAAATTCCCCTGACAGCAGGGATGTTGCTAAACCGCGTAGTGGAATTCCAAAATCCTTGAGAGGTCGTTTTTTTTACGGGAAATTTTACGTGGGGAAGTCGTTTTTTTTACGGGAAATTTTACGCGGGAAATCCTTTTTTTTTCCGGGAAATTTTGAGGAGTCTTTTTTTTTTTACGGGAAAATTCTGTAGGGTTGACCCGGGAGGCTGTACCTTCAATTTTTTTTTTTGCCTGCGGCGCCATTTTTCATTTTTTGCTCCGCAAAAAGGGTTCGTTGAGTGACTGCTCTGTGGTGTAAATAGCTATATTTTTACACCGTACCCTAATTTTTTTCGCCTGCGGCGCCATTTTATATTATTTTTTTTTGCTTCGCAAAAAAAAATTCAGTTCCGTATGTTCCCGATGGTACTTGTCTTCTGAAGGAAAAGTACAAAGTGAACGTGGGGGCAGTTTGCGTAGTTGCAAACTTTGCTGCATGTTGTGACCCCACCATTTGACGGACGGAGCACGTCGAACCCAATAAGGAGTGAGAAGGATATGGCCAAAGAAAAAAGTAGCGTACCGTGCGCCTGCGGCGCAAGCTTGCATTACACCCTTCTTATGACATAGTTTGGCTGCGAAAAAAGTGCAATTTTAAGCGCAATTTTGAAATGTGGCGTACCGTGGCTTCGCCAGAACGCGGTTTTTTCGAAGTTTTCTTGGAAAATGGGGACACTCTCGCACGGGTTTTGTAGGCTGCACCGGTAGTGCACTCCCCGTCTTTGGTTGCTGTTGAACAAGGATTCTCTCTCCTGACTACATCTACGCAAAGAGACGCCACCGCCTTTCTCACAGCACTATTGAGAAGCTGATGGTTCTTCATGAACAGGCACCGAGTTTAACAACGAAAAGATGGGGAATATTCTTGAACACGCTGTTGCCTTGTTTCTCAGCACAAGCGTAACAGGTTCAAGAGAAAACGGAGGTGTTCCTGCTGATGGCGGAGGAGTTGGAAGACTTCGCTCCCCGTATTTGCTTTCGGAATTGAGCTTCTGAGGACCTTTTTCGCGCGCAGCGCGAATTTTTTTTTCTCCAAAACTGGTGCTTTCGGAAGTCGGTCAACGACCTGTCAATATCAGGGGGTGTGTGTATAGAGTCCCTGTGTCAGCGACCTGTCAGCGACCTGTCAATATCGACCCCTCCCGGAGCACCAAAAACGAAAGAAATTGGACGTGGGGTTCTCAAAATTTTCGGGGAAAACGGCATATTTAGCGATAAGTGTGTTCGAAACGTATCATGTGGGCAAAAAAATTATGATTTTCACCACCAGACATGGGCCAGGGTCGAAAAATGTACCTTTTCCCGTGTAAAAAAACCCGTAAAAAAACCCGAATTCCAAGCCCAAAAAGTGCGATTTTCGTAACTGTTTAGCGTCAGGTCTGCCTGACAGGGCCTGTGCTCGAAAAAAAAAAATTTTTTTTTTTTGTGGGTGAAAAAATTGTCTTTGCCGCGGAAAAATGTTTCGTGATTTGAAACGGGGGGGGGGGGGCAAAAAAAAGCCACCCATATGATTTAGGAAAAAAAGCAAAAAAAAAAAAAAATACGTACCCATCATACACAAGGTGTAGTCGCTGCATGTGGTCAGTGTTCTTAGTGGGAAAATCGTACACGTATAACGGCCGCCACGGAAGATTTAGAAAAAAATGCTCGACCCACTCCCGTCGTGCTCGTGGGGGTAAAATTGTGTGATAAACGCAGAGGGAGTGATCCCCAAAGTACCCAGTGCTCAGCAGCGTAAATTTTCGTCGTGACGGCCGTTCTACTTGTACGGAAAAAGAAAGAGGGGGGGAAAGACAGAATCCAGCGAAGACATTAGGAATAATATTCACCCTTTTTTTTTCCTTTTTTTTCTCTCTCTTTCTCTTTCTCTTTGCTTCTTTTTTTCTTTTTTTGGAAATCTCGGTTTACAAATTTAGTAGTAAACCTGCTTGCAAAAGAAAAGAAAAGGCAAAAAAAAAAAAGAACCGGATAAACTGAACATGCATCCTCGAGTTATACAAATAAATATTCCAAAAAAAAAAAAAAAAAAAAAAAAAAAAAAAAAATACAACACGATACAGAGCACGTTCATGTCTTATATTAGAACCCAACAACGAGAGGGAAAGTGAAAAGAAATATTATTTGCACTTTGCAATTTCTCTTTTTTTTAATTGACACGATTCATTCCCTTTTGGATGGACATGGTGATTTTTGTCTATGATATATTTTTCAGGGCATATCAAAGGTCGACCACGAAATGGATTGTAGGACTGCATGGTTGGGGGTCCACCAATCATGTACACTACAGTTCACGAGAGGGCTTTTAATGTCAGGGCAAATATTCATTACTCCCCCCTTTTTTTTTTGGACGAACTCCGCCATACCTTCCGCAGAAAGGGCTTAGGCGCATCCTGAGTACAGACCCTGCTTGGACAATTATCGGTACATCAGCAACAACAACATTTTTTTAAAAATGTGTTTTTTATCTGTGCAAAAAAGGAAACTCCTCCCCACCACCCGCACCTTCACAATACACTATTTCAAAGTGGACAATCTCGCCACATTATCTCTTTTTTTTTTTTTTGTTTTATTCTTCCCATCCCCCAAGGAATCTGTTTCGGTCCGGGTTTTATTTTTCCTTTTTTTTGTTGAAGTGAAGGGTCAAAACCACAACTGTGTCGCGGTTGTATACGCAGCTTGTTTTTGCCCCTCCCCTCCCCCTCCCCACGGCGGACTAGTCAGAGAAGACTACTAGTAGTGCTGCTCGTCCAAATGACTAGTGTTTTACAACTAGTGTTACATCAGTAGCACCACCAGTGTTACGACTAGTAGTTTCACTAGTAGTTCACCTGACTAGTCTGCCGTGCCCCTTCACACTCAGTGAGTCTATTGTGTGATATTCTGTTATTTAGCATCAGAATGTGGATGAATTGATGTCCACCCGAATGCTAAAACAGATCAGAAAAAATGCTCAATACTGACATCACTCCTCGTGTATACTAATGGAATAGGTTCGATAGCGCGGCCCTCAGACTGTTTTGTTTTGGCTCGGAAGAGCTGACCTTGAAGATACTAAAAAAAAACAACGTTGCTATGAACGTTTAACCAAACAGAGGAAAACGTATGGAGTCGATGTTAGGTCTTATACATAATGTTGGAAACATCAACAAAATGGGCCAGATTCTTAACATTGATGTGTGTAATAGGATTATTCCCAAAAAAAACATAAAGGTGGAGTCAGCGGTCCACGGAAAACCCGTGGTTGAACCACGGCGCTTTTTTGCACTTCGAACTTTTCATTTTATCTTCCAAACAAAAAAAGAACACAACCCCAATTCGATGAGGTGACACATCACACAAAACACACATACCCAATGAGAGCAAGACTTCACTTCCCCAAAAAAACCATGCCTTTCCTCCTCCTCCTCCCCCTCCCCTCCCTTTACTTTAATCCCACTACCCCTCCCACTGCACCCCCCTCCCTCCCTCCCCCCCTCCCTCCCTCTCGGTTCTATTATACGTGCTCGGCCCCGACCGAAAACCGTATTATACGGTGCTACTGGGGCCGAATACCGTATAATTCGTATAAATAATTGTACGAATTATTCGAATTTTTGCAACCTAGGGTTCCCCTCCCTCCCTCACTCCCTCCCACAACAGAAACATCTCATTTCCACCCCTTCTCACCATATGACTTCCTGCCGATTTGGAGACAATAGAAATGCAGAGTGCGGTGCGTGGAAGGAGAGGGTGTGGGCTGAGGAACGTCGTGCCCGGCATGAACGTGATCACAAGGAGGACTCACGCCGTCGGGTGCGCGGGGTTGCCAATGAGGGGGTGCTTGGGGCAGGGCATCTGGGGTGCTACAGAGGAGACACTGCGAGTGAAGTGTCGGCCTACTCTGAGCGTTCTGCGGCAAGAGGCAGTGGGAACTCTGCGCTTCGTCATAGTATGGAAGAAGTGACGACCCACATCGCCACCATCGAGGCCGGCCTAGAGCAAGAAAAGCTCTCTCGTTCCGACGTCCAAAACGAACTCCACGAATTGAAAAGGCTCCTCAGACAGTGCGCCCCAGCAAACCGTGCAGAACAGTCCAACGTCATCTCTCAAGCAAGTGAATCTAGAAGCTCCAGGCGGTCTCAAGCTACAAGATAGGGGGGGGAAATCAATGTACGGAATGGAGGGTATTGCTCATCTTTTACAGGATGAGGAAGAAGGGGGGAGGAGGGAGGGAGGCGGAGGAGGAGGAGGAGGAGGAGGCGGAGGAGGAGGAGGAGGAGGAGAGGGGGGCGGCATAAGCATTGTGGTGGCTTCTGAATACAAAAAAAAAGTGAAGCGCGTTTTTCGCACGTTCGTCTTATTTTTCTCTTTGTGAAAATGTTGTGAACCGTTGTAAAAAAAAAAGAAAAAGAATCAGAATAATAAAAGGCAAAATATTTAGATTCACTGGTGACAGACTATTTTCCTGCGGCATTTTTTTTTCTATTTTTTGCGCTTTCAACTTCCACTTTTTGCCATATTTCTCAATTACTTTATTATACCCAAATTACACCCGATCAGAATTCATCATATCCACCTCTTTTTCTTTCCTTGAGTGGAAGCGGGAAGATGTAAACTACGAAATGGATGTAGGACTGCATGGTTGGGATGTACTGGTCATTATACCAAGGTACACTGTCCCTAGAGGGCTTTTGTATTTCAGGTCAAACTTTTTATGGCGGCATCAACTAAAACAAGCTTTCTTGAATATTGCCGATTAGTTGGCTGAAAAGTATAATCTAGGGTTTTATCTTGCATAAAAAACAGCATTTTTTTTCTTGTATTTTTTTCCCTCCTCCAGCCCCCTTTCCATGTGCAACAATAGGTTAGAGTCCTTTAACAAGGCAAGCCTAAGACCAAGACAGACACACCCATCTTCCCTTTGGTCTTTTTTTTTTTTTTTTTTTTCTTTTTTCGAAAAAGCAATGAAAGTTCCCGTACAACCACTGCGACAGAGTAAGCCGGAAACTACATTAAAGTTCGCACATCGCTTTGGTTAAGGATCTAAAAAAGCTAAACAAACACAAACACAAAATAGCAAAAACAAAGAGTACAAACATAACAACAAACATTTTCAAACTCCCCTATCACTATGTCACCGCGTTGCCTACGGTATACGGCCTGCTGGACTAGAGAGGCGCCGGGCGCTATAGGTTATTGAGCTACACAAAAGTGTATGTACATAGCCAGAAACAAAAACAAACAGTACTCCTTTATATTTAAAACCTTGAACGACCCCTTGAGAAGGGTCTTTTTCAATTTATTTTAAGTTTCCTCCCCCTGAACAAGAAGGAACGCAAGACTTGCAATACCTACGTACTTCATGAAGTCCATCTAAAGATACCACACTTCACGATAGAAGGCATTTTTCCACAAGCCCCCAAAAGGTTTTGTTTTGAATAAATTAGCCTGAGGTAGGTCAACGAGCCTCGATGAACCGTGTTGCAGGGTGGCTTATCGTTAGCTTTACGCGCGATTGCAACATGCATTTTCTTGTCTGATCCTTTGATTTTTCCCCCATTTTCTTTTACGTCGCAGATAAAGTAAGAAGATACTACAACAATAACTATTTGTATATTCTTGTGTCCTCCAATATATTTCCATTTGAACAGCACAAACATGCGGCCCAAAACCTAATATCATGCTTGTCTCGAACCTGGTTAGTTCGACAAAGGAACCTGGTAAATTCCATCTCTGATTCAAGGACCCTTTATTGGAATCACTGAAACACAAATAACGGTTGTTGTCATGCTTTAAGGTTTGTGTGCCTCGTTATTTTTTAAATAGAAACGCAAGAATTGCAATACCTACGTACTTCATGAAGTCCATCTAAAGATACCACACTTCACGATAGAAGGCATTTTTCCACAAGCCCCCAAAAGGTTTTGTTTTGTATAAATTAGCCTGAGGTAGGTCAACGAGCCTCGATGAACCGTGTTGCAGGGTGGCTTATCGTTAGCTTTACGCGCGATTGCAACATGCATTTTCTTGTCTGATCCTATGTTTCCCCCCGTTTTCTTTTACGTCGCAAATAAAGTAAGAAGATACTACAACAATAACTATTTGTATATTCTTGTGTCCTCCAATATATTTCCATTTGAACAGCACAAACATGCGGCCCAAAACCTAATATCATGCTTGTCTCGAACCTGGCTAGTTCGACAAAGGAACCTGGTAAATTCCATCTCTGATTCAAGGACCCTTTATTGGAATCACTGAAACGCAAATAACGGTTGTTGTCATGCTTTAAGGTTTGTGCGCCTCGTTACTTTTTAGTAGGAGCACCATAAACATAACGAATTGTGTGAAAAACACCTCATCATACGACACGTTTCCCATAAATTGTGAAAACTGTCTGCCCACAGGTTGGCGTGCTACGATACCTGTACACAAAAGCAAAAAGAACATGAAATTCCTGCTGCTGTTTTTTCGTCATTGTAACCAATAAAATTGCTTTCACATAAAAAGCTTTTTATTGTATCCTACCTTTTCCCCCCCCTTTTTATTTTTTAGCCCTTGCTCCTTCTGATGAGCGCGGTCGAAGGGCTTTTTCCTGGTCAGGGAGCAGACCGCTGAAACCAGAATTTTTTATTTTGACATTTATTTTGAAAAACAAGGTTATTTTGACTTTTTCCCCCCTTCTTTTTTTTTTTTTTTTTTTCTTTTTTCGAAAAAGCAATGAAAGTTCCCGTACAACCACTGCGACAGAGTAAGCCGGAAACTACATTAAAGTTCGCACATCGCTTTGGTTAAGGATCTAAAAAAGCTAAACAAACACAAACACAAAATAGCAAAAACAAAGAGTACAAACATAACAACAAACATTTTCAAACACCCATCTTCCCTTTGGATGTGTGTGTGGCAGTGGTGTTCACGTTCTCATTCTTTTCTTCATGCATCTATCGAGGTGCGACTGTAACAACAAAAAACCACATTTATTTTTTGAACGAACACAGCCAACACCACACCAGAAAAGGAAGCGGGGAGAAACAGGGTGATTTTTTTTTGTTGTGTTTTCACCCTAAAAAACCCTGGAAGAAAACCAAAAAAAAAAACTCGAAAATTATAAAAATCTGTAAACATATCTCCCAAACCTCCAAAAAAGTTTTCTACTAATTCACCAAAAAAAAACTCACCACACTCCTCAACACTACCCACACCACCTCCAACAGCCCTCCCTTCCCACAATACAAACCCCATTCCCCGCATTTTTGAATGCAGTGATTACTGAATCATAAAACAAAGCGTTTTTTTCTACCTCCCCCTTTTCTCCCCTCCCTCCTTTACCTCCTTCGAGATACTAGTAGATTCTGCGTCTCTAGTCTGAATCTCTATATTAAGTTTTCAAACCTTTTTTTAAATCGTTTTTTGATTTTTTTTTTTTTTTGTTAAAAAATGGACGACATGGAATGCGACGACTTCAGCTCCTCGCAACCCATCTTCGATGAAACCGCGCAAATGGGTTTTGTCTCTTCCAAGCAATTCAACGGCTTCGCCTTCAGCTCCATGGGCATGATCAACTCCGACCTTTCTTCGCTATCCAACCTTCCCTCTTCTGGGACTTCAAATAACTTCTTCGACGCAAATGGCGATTCTGAGTGCGCACAATCCTCTGTCATGTTTTCACAGAACACCTCAGTTGGGTTGTCACAAGAAGAAAACTCTGGTGCACATACTCCTACGCCGATGAGAAGGGGTTATGACATGGAGATAGATGACGATACTGTGCAGGGGTTGACTCCAGAAGCAGCAACACCAGACGCAAATCAAAGAGAGGAAACACCAAGCTGGATGTCCTGGAGGCTGCAGGATGAGGATGTGACGGATGTGATTACATCAGAGAGTGCTCGTAGGTTGGTGATGGAGCGAGCTTCATTGGAGCGTGAAGGCGCCGATCAAGAAGCCAGAGCAAAACGCATCAGAGCAAACCTACAAAACGCAAATTTCTGTACTCGAGAGCATTTTATTGCAAAGCGTGCATTGAAAGCGATTCTAGCCCATATCATCATGTCGGACACACCGGATATCCCTCTGACAGACGTAAAGAAGGCACTCAAATGGAAAACAACCTGGGCAAGAGATCTGGGCTCGCTTTATTCGTTTATCCGTCGTTCGGGGAAGAATTTTCTGGCGTATAGCAATGGTGTGGTTTCGCTTCTTGAACCCTTGATGCTGGATGATTTGAGGCACTTTAGGTGCTGAAACAAAAAAAAAGATATTTTACCCGTGGGGGTGAGGCATTTCCGCTTTTAAAACTTTTATTTTATAAGGTGACTAAGCACGAGAGACTTAGGATCATCTTATAAACTTTTCTTTTATTTTCTAAGATGTGCATGCACGTGAAGCATATTCATCTTGCAACTTTTCTCTTTTCTTCAAAAAAAAAGCAAAAAAAAGTGTATCGATCACTTCTTTTCTCTCTCTATTTTCCCCCGAATGTGCAATTAACGAGATGTTTTTTTCTATGTGCCTCTGTCCATAAATTCACCTAAAAGGTTACCTCTTACGTGGTTTATGGATAGCGCCATATTGCTTCTCACCTCCCCACCCCCCCTTCCCTGCCCAGTTAGTGGCGGTAGAGTATAGGCGAGATTATTATTTTAGTATAACCCTTTGAAGAAAGCGAGACGAGGGCTAGGATTTTGGAGTGCTCGGACCTCTTGTTAAGCGGCAATTCCCTTTTTTTTGGCGTAGTTCAGGGCTTTCCGCAGGATTTGGGGTTTTGGCCTCCCAGGGGGACCAGCCAAAAAAAAAGGTGTTTTTTTTTTTTTTTTTTCGCGCCTTGCTGTCAGGGCTCTCGTCAATCACCCCTACGGGGGAGATTTGGGCCTCGAGCTTTCACCCCGCAAAAGCGGTCGCTTCATGCGCGCGACTCCCTGCCAGTGCAGAGAGGTGACGCGCTTTCCCCCCTGATCCACAAAATCGTGGAAGGTGCGAGGTGGGAGGGTGAACCACAAGCCGCAGGGAGTGTCAGACTTCTGATCAGTAACCTCAGTACATCTATAAAAGAAGTGGCGGTCATGGCATCCAAAGTTCCCTGGCGAAGCCACGGTACGCAACATTTCTAAAAAATGTTGCCATAAAAATGGCACTGTCGTTGGTAATTATCGTCAGAAACGTCAATTTTACTTCCATATTTTGCTAAAACAAAATTTTCTGGCAAAGCCACGGTACGCAACATTTTAGATCTCCTCCGTCTTCCAACCCTCATAATTGAATGAGATTGACACGTCTCCTCCTTCTTCTTGTACACAACCTCAAATGTCTCTGATGCTGGACGTTTGCCTGCAACTGACGCGAACACAGGGTTCGCGGTTGCCTCCCGCTGTTGCCTTATTTTTGAGAGGAGCAGGGGAAGCTGGAACCGTATTTTATGCCTGTATTTGAACGTGCGGGGACAGGAGGGTACGAAAAAATGTAAAAAATCTGGAAAAGTCCAAATAGGAAGCCTCAGAACCCTCAAGGGCAGGCTGGTCCCCCCTGGTCCCCCCTTATTTTTTCATTTTTCCCCCAGGGGGACCAGCGGTCCCCCCTGCGGAAAGCCCTGGTAGTTGGTACCCTTAATTCGTGTCCGTTCCCCTGTGTCTATCTGTTATCATTTCCTACCCCGTTTTTTCGTTATTCTTCTTTTTTTCTTTTTGACTGAGATGCGTTTTAGCACGTTTCAACTATTTTTTCTATTTTTTTTTTTTTTTTTTACGTCTTCAGTTGGGTTGGAGGTAAGTCAGATGTATCCACCAAACTGTCATATTTTAAATGCCGTGGCTTTTGCCATTGTAAGTAAGAAATAAAACCGGAAAAAAAACCATCTTGAAAACCATAAATAGGAGCGAGAGGCGCGCATTCATCTTTTTCATTTTTTTCTTCTTTTTTTTTTTGTGCATTCTCTTCTCTGAATAGAAGGTATATGAAAACGTATCTTTTTTTGCCAATGAAGTGCTCTCCTCTGGGGTTCGATAACCCGCGGAGAGAACCAGATGCCTGCGTCCGCCGATGAGGCGTTTGCACTTTCAACTTCTCTCTTTTTTTAAAAAAATCTCTTGTTCCCCCATATACAATCCCCGGCTCCCCGAGAAGAAAAATCTTCACAGAACGGGCAATACAGTGGGGCGCTATACTACGGAGATACTATACGCGTTTTATTACGGATCACTTAACTATGGGGTAAATATTGGAGTTACCTAATAAGGCGCACCCGTAATGTAGCACCCCACTGTAAAACACAAAGAAGAGCATCTTTTTTGGCACATAAAATCAATGTGGGTTTAAAAAGTATAGTTCCTTCTGTCTCCAAACGGGTTTCATAACATTATTTCAGAGTGTTTTTTCCTGGATATTTAAAAGACTGTCTGTTACGGGCAGCGATACTGAATCGATGGATTCTCAAAAAAAAAGAAGCAAATAACGTTGTGTTTTTGCGCAAATTTGCATAGTGCAAAATAAAAGGCTTAGGCCGATCCTGCGAAGATGTTTATTATTTTTTTTTAAAAAAAAGCGAAAAAATGGTTAGGAACAGGGGGGAGGAAGGGAGGCACCGTATTCGTAAAAATTATCGACCGTAAAAAAGGCCGAATTTCCAGCAAAATCCTGAAATGGTCGAACATATTTACGGTCGAACATTGGTACGGTCTAACATTACTGTACTAATATTTGACCGTAAACCAGGTCGAACTTCCAGAAAAAAATACTGAAAAAGGTTGAACGTTTTTACGGTTGATAATTTTTACGAATAGTATTATACGGTAGGTATGAACGAAAAAAAACATTGAGTACAGATCCTGCACTAGCAGGTGATTGATCGACACAACAAAACACCTAAGTCAGAGGATATCAATAGGACATGCTGCCAGCATCGATACGTGCTGTCATTTAAAAAAAAGAGGAAAAAATACAAAAAAAACCAAAAAAAAAGTAGCTTCGGGGTGAATGGAGAGGGAAGGGAAGGGAAGCGAGCTTGAAATGGGGGTGTGGGGTCAAAGGGAGGGGGTTTATTCCGGTCAGTATTAACTGTTCTAAATTTGTCTCTCTCCCCTTTTCTTCCACCCTCAAGAGAACCCTTCGTCTCTGACCCTCTGACCATCATCTCGTGTCCGGTCCACTGCACAATTTTTTTTCTTCTTTTTCTTTTCATTTTTTTTTCATTTCCCCCCCCAAGCATCCTGGTGTCTTTTGACACCGCGTATGATTTTGAATGGGTCCATCATCGGGTTTTTTTTTTTTTTTTTTTTTTTTTTTTTTTTTTTTTTTTCCAGTGCCTGCGTCCGCCGATGAACGGTGAGGCGTATGCACTTTCAACTTCTCTTCTGTTCTCTTCCCTGAAGGAAGCTTCAGAATTGTTGAGGGAAGATCGTACGATTATGAGCTAATATTTTTTTCACAAAAAAAAATTTGGAAAAAAGTAGAGATTGCGCAACTGTGGCAACACAACCGAGGCAACTACACTACTCCAAACAATTTATCAAAAACAAAAAAGTCGCTGGTGATTTTTCAGAGACAGGGATCAACTAAATCTTAGATCCTTGTGGTGTCTTGTAACACTACTGTATATCCACCAATGGGGAAAGGGGAGGGGGTTTGTGTTGGCAAAATCAGTGCATAAATAAAAAAAAAGAGAAACAAAAATGAAAACGAGTATTTTTAATACGATAACCCACAGAGTAACCCAGTGTCCAATGTCTGCAGTGATATTTGCACTTGAACACCACCCTCTTTTTTTTATTCAGGCATGATTCTGCTTTCGATGCACTAAAAAAAATACCCGACTTTTTCAAAATGATGGATTTCCTTTCAACTTATCATATTCCACATCCCCTTTTTTTACCCCCTAAGGATTGCTTGTCCCTTTTTTCCCCTCCTAAAAAAGACAGAAAACAAAATACAAAAAAAACCAAAAAAAAAGACAACTAAAAAAAAAACCAAAACGCGAGGCAGCAGGGGTGATGTTTTTATTATATTATACACTAAGTACAACACTCGGGGGTTTGATAACTCCACGGAGTGTTAGTGACTGCGTCCTAAAGGCGTTTTTTTGCACTATCAACTTTTTAAGATTTTTTTTTTAAAAACGGCACCTTCTCTTAAAAAACCTTTCTTCCTCTGCAACGATTCAAGGGGTGTGTGTGTGTGTATGCAGCGTCTGTTCTGTGTGTCTAACAAAAATATTGGATTCCGGGTCACACCCCCTCTTATGTTCTGGTCTATTTTATTTCTTTTTTTTCGCACAAAAAAAAAAGCAGTGTTTTTTTCTATTCGTATCAAAAAAGGTAAAGACACTCCTCGTCAGCAAAAAAATAAAATAAAAGCAAAATTGACATCCTTTTTTTTTACCAACTCTCATTATGCTTCACTTATTGCATAGAAATGAGTTCTAACAGATTTGTCCAGGAGTTCCACCCCGTTGTTTTTTGGATGTGCCGTTATGTACCAAGGTACAGAGAGGGCTTACCCTGCGTCTGCCGATAAAAGGTGAGGCGTGTGTACTTATGTTCCCATTCAACTTCTCTTCTTTTCAACTCTTATTCAAAAATAAACCCATCCTCCTCCTCAGGTCTCAACCTTGTGCTATTCAGCACAAAAAAGAAAAAGAAAGCAACAATGGATCTGGACGACGTAGCCGACCAGAACCTCAACAACGATGTGCAGGACACACCTGCCCCTGCACCCGTGCACGAGAAGGTCGAGCCCCTTCAGCTCCACGCCTACTACGCGCATGACTACCCTCTCGACCTGCTGCATCGGTGGCTTTCTCACGGCAAGCAGAACCTCTTCCGCAGACGTGAGGTATCTCCTTTTCCATTTTCCCCCTCTCCGAAAAGCAACACTCCAACGATTTCTCTCTCTCTTTTTTTTTGATAAATTGGCAGCACTGTCCACAAATCGACCCATTTTCTTAGCTTATCAACACATAAAACTGTGGTAAAACCTCTTAAATCTAGTATTCTTCTCTCATTTTTATAGTTCGTCTTCCAAAAACCGCTGATCGGACCTGATGGGGTGCCGCAAGACAAAGATTTGATGGCACGGTACAAAAGCTTTGACGATGTGGAGGATCTTCGTCGGGGTATCGTTGCTTTTGAGCCACACCGTATTGAGATTGGCCCGATCTACACCCACCAACCGAAACTCCGTGAGAAGGCGATTGGGGTGTTTGAAACGGTCGAAAGAGAGCTCATCTTTGACATTGATGCGAGCGACTATGACGACATCCGGGTCTGCTGCCAGGCGAAGAAGATGTGCGATTTCTGCTGGGAGTTCATGGTGGCTGGGGTACACGCTTTAGACGCTTTATTGCGCGAAGACTTTGGCTTTATGCATTTACTCTGGGTGTTCAGTGGAAGACGTGGTATACATTGTTGGGTATCCGACAAAAAGGCACGCAAGCTGACTAATTCACAAAGATCCGCCGTAGCTAAGTACATAGAAGTGCATTTGGGAGGGGTGAATCTGAGGGAATCACGTCTCTCTGTGGAGAAAGACCTGCAGGGGAAGACGTTGCATCCGTCTCTTCGCAGGATTCTTGAGACACAGCTTGCCCCAGCGTTTCAGAACATCGTGCTCAACCCTGACAACCCAAACAACCTGAGTGTCGCTAAGGTAGCAGACGCCATTCTCTCCATCTTCCAAGTCCGCATGGGAGCCAACCCAATGACCCAAAGAGTGCACGAACTCCTCTCCAAAGCAGTGAACCATCAAATGACCCCAGCAGAGTCCTGGGCAGCAATCAAAAAGCTCAAACCCCAAAAGGGGCATTCAGGGTACAACCCGATGGAGTGGGTGCCGAGTGTGGTGGAGTTGATGTACACCTATCCGAGGCTGGTATGCATTTCTTTTTAGATGGATTTTGAAAAAACTCAAAAATCTTTCGAGAAAATGTGTTTTTTTTTTTCTTCTCTGAAGAGGAGACTTAGCATCATCTACTTTATTTCCAACAATTTTGTCAAAAATAATCAATTTATCTTTCCCCCCCACCCTTTTGCCCTTTTCTTGCCAAATAGAGTAAAAATAGTACTCCGCTCTCAAAAAGCATTTTCTTTACTATATGGCAGCTGTACTAATCCAACAAATGATCACAAACAACAACAAAACAGGATGTGATGGTTTCCACGAAACGCAACCATTTGCTGAAGAGCCCTTACAGCATCCACCCCGGCACTGGAATGCTTTGTGTGCCGTTCCTTCCCTCTGAGCTTCATGAGTTCAAGCCATTTAGAGACGCACCGCACCTCTCGACTCTTGCTAAGGGCAGACTTCCACGTTTGCAGATCTTTGAGACATATGTCCAAAGAATTGAAGAGGAAAGAGAGGCAGAAGAGAAAAACGTTATGCAGGATTGATCTTCAACCCGGATGGTAGTTCGGTTGAGAAAAAAAAAAAGGGAAAAAAAAATTGCCAAAAGGAGAAGAGAAAGGAAGCTGTACATATTATTTATCTGGGCCAAAAAAGGAAAAAAATGGCCATGTAGAATTTTTATTTGTAATGAAAACAAAGTCACTCCCACTCTAAGAACCCCCCTGTCCTCTACGATTTTTGAAAAAGGACGAAAAAGACGAAAAAGGACGAAAAAGGACGAAAAAGGACACTGTTAATGGTATACAGTAACTAAGTTACCTCTCGCGCTCCTGGTACAAAAAAGCGTCTCACAACCCACTGATAGTTGACGCCTGTGTTTTCAAATTGATAAAAAAGTAAAAAAAAACACTTTTCAGTTTCTTGTTTTTGGCAATATATATTCCCTCTGATACCCCTTGCCCTAACCCTCGTGATAAACCCCCAACCCTTGTTTTATTTTTTCGCCTGCGCAAGCTTCGCTTTCTTTGCCGCCCTCTTCGTTGTCGTGCATATTGCCGTGACCTTGTGGAGTCTCTGCAAATCCATATTTTCCCTTCCTTCTGATTGCCACCCCATCGTGCTGAACACCCGTTCCTGGACTGCTGTATGCGGGACAATGGAGCACAACTTTTTCGCTCGTGGTGGAAGAAGAAGATTAGGGTAGAGTTTCGACGCAATTCCCCAAAACACTTCAGGTGCGGATTTCTCGTGACACCAAAGCATCTTCGAGTGGTACGGAGCCTCTCTTGAGAGGAAACACGAAATCTCCCTCAGAAGTTCTAGCTCAGCCTCCTCGTTGTCAGCCCACAGCTCCACTGCTTTTTCTGCCTGATCCATGAGGCTCTTTGGATCGAACGTCTCAAGGTACCTTCCCAAAACCCCACGAGGGACTTTGCCTTCTGCGTCAGGAATGTAGCACGTAGGGGACAAGATGGTGGCAAGAACACAGTGGCTGGTATCGACGTAGTACTTCTCTCGTTCATCCCTCGCCTTCTTGCACTTCTTGTGTCCAGGAACTTCCCCGTCAGGTGTAGTGCAGGCATTAAACACCTGCTTCAAAGCCCAGAACATCGGGAGAATGTGGCCAATGCGAGCAGAGTCTTGTTCCATGTACCTGATGGCTTCTGTCGTCGAGCACACTAACTTCCGCACAAACATGAACTTCTCCCAAAAAGCGAGATCTCCGAACTTCTGCAGGGCGGGCATCTGGTTGTGGATGCTGGTTTCATTTTCGTCGTTCATGAGCGTCCGCATGGTGTTGAAGTTGTTGTTGATCCAATCCCAGGAGTCCCCAATCGTCAGCCAACGAGTATTGTTCCCAACGGGCGACACTTTCTCCACCATAGCCGATGCCGCTTGGATTGCATACACAGCCTTCCTGATGTTCTCCGTGTTCTTTACCGCAGACACGATCTGGTTGCTCCACACGAAGTACGCGTTATACACGTTAGGTGTATCCTTCTTTGATACAGTGCGGGTTCCGATAATATCATTCAGCAGCCTGTTTAAAGCATGGCACACGCACACCAAGATGAGGATTGTCGGGTAAACGTCCTTCAGGTCTTTGGCACCCTTCAAAATTGCCGACCCCGCGTCGACCAAAACGGCTGTCAGGTACTGCCCGATGCCCGTCTCCGAGATGATCTGCTTCAGCGCGGTGCAGTACTCCTCCCCGTCATGCGATCGTTGGGTCAGCGTGTGGCTCGCCAGCAGCTGTGGCTCAGGAGAACAGATGGACACGCTGAGGAGGTGCTGTTTCTTCAGCTTGGATTCCCAAGCGTCGGCGTGCAGGGAGATCCCGGTACCGTTGTCCCGGGCAGCGTGCTTGATGCGAGTAATCTCATCAAGCACAATCTCCTCGTACGCCGCATCCAGCAGCGGCCCACGAATGGCGTCCTCGTCTACCACCCTCCTCAGCGTGGGGCGAGTCGCCCGCATGGCCGCCTTAAACTCGGGGGAGGAGGCAAAACTGAAGGGGATACCTCCACAGTAGTAGGCCTTGGCCCAAGCTGAATCAATCAGCTTGTTCTCGGCCTCCGACACCCTGTCCACCACTCCAAGCAAAGATTGCTTGGGGTGGGCAGACCGAGTGTGTGCCTTGGGCACAGGCTTCGCCTTAGTAGATGTTGGGGCTGGGGCTGCTGGGGCTGGGGCTGAGGCTGCTGCTGAGGCTGCTGAGACTGCTGCTGGGGCTGCTGAGGCTGCTGCTGGGGCTGGGGCTGCTGCTGCTGGGGCTGAAACAATGGTGCAATCTGCATCTGCATCTGCTTCTGCATCTTCATCATCTTCTTCATCGACATCTTCAGCATCTTCCATCCGGCTGCGCTTCCTCTTCTTAGCCAATTCAGCCTGTAGAATATGTGTGTGAATATTTTCGAGTAAATTTATTTTCAAACCTTGGATTTGTTCTTGTAAACCTCCTCCGCATCTTTGCAGGACACAATGTGCTGCTTCCTCCTCTCCGCGTTCGACGCCTGGGCCATTGTCCCCTGGCATGCGTTGCACGTCAAAAACCTTCCGGTTTTTGAAAACAGCTCCCAAGTCCAGCATTTAGCTCTTGGCATGATTTGTTTTTTTTTCTTGTGTTTTTCTGTTGTTGGAGGACTTGAAATCAAGATTTTTTTTTTGGGGGGGGGATTTTTTTGGGTGAACAGTGTTTTTCCTGGTGATTTTTCTGTACTGTACTTCCTGTATTGTCCTTTTTCGTCCTTTTTCGTCCTTTTTCCCAGATCGAAAAAGGACGAAAAAGACGAAAAAGACGTAGAGGACGAAAAAGGACAAGGGGTATTCTTATCCCACTCCCTTTCCCCCTTTTTTTTTTCATTTCCAAAATTTATCATCAATATCAAAATACATCTACAGGATCTACACTTTAATTTTTTTTTTCTTTTTTTCCTCCAAATTAAAGTACAATGTCTGCAGAACGTTCCCAACAGAACTGGCGGCATATGCTAGAATGGAGTAGCGACACCTCAGGGTTGGTTCATTATGAAGTGAGTCAGTTGATGCAGGTTCTTCTTGGTGAGGCGCCACTAGACAGTGCAACGGAACACAACGTTGGGTTGGTAGGGCAACTCATCTGCATCGTCTGCGAGGAGAAGGGGAACTACCCGGAGGCCTCTGAGGTTGCTGTGAAGAGTGTTGGCAGCTTTCTGGAGTTTTTGGTTCGTTGTCACAACACACGGCCTAGCCCTGCTATTCTGCAGGTAGAGTGCTCTGTCATATCGGTTCTCTATGAGATGGCAGGCATTTTAGAAGGGGGTTTAGTTCTGCAAGAACAGATTTCTCCTTATGTTCCGTTTTTGCTTCACGCTTCGTATGTTCAACTCAAAACATTTCGTAAAACCGGAGTCGAAGTGTTTGGCATGCCACCAAAACGTCTTCACAACGGTCACAGTCTTTGCGAAGGAGATAATTATGTCTGGTTAAGCACGTCTCTCCTTCGATTTGTTTCTCCATCATATTTCACGCAACTTCTTGGATATCGCAAAAACAAAGATGATTTGGACCTCCAAATGACATTCATTTATGAGCTCCAAGATCAAAGCCTTTTTCTTCTAAAGCGTAGTATGGAGACTCTCTATGCAATCCCACTCAACATCAAAAGCCCTGACAAACGAGGCTGTGCGGAGCCGAAGGTTATCCCCAAAAGGGTACTCTCCTTCCTTCTAGATGAGGATGACTCAGGTGTCACACCGCCCTCCGATTATACAACAGAGGACCATGATGACTGTGGACATTGGGAATATAGTAGGGAAACGGTGGAGTCTCATGCAGGGCTTTTGCTGCACAGAATCGATGCGTTGAGTGATGTGGTGTATCCGCTTCCGGTGCCCGCACCGCTTCCACAACAGTTGGGTGGGAATGAAGGTGTGCGGCCGTTGAAGTTGATCGTACCGTTGCAGGTGAAATTGATTTGTGGGGCGTTGTATTGGGTGTTGGTGTCGTTGTTGGGGGCGATAACGAATTTGCTGCCGATTTCGGATGAGAGCAGCCTTGTTGCGTTGTGGAGGAATAGCGCGGTGCATCTTGTCAAAACCATTACCCTCTTTTGCAGATACCACAGCCTTCTTGAAGCAGACGAAGCGCAGATGATCACGATACAACTCTTTAAAGGGTGCCTTCACGTCATTGCGATTGACCAGGCATTTGCTGCATATCATCCACAAGGTTCCTTCGATACCACCCCTCTCCCTTTACCAAAGGGAACCATACCGAAGGATGTGTCTGCAGACAGCAGACCATGTGCACATCCACTATTGCATTTGTTGTCGCGGTGTCATGCAAGAACGTTGTATGCCGCCTTTGCAGGGTCAAAAGAAGAGAAGCTAGGCGGTGCCAGCAGGCCGCCGCTGGAGTTGAGCATCGCAACCTGTTTGCATTCGATTTTCATGACCCATCTAGGGGTATCACAGAACAGTAACCATAATAGGGAGGCAGCTGCGGTGCCGATTCAGAATCTGTTCAGAGGGCTTCACGTTGTGCTATCCGAGGTGGTTGTTACGCCGGCATGGAAAGAGATTTTTACGAGCTCCGGAACGCAATCCGGGAAGGTGATTCTTGGACCAAATTGGTTAAAGGCGACAGAGATTAGCAAAGGGTTCGCGGTGTTGCCTTTTGGAAGAGATGTGCCTGCAGAGCAGGTACAGCTTGTCTCGCAGAATGCGTGGACGTTGGTGCACTATTATTTTCAGTTGTCTATTCCGTGTGCACCGACGGCGCCACCGTCGCAGATATCGATTTTGCGTCCGGGCAAAGGGTGGGACGATTATGAGGAGTACTTTCAGGATATAGAACGTAGAGTGCCTGCTGCCTCATTCAAGCAGGACTTCGGCCTCAACGATGTCCCCGGGGAGCAGGGCTACCGTCTGCAGCAGCTGCTCTCCTCGCATCTCAGAGGGATCCTCACGGTGATCCCGTACTTCCGCATTCTCTTCGTGATAAACAAACGCTTCTGCAACAAAGACAAATGTGCGTACTACTGCTCAAGCATGGCAGATCTTTTGATGTTTTCCGCGCACAACCACGGTGTCGCAGTACCCTTCCTCCGAACGTATGTATTTTATTTTCTCCAACTTTTTGCAAAGTTCTTGAGGTTGATTAAACATGAGGCATCTTTGAGGTTTTTTTTTATTGTTGAAAGTATATGCATGGATGTCCAAAGTACTTGAAGTACTTTTTTCGGATTTTTTATGGTACTTGAAGTACTTGACCCCCCTTTTTTTTCCTCTCAAAATGACAGTCAAGTACTTGAAGATTGATCAAGTACTTGACAGAAATCAAGTACTTGATACCCTATTTTTTTTTTCTCGTACTTTTTTACTTTTTTACCCTCTGGCAGAGTCTGTCAAGTACTTGTTTTCGCAAAAAAACGTCAAGTACTTGATCAAGTACCCACTTTTTTTTGTACTTGATCAAGTACTTGACGTTTTTTTTGTGAAAAAAGTACTTGACAGAGGGAGAACAAGTAAAAAAGTACTAGAAAAAAAAATAGGGTGTCAAGTACTTGAAGTATCAAGTATTGGATTTTTTGGGGGATCAAGTACTTGATATACTTCAAGTACTTTGGACATCCATGTATATGAATCTAATTTTTATTGTGGATGCTATTATTAGTACCCCAAAAATAGTGCAAATCAATAACAAATTTGTGATCGACATAAAGCTTTTCGTAAAGCTCCTGTTCTTCAATTAAAACTTTTCATCAACAAAAATTCTGTTTTCGTACAGTGCGCTGCAATGCTACGAAGATATCGAAAGCGAGAGTGTCTTTTCCACAGCAGAGAAGCTCGAAAAGGTCTTCCTCGAGATTATGGACCAGCCCAGCGCTGGGCTTGTCCAGTCGTACTCACGCAAGCTTTCCCATCAGATCTCCGCTGCTTCCTCTCCCTGAAGCAATACCAAAATCCAAAATCCAAAATCCCCAAAAAAAAAATTAAAAACAAAATCTCGCAATATTGCCCCATTGAGCGAAATCTGCAGAACGGAGAAAACGAAGGCGTTACGTTGTGAACACTTTCCCATATTTTTTTTCAAACCTTTTTTTTAGAAACCCACGCCTTCCACAAAACTATGTGACATAGATTCAATATTTTTCTTTAGAAAAAAAAAGGATTATTTTAACCTTCACCCTACACCCTCTCTCTCTCTCTCTCTCTCCAAAAACACTTCTTCTTCTTCTAAACACCTCGCCTTATCTCAGGGTTGGACCAAAACAATCCGTAGACCCTAGACCCTAGGTTCCCCAAGCGGGGTCTTAGGCGATTGTCGACACAAAAGCGCTTCTTTTTTCAAGCAATGCGATAGCATGCACCATGCTGTCTTCACCCTGCTCCTCGTCTCCGCCCTCTCGTCCGAAGGCTTCTATCTCCTCCTGTCAGCACCCCCAACGCAACGTTGCTTCGTAGAAGAAGTAGGAGCTGCTGTAGATGTAGTGTCCATCCACTTTGAGGCGCATTTCCGCCCCGGTACCCCACAGCTCCATTGGCAGGTCCATGACGATGGTGGTCGCGAAGTGCACAGCGAACGGACGGCGCGCGCTGTTTCGGCATTCAACTTCCTTGCGGACAGTGCGCTAAAAGGGGGTTATGGGTCGTATACGATATGTGTGGTGAGGGTGGATGAGAGTGCAGAACAGATGCAGCTTGTTGTTGTGATCGACCATGCGGAGAGGCACTCCATGCTTGCGCAAGGCAAGGCTGCGGTGAAGATGGGCAAAGTAGTGTCCCTTGTGGAAGCAGAGGCATTGAAGGAGAGAATGAACGGTCTGCTTGAACTATTTGAGGATGTTTCGATTCAGGCGAAGGCGATGTCGGTATGTGGTTCCCTTTTTCTTATCTTTTTTTTTTTTTTTGTCACCTCATGAAACAGGGTCCTAGCTTGGTTTTGGAAAAAAATGCCAAATCTGGGTCAGAATTTTTTTTTTGGGTCAGCAGAGGTTTTGGGCCTTGGGGGGCTTGTCTTGGCTTTTTTGGGTTTTCCGAGCTCTACCCTCACTGTGGTGGGGTCATTTCAGAAAAATGGACAAGTTCTTGACTGATACAAATTTTGGCCACTACGACTAGTGAGTTGCTCACAACGTTAAGTGGAACGCTACTTTTACCATAAAAATCACTCCCCGTTCATAGATCACCCAACACAAAATATATAAAATGGCGCCGCAGGCGAAAAAAATTAGGGTACGGTGTAAAAATGTAGCTTTTTACACCACAGAGTCACTCTACGAACCCTTTTTTGCGGAGCAAAAAAGGAAAAAATGGCGCCGCAGGCAAAAAAAATTGGGTCCAGCCCTGGACGGTGCCGGATTTTTTTGTCAATATTTTTTTTCTTACCCCAGAAAAGGTGGTGGGCCCCCCCAAAGAGGGGAAAAAATCAGAATTTCCCAATTCCAAATTAATTAATTCCCTTTTTTTTTTTTTTTCGTGGGTCGCGACCCAGGCACTTGGGTCAGCTTGACCCACTGACCCAGGCAAGCTAGGACTCTGTCATGAAATGAAGGAGGAAATAGAAACAAAGCACTTTGAACACACTCGCGGTTCTAGGGACGAACCGCGCTGCAGAGCCCCTCCTCACCAAACAGGTCGAGGTGTGTGCGTTTCACCACAACCTCTCCTATGGGTTTTATCGTGTGATGAGTGTTAGGTTTCTATTTTTCGCGAGATAATATGTGCCGTCCATCTATTTCCTCAAATGACCCCCTCCCTCCCTCTGTGTACTCCTGAAGGGATATACCTACATTGGTTTTTGACATAGTAGGGGAACTGGTCTGCGCCCACGGTGTCTTCGCTTCGATGTCCTCTTCACTCCGCACACCTTTGTCGATGAAGCTCCTTTAGCTTGTATTTTATGTCAAAGGGGCAGAAAGCTGTTCCCGGGAAGTGCCTGGCACAGGCTCTCAATACGACTGTAGAGCTCTGACAGAATTGAGATCATATTTTTATCTGACACTCGACGGAACACCGTTGTTTTTTTGGTATCGGACATTATCCGATGAACCCGCCTGGCCGTCTTGCTACCCCGCTTTCCCCCCTTCCTCTTAGTGTTATTTGTACGGACTTGCAAAGAAAACGTCTACCCACTGCAGCCAACTGGTCGTTCCAGCCGGGATGGTGGCCGTGTGTATACATGGCTTTTCTTCGTTGTCTGTGTTTTTCGGTGTCAAATGTCGTCGAGGGTAAATATTTTGTTTTCTGTTAGTGTCCGCGTTTTGCATCAGAAGAGTGTACAAGGCTCGGCAGATACGATCTGTTCTAAGGATTTATCAAATTCAGGGTATTAGTTACCGTACAAATTCTGGTTTTGAAAACCAGAATTCCCCAATTCTGGTTATTCAAAAAAAAAAAAAAAAAGTGAGATTCGGGATTTTTCAAAAAAAAATTTTTTTTTTGGCCAGGGGCCATACTTGTAGCTAACTAGCCGTGGTACGTGGCGATTTTGTTTCCCAAAAGAAAGAAAAAAATCGGCCGGAAAGAAATTTTTTTTACCCAGGAAAAAAATTTTTACCCAGGGAAAAAATTTTCCCCCCAGGAAATAAATTTTCCCCCAGGAAATAAATTTCCCTCAGGCACTAAATTTGCCTCAGGAAATAAATTTCCCCTCGGGAAATAAATTTGCCCCAGGAAATAAATTTCCCCAGGAAATAAATTTTCCCCAGGAAATAAATTTGCCTCAGGAAATAAATTTCCCTCAGGAAATAAATTTGCCTCAGACAATAAATTTCCCTCAGGAAATAAATTTGCCCCAGGAAATAAATTTCCCTCAGGAAATAAATTTGCCTCAGACAATAAATTTCCCTCAGGAAATAAATTTCCCCTCGGGAAATAAATTTCCCCTCGGGAAATAAATTTTCCCCAGGAAATAAATTTCCCTCAGACTAGCTATTTCCCTCCCTCCCGCCAGAGCCCGAGGGCGCCCTTGAGGGAGGTCAGGGCACCCCGAGGGCCGAAGGCCCGAGGGGGCCCTGACCTCCCGAAAGGGCAGCCCGAGGGCCAAGGGGGGGAGGGATGTAGCTTTGTGACCCGAGCTGGTGGCTTTCCGAACCCGACCATGTTTGTGGTTTTTTGTGTATATACACGTGGGTTGCATGGTATGGTATGGCACGTGTGCACTTGCGTGTGTGGCCCACGCATGCTTTTTATACAGCGAATACGCTTTTCCCAGCCCACATACCGGGGCATGTGCCCAAAAAAAAGGTTTCTGGGCTGAAAACCCACCAAACAAGGTGTGCTTTTTTTTTGGGTTCTTGGGTGGGTGTGACGTATGCATAGGGGTGGTGTGGGGCACTCCCTCACCCCCCATGGTGGCCAACGGACGGCCATACCTGTGCGAATACGTTTTTTGAGCCGCACATACCAGGATGTGGGCCGTTTTAAAAAGTTTTTCGGTGGTTTTCGCCACCAAAACGGCAAAAAAAAAAACGGCTCTCAAGGGAATCCCTTGAGCTCTCGCGGGAATTTTTTTTTTCTCGCGGGAGGGTAAGGAAAGCCACCGGGAGGGTTACAAAATAAATTTCCCCCAGTAAATAAATTTGCCCCAGGAAATAAATTTCCCCCAGTGGTGTGGCTGTATAGGGCTAGGGTGTATACCCTAGAAGGACCCAAGAAGTACCCAATTTACACCTAATTTTAAGGGGGGTGCAAAAATTATTTTGTGTATATTTTTTTGGTGGTTTTTTGTGGCCAGAAATTTCCCCCAGAAATTTTCACCCCAAAAAATCAATTTTTTTTTTTTTTGATTTCGGTGCTCCGGGGCTTCTGCGTGCTGTGATGGGGTCACTTTGCGCTCAGAACTGAGTATTTTTGACCTAAAATGCATGTATCAGTTTTTACAGGCCATTTTCAGGTTTTGTGTGTAATATGGTCAGTACTTGACCACTGAGGGTAAAGTGCAAAGTAAACGTGGGGGCAGTTTGCATAGCTGCGAACTTTGCTGCGCGTTGTGACCCCCACAATTTGACGGTAGGAGCTCGTAGAACCCAACGAGGAGTGAGAAAAAGATACGTCGAAAGAATAAAAGTAGCGTACCGTGCGGCGCAAGCTTTGCAACCCACCCCACCCATGACATAGTTTGGCTGCAGCAACCTGAACACCTGGTAGTGGTCGTCGCAGGCCACTGTCGTCTCGGACCCCCATATTCGACCATCATCCCACGATTTCCCAAAAACCCAAAAGTTAGCGTCAGGCCTGGTCATGACAGTAAAATGCACTAGGGGACTGGTGGGCACTAGGTACTGGGTACTGGGTACTGGGTACTGGGTACTGGGTACTGGGTACTGGGTACTGGGTACTGGGTACTGGGTACTGGGTACTGGGTACTGGGTACTGGGTACTGGGTACTGGGTACTGGGTACTGGGTACTGGGTACTGGGTACTGGGTACTGGGTACTGGGTACTGGGTACTGGGTACTGGGTACTGGGTACTGGGTACTGGGTACTGGGTACTGGGTACTGGGTACTGGGTACTGGGTACTGGGTACTGGGTACTGGGTACTGGGTACTGGGTACTGGGTGCCAACCCCGGATTTTGTGAAAATTTCCACCACCGAACACGTGGGGCTCTCGGATGTACCAACTTTTTGCGAAAACAAGGCTACTAACCACAGGGAAAGCTCGGGAAAAAGATCACGTTTTCCTTAAGGAAGTGCCCTAAGGAAAATCACTATACCCTAGAAGGACCCAAGAAGTACCCAATTTACACCTAATTTTTAGGAAAATCACACCATAATACCCTGATCAAATTATCAAAAAGTAAAACAAAAAAATAATAATTGTTTCTTCAATATCAACCTCACCCCCATCCCCGATCACAGTCTTCATCGAAACGCTTTCTGGAGGTGTCTGATATAGCTGTTTATAGAATCATCGCTTGGACTTTGGGGACCGTAGTAGTAGGCTCTGCACTGTCGTTTTTGCAGTACCGATCGCTGCGGAACTTCCTTCATGAACGGAAGCGGGTGTAACCCTTGAAGACACAAAATGAAAAAAAAGCTGAACAGCGTTCAGTGTGGAGCTCATCCTCCGGGTGTCTACACTAATACTGTTGGGGAGTCCCCTACACTAATGCAAAAAACCCAGTTTTCCCCTCAAAATAAACCCCTGCAACACTTACAAAAAAGACCCAGATCACTCCCCACCTTTTCTTCACATCGTCTGGATAGTTGTATTTTTCTTCAGAGGGCCGGCATTGGTGCCTGCAACCGTATATTTTTTTTTGTCACCTCATGAAGGAGGAAATATGAAACAAAGCATTTTGAACACACTTTGCGGTTCTAGGGACAAACCGCGCTGCAGAGCCACTCCTCATCCAAACAGGTCGAGGTGTTGTGCGTTTCACCACAACCTGTCTCCCATGGGTTTTATCGTTGTAATGAGTGGTACGTTTCTATTTCCTTCTCTTTCTAACAATTCTTTGATTTCTTCGACCTCAACAAAAAACCACCAGAACCAAACCCCAGAAAAACCCCCAAAAAGGGTACCCACCACGACACAAAAACCCACCCCCATAATACATCACTCCTCCTTCCTTCTTCCTTCTTCCCCTTTCTACACCGTTTTGAGGGTCTTTTTTAACTAATTTTGTATTTTTTTTTTTTTGGTTTTTTTTGAGGATACGTATCCATCTATGGGGGGAGGTGCGACAAAGCCGGTGGTAGTCGATACTGCCAAGCTATGCGAGGAGATTCGACGCGATGCTGCCCCCTCTGACGCCGCGACATCACCACGGGAGACGGAGGAACAGCAACGCGTCGCCTCGGAACAGCGCGCAAAAGAGTACCTCACACGGCTCGACAATGTACAGAGGAAACACCACTTTGTCTCCGTCACCCCTGTTTCTCCAAGCCAATCCGTACCGAATAGTGCGTCGGCATTTACCCCTGGGTCAAAACTTAATATTTTTACCGCCACCTGGAATATGGAAGGCAAAGGATTGCCTACGGCGCAGGACCTTGCGTTATTGCTTCCTAAGCATGAAGAACGGCATATCTTAGCCTTTGCCTCTCAAGAGTGTTTGCGAACCATCCCAAAATCCTTTTTGAAAAGCGAGAAGTCTGACTGGGAGAACCTCTTATCGCAGACGTTAGGCATAAAATATTCTATGCTAGTCGCAGAGACGCTGGTGGCAACGCATATTGTGGTCTTCGTACGCTCCGACGTCCGCTCTGTTATTTGCGAATCCTCCATCGAATCAGCAAATGTCACCACCGGCCTGCTCGGAGGAAACCTAGGTAACAAAGGGGGTGTTGGCGTTTCCTTTGTCGTAGGCCCGGTGGATAGCAGTCATTCCGTTTCACTGCTTTTTTTATCCGCGCATTTTTCGGCTCATCAAGACCAAGTAGAAGAACGCAACGGAGATTACGAAACGATCATCGCAGATATGAAGCTTGGTGCAAAAGGAAAAGCAAGCAATCGCGAAATGGATGCAGACCCTTCCAACCCAACCCTCGACCCTAGACGTGATGTTACTAATGAATTTGACCTCTGCTTTTTTATGGGAGACTTTAACTATAGAGTCAACGGATCACGCTATGGTGTCGAAGGCATGCTCAAAGGGGGTGAAATGACAAAAAACGCGGTAATGGCGAATGACCAACTCACCGTCGAAGTCCGCAAAGGGAAGACCTTTAGAGGGTTTAAAGAAGGGGAAATCGGGTTTCTCCCGACATACAAATTTGCAGAAGGGTCTGATGAGTATGAAACCAAGAAAATGAGGATCCCTTCATGGACGGACCGTGTCCTCTTTAAACAGCATGGCGCCATGTTAGCCAGAAGGCATATGAGTCTCGAAACCCTGCACCTCCGCTTGGAAGAATATAGTAGTGTACAAGAACTCCGTTTCAGCGACCATCGTCCCGTCCGCGCGCTCTTCTCTATGGTAACACCACTCCCGGTGGCGCTCTCAGCGCCAGTACGGATGAGGGGGAACCAAGACTCCTCGACCTGTTCTGTGATGTGAACAAACGAGGGAGAGGGGGAGGAGAGGAGGGGGACCAAGCAGGATTTCATATTATCATTTTTTTGTTTTGTGTGCAAAGGGGTACATTTTTTTGCACCCTCTTTGCCTTTCTTTTTAGAAAAGAATGTATATGAAAGAAGTTTTGTTCAACTCTTTGGTAGTGTTTTTCGATTTCAGCTTCTCTTTTAAAGGGGGAGGGAAAGAAGAAGAACCCCCACTGGAACCTATGGAGGCGTAATTACCCTGTATCCAACAATCCTATCAAACCGAATGGAATTGTATGGTATATCAGAATGGAAAGCTATGAAGTGGATGTCGGGACAATATTGATTTTTTTTTTTTTCTGTGCTTTCATCCGGATGGGTGGCATCGTATGTGGGTCAGTCGGTGGTGCCTGCATCAACCACAATTTTTTTTTTTTTTTTGTATCCACAGATGTGTGGCGCATCGTACATTTTACTCTTTTTTTTTAAAGTAGAACACATCATGCATCCATGGTGTGTCCTCCTCCCCCCCTTCCCCCTTCCAGATTCCCTGTGGTTCTACCGTGGGTTCTAAGCACCCACGCTATATCCTATTTTTTTTGTGAACAATAACAAGGTGTGTGGTAACATGGTTTCTCTCTTTTCCCATAGGTTTTCTTTGCCGCTTTACCTGTGCATTCTAAGAAAATCACACAAAGGAGACGAGGCACCATAGCACACAACACCGTATATGCGAAGACGAGACTGTGTGGTAAAATGGGCTTTATCTTTAAAGCCTAGGTAGAGGGATATGTGCGTGCATGAGAGGCACATTCATCTTACAAAAAATTTTTTTTTGTTTTGTGTTTAGTTGGAATAGCGGGGTTGTCCTTGTCAAATGCAAGGCAGTATGCTCTATTTCTATTACACATAACAAATCACGATTATGAAATAAAACGTTTAGAGCCATATTGCAATGCATCTTGCAAAAAATCTATTAGTAGAGCACACTCTAGGGTGGCTACACTACACGGCGGGGCTGTGTCACATGTGACACTGTCACGGAGACAGTGTCACATGTGACACTGTCACACATTTTGTGACACTGTCACGGAGACAGTGTCACAAAATGTGTGACAGTGTCACGGAGACAGTGTCACACGACTTGTGACAGTGTCACATACCTGTGTGACACTGTCACAACCTTAAGGAATACCCACTGGGTACTGGGTACTGGGTACTGGGTACTGGGTACTGGGTACTGGGTACTGGGTACTGGGTACTGGGTACTGGGTACTGGGTACTGGGTACTGGGTACTGGGTACTGGGTACTGGGTACTGGGTACTGGGTACTGGGTACTGGGTACTGGGTACTGGGTACTGGGTACTGGGTACTGGGTACTGGGTACTGGGTACTGGGTATGGACCCCTTTGTGTCAAAGACCTGTCAATATCGGCCCACACACAGGGCGGGTTTGCCCGCACCACTGGCACGAGTCTGAGCCCACCGAAGGTGGGTTGCGTTTTGTAACCACTCGTTGCGTTGGTTGCGTTCGGTTTGCTGCGTACAGATCGGTTGCATTCGTTACGTTGCGTTGGTTCCGTGCGTTCGGTTCGGGCCGTTGCGTTCAGACCGGTGGCGTTGGGTTGGTTCGGTTCGCAACGTTCACATCGTTGCGTTCTGATCCGCTCGATCGGTTGGGTTGCGTTGCTTCGAAGAGAAAGAGAAGAAGAAAGAAACGCCGGGTTGCGGGTTTGCCTATTCCGACATTTTACCCAACATAACAGCTTGCAATAGTCAGCTGTCTAAAATTTTGTTTTGCTGAAACATGTTGCCTTATTCCCACTCTTTTGTTGTTGTTCGTGACGCAGTCGCTATGGGAGGTGGTACCGGAGTGCTGAGTGGACCATGCTTCCCGTGGGACCGAAACCTTCTTTCGTCGCCCCGACAGTTTATGACCCTGAAAAGAACATCAACATCCCTCCACCTGCTGTAGGCGACTTGTGTTCTACATTGCGAACCCAGGCCCGCCGTATACGACGCTTCAGTGGCAGTGCAGAGGAAGGACCGTGCATATTCTCGCCCACCATGCAGAAACGACATAAGCCTAACGAGGACGTCATCGCAAAGATATCCGAGAATCACCTCAACCTGGTGGCTTTGTCCAGTCTCGACACGGCAGACTTCGTATCACCGCTGTTGAAGATCATCTCGTACAGGGAGGTGTTCTTGTCGCACGTACATATGTTATACAAACGCATGCGTACTCAAAAGCGTGCGGAGGGTGCGAAGGGGGCGATGGCATCGGGAGGCGGCACCGCGACCGACGTCCACACCACACGCACATCCAAACACAACTTCACTTCTCCAGAGAGCTGCGTGACAGAGAGACTTGACGTAGTGGAAGGTGTGAGATTCTGAATGTGGACAGGCCAAGTGCGGCAGGCCTGCACAAAAATGACACACGATGTGACGATTGCAACGTTTGAGAACTGCCCACAGGGGAAGGTGGCGATTGCAGGGGACGTGAATGCGCACCACCGTATCCTGGGACACACTAAGACGCTATGGGGCCCGACATTG
The DNA here is from genome assembly GCA_964035575.1 of Rhynchopus sp. YZ270_cl-10. NCBI lineage: Eukaryota > Euglenozoa > Diplonemea > Diplonemida > Diplonemidae > Rhynchopus > Rhynchopus sp. YZ270_cl-10. The sequence goes on from OZ037901.1 coordinate 498,706, forward strand.
TGATGACTTCTGAAAGGTTGGATACCAGGGATGGATTACACTGTCGAAGGGCCTCCGACCACGTTCCGATTGAATTCTCGGAGGAGAGCACTGCAAAAACGACGAAGCGCACAAACCTGAACGAGACCTACTCCCTCTGGTTCGGGATGGTCAACAAAGCAGCAGCACAAGAAAAATATTGATTTGTTGATTTGTTTCTGCTGGAACACGGCCGCTAGGTTAGGAGATGTGAGGTCGGGTCCACTGGCCCAGACGGGGTCCACAACGAATGGCTTCAACACCTCGGTGATGGAGCACCGCGAGCACTCCTACATATGCGCAACCTCTCCTGGACGACGGCAGTTATCCCGGAGTGGTCGACGACAGTAACGGTGATCCCACTACACAAAAAGGGAAACACGACATGACCCGCGTCGTACAGCCCGATCTCCCTCGCCAGCAATGTGTCGAAGGTGATGGGAAAACGGGTGTAGTGACATGCACCAACTGATGAACCAGACTCTTCAGTGAACAACCTCCACTCAGCTCAGGACGAGCTGCCTACCTGACGGCAGCCGACTCCCTGCGACCCACATGACACCCTCGTGCTCCACCGGAAGGCAGCGAAGGTGCTCACGGGTGCAACATACATGTCGCCCGGTCAGCACGTGTTGGGAGGCCCTCCTGCAGACCACAAGCCGCCTCCGACGCGTCGCAGCCAACGAGTACTTGTGCGACTGTCCGGCTCGCCTGGGCATGCTGCCGTGTTTTACGAAAGCTAGCTATACATTGCAAACATTATGGTCATACAACCAAACCAGGCAGTATCATCAATATATGCTGGAATATTAGTGAACTGAACAACTGAGGACTGAAAGGAAATAAAGCAACAATACTCTGTCATTGCATCGCATCTAATGAAACAACAGTTTGCACTGTATAAACTGTGCAATTATATACATCATATATGTACCGTTTTGCCTATGACACTACTGGGCACAACTGGCACCATACTCACCTGAGCTGTGCCTATATTAGGCACAATTCCAGTACAGTTTCAGCACAAGTACACACAACTAACCACAACTAACCACAATTACACCACAATTACACACAATTACACCGAAATTACGCTGGGGCAAAAAATGGTACACCACCCTACAGGGAAGCATGCCACCACATGTAAGTGACCTCTGTACTGTACTGTACTGTACTGTACTGTACTGTACTGTACTGTACTGTACTGTACTGTACTGTACTGTACTGTACTGTACTGTACTGTACTGTACTGTACTGTACTGTACTGTACTGTACTGTACTGTACTGTACTGTACTGTACTGTACTGTACTGTACTGTACTGTACTGTACTGTACTGTACTGTACTGTACTGTACTGTACTGTACTGTACTGTACTGTACTGTACTGTACTGTACTGTACTGTACTGTACTGTACTGTACTGTACTGTACTGATCATATGACCCTTTACCCCGGGCAACATCTGGGACCCCCGCAACCTGTGGAATGGACATGCATGTATGTCAGCACCAGCCCCCAGAACCTACCTAAACAGTGGTTAGATAAGGGCGATTTTTGACCAAAAAAAAAAATTTTTTTCCCCGCCCGAGATCGGGCGTGGTAGGTCATAAAATGGCCCAAAAAATCCAAAGAAAACCTCAGATTGACTTTTTAAAGAAAAAAATTGTCTACGGCAAAAACCACGAAAAATCGGGTGCGCAAACCGCGTTTTAGACCCCCACAGATGCTCAAAAGTGCCAGTTTTTGCTTTTAATGGCCTCAAATCGTCGAAATTAGCCCTGTTTTGGGCAAAAAAATTTTTTTGAGAGTCCCTTTCCCTGGGAGGCAATGGCCACTGTGACTGTGTCACACCACTGTGACACTGTCACGGAGACAGTGTCACACGACTTGTGACAGTGTCACCGTGACAGTGTCACATGATTTGTGACAGTGTCACACAGCTTGTGACAGTGTCACGGTGACACTGTCACAAAATGTCGCATATCATTGAAAGTTACACACCCTCAGCTGTGTCACAGGTGTGACACAGCCCCGCCGTGTAATACAAACCAAGTTTTCAAAAAATCGAAAAAATATAATCACTACAGTATCCTAGCCCCTGATGAAAATATTTTTTTGAAATAATATTGACACCGGGCGTTATATCAGACGTTATAACGTTTCATATAACACCCTATGTATGGTATTTGTTTTCTTCTTTTAGTGTATATCTGCACCTCCAATGGGCTGCACAAGTCTGTTTGGGGGTATTGACTCAATTCTTCTTCTTCTTCTTCTTCTTTAGGGTAGGGTTTGAGGTGCTGCTGGCTTCTGCTCATTCTTTTTCGACTGAGATGCGTTTTAGCACGTTTCAACTACTCTTTTTTGGACAGTACGTCACTTCATTTTCGCGGTGTTATCTTTTTCACTCGTTTTGGGTTCCGCCAAATAGTGCATCGGTCGGAGGGAATTTGGGGCAATCCTCTTCACATCATCAAAGGATGGTAGGGAAAGGGGAAAAGGCGTGGCGATTCTCCAGCTTGCCCTAAACGGCGTCCCAACCTCGCTTTTTTTTTTTTGGGGGCGAAGGCGAGGAGGGGTTGTGGGGGGTGCTTCAACCCCAAATTAATTGAGCTGTCAAATCCACAATCAGAGTCCATTTTTTTTGTTGCCAGGACTCTATGTGCATTGCAAAACCAACTCAATCTGGCTAGAAACTCCCAAATCACATTTTTTTTTCCCTTTGAAACCGCATTCCAGTATGTACACCTCCTGCCCTATCTTTTCAAGGTGACTAAGCACGAGAGGCTTAGGGTCATCTTTTCAACTTTTCTTTCTTTCTTTTTTTTTAAAGTACGAGTTTCTCTGTTATGTCTTTCCAGTGTAGTTGCGTTGTAAGGCCTCTCAGCTCTGGAGAGGGATAGCTATTTTACTATTTTTGTTTGCATGCCAATGAAGTGCTCTCTGGGGGTTCAATAACCCTTGGAGAAGCAGTGCCCCAGTGTACGTCCGATGAGGCGTTTTTTGCGCTGTTCCACTTCTCTTTCCCCCTATTCTAGATTGTGTATTTGCACGAGAGGCACATTCATTTTCAAATTTTCTCTTTTTTTTTTTTTTTTTTATTTGTGCGATAACTCAAGAGAATCGTTGTCACCGTGGTTTTGTTGATATTATTATTTGCGTCGTGCTGGACACAGTGCATCTTTTCAAAAAAAAAATTTTTGTCAAGATGTGTACAGTCAGATGAGCCTCAAAGTCCAAGGCTTCATCCCCCAAGCTCTCTTCTCTTCCGAACACAACAATGTATCGTGTACCCTACTCACCTTCAAACCGTGTGAGGTGTTCGTGGCTTTTAGCTCTTACGAAAGCGTTTCAGGCGTTTTTCTTTTGTGTGTGTGTGTGTGTTTGATAACTAATGGGTAATTATTGCGCAATATGGCCCCATTTGTGTGTGTGTGTGTTTTTGGTGCTGTTTTTAGCTCCACTTTAAAGCTAGAAAAAGGTTTCCTAAGGAATCATTTCCAGATTTTATTTTCTTTTAGTAACTGTGTGCATGCCAATGAAGTGGTCTCTGGAGGGGGGGAGGGTTCGATACCCTGCAGAGAAATCGTGCCTTGCGTCTGATGAACGGAGAGGCGTTTGCACTTTCTCAACTTCTCGTTTTTTTTTGGTATCCCCCTTTCGGTTGTTCTTATTCCTTTGGGATTATCCACATTTATCAATTTTATTTTTAAAAGATGGCTAAGCATGAACAGGCTTAGGTCTTGCAAATTCCGCTTTTTTTTCTTTTCTACCTGAACCAATTTGTTGCTGTTCTGTTCTCAAAAAAAAATGTATTTCTCTTGAAAAAAAATCGCTATCTTTTTCGCCTCCTTTGTACCTTCCTTCAGTCAAGGATTTTGCAAAGCGATCCAAACTCTAGCCCCAAACAACACGTTTCTTCACTAAATGTTGCAACCAGCCTTTTTTTTTTTCACATAAGAAGGGATGGGAAATACCAGCCTTCAGGGTTTGCCATTTGTTCCTTTTTGTACAAAAAAAACCCCACTGTCTTTTGATACGGTCATTATCGATGCAATATAAAAAAACGATCACTATTTTTACCCCCTCACAAACAATGTTACACCGAATACCTCCTGGGATGGGAGGGGAAATACCGGGTATCGTTCTCAATATTTGCAAAACCATTCTAACCAAGCCCTGCCCAAAAGAACTATGCGGAATGATTACATTAGACGCACAGGGCGGCACATCCATGCCGTTCCTCGACCCCCCCCCCCCCCTTCAGGAGGGACTGAAGATCCATGCACGGCGGGGTCCACACACCCGAGGGTCCGTAAATTTTACGGACCCTCTTTACGGACCCTCAAGTGCGGACCCGGGTCCGTAATTACGTACCCTAGGGTCCGTAATTACGGACCCTAGGGTACGTAATTACGTGGTCTAAGGTGGGAAATCACTGTTTGGATGTGTGACTGCTGGTCGAAAAGCCCTGGGAGCAAACCGAGTGGTACACAGGTACCACATGATAGACCATGATCATGTGGGCCTATCCCAAGTTACATACCGAAAAAAGTCGTGAGCTCGGTTAGTTGTCAAAGACGTCTTCCACCATGCACTGAGGAGATAATGATCCAACAATTTACAAGAAAGATTACTTAACCTACTGCTGGAAATTGCCAGGTCGTAGTAACACACAAAGTGTGCCTCCGTTCGGGAAGACCGGATATTCTAGAGACCAAAAAGGCCTCAAGAATATCTTCCGGTAGTCAAGGTATAACCGAATGAACGGCCCAAGACCCCCGTGGAGAAGTTAAATGTTGTAATGCTATCAAGTAGAAACTGCGAACACTGTCTTACCCTCCTCAATACATGGTGGAATATTTCTTTGACAACAAACCGAGCTCAAGAGTTTTTAAACTTCCCTGAGGGAATGCGAGACGCAAAATTTACCACCAGACCCTGTCTTCGTGCACCTTCGGTGCAACGCTGCAGACAGGCCAAACTGCGTTGGACTCAGAGGAATGCCTGCTGTGCAGTGTATCAATGAGAACCAAGTCCCAGCAACAAGGGGCGCCTTTTGGCGGGCGTTGTTGAGGGTGTTTGGGGTGCAAAGTTTTCCACAATTTTGATGCGCGGGTACAGAAGTGTTGTCTTGTTCTTTCATCTTTAGGAATGTAAATGTCAATCGCGTTTAACGACCACTAGGGCTTGTTCAGTGAACCCACAAGGGGTCGAAGGGGGTTGGTTATCCCATAGCTATCAAAGGTTGTGTCGACCAGGCTAATCCACTATGTTACGCTGTACGTTGTTAAATCCGAAGAAATAACACTTTAGCAGCCGCAGGAAGTTTGTTAAAAAGAGTGCCTCACGCTACACAAACCACCACCCGCGATTGACTTAGATGTTATAACAAAGAGAATTCAGAACAAAACAACACCCTGCCCCATACACACTAAATTGTCATGCTTCAAGAGCATGCCTGGGCCAAAATTACTGTTGACCAAAAAGGCAACAAGACCACCCACAAGGAGTGTGAATTGTGCACTGGTTTTCTGGGGGAACGCAATATTTTCTTGTGTCTAGTCCTCCGCAAGCAGAGGACAGACTTTCCGGAAGGTTTCCAAAGTCGAATTTCTTGCACTAGCTATGCTCCCTTGGTCAATGGCTATAGCAGTGACTGACTAAGTGTACCCACCCCCCTCCACCCAGATCTTCGTCCGCAAACTCAGAATAGATTGATGCGGGTAGATTTTGAGTTGTTGAATGTCGGACCGCGGTGAAGCTTCTCATCGCAATCGCGGGTGCAGTTCAGACTTCACGATCCTGTATAAGTGTAAATGTGGGGTGTGATTAAGTTATGGTATACAAACGTAGTAGTCGGGAAAGGTGAGGTTAATAAAAAAGGCTATTTATTGCCGTGAAATAAGATAGATTTTTTCCACGCTACAGGTCGAGAGAGTGACCTGCTGCACAAATGGTTCGAGTGAAGCGAGGTGAATTATGTGAAGCGGTAACGAGCGCCTGTGGAACCAAATAGAAACGTAACACTCATCACACGATAAAACCCATGGGAGAGGTTGTGGTGAAACGCACACACCTCGACCTGAGGAGTGGCTCTGCAGCGCGGTTCGTCCCCAGAACCGCAAGTGTGTTCAAAATGCTTTGTTTCTATTTCCTCCTTCATGTCATGAGGTGACACAAAATGATTGGTGCGTAAAAAAATAGCTATTTAATAGTGTGAACATTACGCGTTTATTTCGAGTTGAAAACACGAACAAGTTGAAATATGCGGCATTTTTTTGTTCAATCTTCACTAGTAACTGAAAGTTAAACATAATTACATACCTTGTCTTCCCCGTAACCTGCGCCTTCGCTGCTTTTAAGGTGCTTTCTCTGGGTGCCCAGTACCCAGTACCCAGTACCCAGTACCCAGTGTCTTCGAGAACCTAAAAATGCGTTTTGTTGAAATTTTCTGGCTTTTTCTGAACTTTTCCCAGCTACTTTTCTGGTCGTAGCCGACTTTTCTGATCGAGTAGCTATTTTCACTTTTCTGGTGTATGAGTAGGTTTTCTGGGTGGGAGACTGGATTCTGGGTACAGTGGTGTGTCTGGGCACCCAGGCACCTGGGTACTGGTGTATTTTCGGCCCAGGTACCCCGGTACACGGTACACTGGTGTACAAGGAAAAAAGTCGTGAAAAAGCAACCACAGCTCCACATGACAAACACGAAAGTGTCCAGTCACGTGGGGCATTCATGCACTGAGGAGATAATGATCCAACAATTTACAAGAAAGATTACTTAACCTACTGCTGGAAATTGCCAGGTCGTAGTAACACACAAAGTGTGCCTCCGTTCGGGAAGACCGGATATTCTAGAGACCAAAAAGGCCTCAAGAATATCTTCCGCTGGTCAAGGTAGAACCGAGTGAACGGCCCAAGACCCCCGTGGAGAAGTTAAATGTTGTAATGCTATCAAGTACAAACTGCGACCACTGTCTTACCCTCCTCAATGCATGGTGGAAGATGTCTTTCACAACAAATATCCTGTACACAGGTACACAGATACACAGGTACACAGGTACACAGGTAAAACCCGTTAAAATTGTGTGTGAAAGTTAAAAATAGCTATATTTGCATTTTTCGCCCAGCATTGAGGACACATAGGCCCACCAAGGGCAATTTTGTGATGTCAAAAAAAATTTTTTTTCGGCCCAAAAATTGACTTGTTTTCGGTAAAACCCACTAAAAATTGTGGTACTCTAAACTGCGTTTTAGACCCCCACAGATGCTCAAAAGTGCCAAATTTTGCTTTTAATGGCCTCAAATCGTCGAAATTAGCCCTAAACGGGGGCAAAAAAAAATTTTCGAGAGTCCCTTTCCCTGGGAGGCTCCGTAATTACGTACCCTAGGGTCCGTAATTACGGACCCTAGGGTACGTAATGACACTCCGTAAAGAGGGAGTGTCCTAACATGCCGTTTTACGGACCCTCGGGGTGTGCGGACCCCGCCGTGTGCGATCTAACAATACTCTGAGACTTGCAGATGACCACATCACCATACACCTTCAATTCCTCCAAAATATGTGCCAGACCAAAGAGCCTCATATTCTTTCCGGGATGCGCCGTGCTGTGCGTATCCCAGCACCTTCGGGTGACATAGAGTACAGAACGCACAGATGGGTGCTTTTCGATCCAAAGAAAATACAGCCCCTGTTCTCATTAACCAATGAAGTATCCTCCAGGGTCAAGGACAGTTCTGATACTCATCCCATTGAGGTGTTTTGTTTAGAGTTAAACCTTTGTTTCGCAACCACCAGGAATGATTACATTAGACGCACAGAGCGGCACATCCATGCCGTTCCTCGACCCCCCCCCCCCTTCAGGAGGGACTGAAGATCCATGCGATCTAACAACACTCTGAGACTTGCAGATGACCTCCCTACCACGCCTTCCACTCTCCACCTCCCTCAACCCTCCCTATTCTCCCCCCAGGTCAGGACCTTTCTTGTCCACGGATACCTAATGGACAGGGTTGGTTCAGTTTACACAGCACAGCTTTTGCTTGTCGATAGAGGGAGTCCTCGGCACGTTTACCCGAAGCTCATTGACTTGGTGGCAGCCTTCAAGGCGAAGGGGGGAGATGAACTGATCTTGGGCCGCTCGCATGACTGTGCGGACATTGTGCTGCCCACAGGCGAGATCCCTCAGGAGGAGCCCGAGCTCTCCAGCACATCGCGCTGCCACTGCAAGATACGCCGTACCCTTTCCACTGACGGCAGCTACACACTCACCATCGAGGACTGCAACAGCCTCAACGGCACTTTCCACAACTGGATCAAGCTTGGCGCTGGAGCAACGCCTCTTCTCTCAGACGACTTCATCTGCTTTGGGGGTGGCTCCAACCTGCAATGTGGTGACAAGCTTGAATCTCTAAAACTGGAAGACCGCCCGAAGGGCTACCACATGCCGGTCTCCTACCGGCTATCACAGTCCTTCACTCATGGGACAGAGGGAAAGATTCAGTTTGGTGCAGTGACAGAAGAGCAGTACTCGCAGGTCTCTGTGCGGTCGTTCTCTGCGCGTATGGAGCAGATGCAGGCGGAGGGTGACGATGTGTTGGCACCGTGCAGTGCGAACCCTGCGGAGGGGTCGCTCTTTGTTGATGACGTGCCGGCAGGGATAACGACAGTGCCGCCTACCGCTTCGCTCTCGACTGATTCACCTCTCAAAGCCACCACACCTTCACCACGACAGAAACCAGCCGCAAAGTCTCCAGTCACCCCTGAGGCTGCCCCCGGTAGCCAACCCGCCCTCTCTCTGCGAAAGGGCATGCTCCCCCCCGTACACCGCCCGGTCCGTCAGCCACAGACCGAAACCACCCCGCTGGCCACCCCAGGTAGTGCAGGTTCCCAACCCCGATCGGGGTCTCCGCGAAAAGGGAAGCGTAAGGGAAGACAGCTCCTCAAGGTGACGGAGGAAGACTGTTTGTTCCCTTCGAGCAGTGTGCAGAGCCATAACAAAGGGGAGAAGGCGAGGGCAAGCAGTGGGGACATCACCGCAGCGGTCCCTTCTCCTTCTCCTGCGAAGCCGGAGAGTGTGCCTTCGATTCCAATGGAAAGCGAGGAGAAGCCTCTGCTCACCCCTGTGGAGGTGTACGACTTCAACATTGGCTTGGACAGGAGTGAGTTGCTGTCGCAGTCTCAAAAGGAGAACGGTTCGCAGGCGGTGCTGCAAAGTTCGATCAAGCCGAACCCTATCACACCGAAGAAGGGAATAAAGCGGGGGGCAGCCGAGGCATTGTCAGAACAGGGGGAGCAGAAGAAGCGCTCAGTGGTGGCAACGGAGGTGGCGAAGGCTGTGAAGCCAACCGAATCGAAATCACCAAAGACCCCAAACGACCGGAAAAGAATGAGTGTCGATATGGATGACGCTGCAAGCCCTACCCCGGTTACGTCAGAGGTGGCGAAGAAGCCTGCACCAAAGCCGCAAGCGAAACCATCAAAAAGACAGCGCAAGACAACAACGCCTGCGGCAAAGGGGTTGACAGGGGCGCGTGCAGCAAGGGCATTGGCGAATGGGTTGCCAAGCTTTAGGTCAGGGTTTGACATCATGTGTGCGGAACAGCTTGAAGTAGCACGGAATAATCAGACCACAGTGCGCAGGCCGACGTTGGTGCGTAAGTGGCGTGACCTTGATGTCGCGGGTAAACGTGATTATGAGAACCGTGCTGCGGCAGAAAAGGCAGAGATGCTCGCAGCCCACCCTGAGCTCGCACTTCTGAACCCAAATCAAGAAGACGAGGAGTCGCGATTGCTGGCATTGGATGGGGGGAAGAGTGGCCAGGGGGGGAAGTTTGGCAGGGAGGAGGTATGTTCGTGTGAGGAAAAGGCTTTGTGTGGTAAGCCAGGCGTTTTACGTTCCAGGGGTTTTGTGGGCATTAGTGGTTTTTGGGCTTCGAGCACTTCTTTCACGGACGCCTTCTAGACATACCCTTCCCCCGCGTCTGTGGTTCCACTGAAATAGGGGAGGCTTCTCCAGTCTGGCTGAATCCGTGGCTCGACGCCGGAGTTCCGCCTTGTACTCCTTCTTGAAGCGTGAGCGCTTCAAAAAGGAGTACAAGGCGGAACTACCTCCAGCTCCAGTATTTTTTTTTGGTTTTACGGTACAATGATTACAATATTTCAAAAAAAAAATCAAAATGAAACCAAACCTCAGGGACGTGCACGTATGAGAGCTGCCCGCGCAAAGCTTTTCGAAGATCTCGACACAAGGTACCCCCTCCCACCCCTCCCCTCCTTGGCTCCTCTATTTGGACTCAATAGCTGATGAACTCAACTTAACTTCCACAACCACACAAGATTTTAGATACCACACCATACCAACCCTTTTGCAAACCAACACAAATCCAACCATTACGACCAAGAAAAACTACTACATACCTTAGAATCATAAATATCATTCCCTCAAAACCTATGATTTTTTCCTTCTCATTTTTCCTCTAATTTTCAGCGAGCTTCAGACCCGCACCGCGCTGTCCGAAGCGGAACGTGGTGGGAGGGAGCCTGCACTGGAGCAGCGGAGTGATGCGACTGGGGAGAGTGGCGATGCGTCTTTGGGTGGGGATTTGTACTGCATTGATAATACAAACCTGACGAATCTTGCGTCCCGGGCAGCAGGCGCAGCACAGCGACAGGCTACAGAAGCTGCAGCCAGGTTCGGCACCGCCACCACCACCCCTGCTGCAACCACTGCCCTCTCGGAACGCCTTCTCGGAACCTCCGCCTCTCATACCCTGGTACTCCCTAAGAACCTCGCGGAGCTGCTCAAACGCCACCAAATCAAAGGAGTGCAGTTTCTTTGGAAGAACCTCGTCTCACTCCCCTCCCTCACAGAGTCGGGCACGACCGCAAATGGTTGCATCGTGGCGCACGGCATGGGGTTGGGTAAGACCCTCACAACAATCACCTTCACGCTAATGTGGGAGAAGGTGACAAAACAGAAGCATACTGTGGTGGTTGCACCGAAGAGCACGTTGCGGCAGTGGGGGAAGGAGTTTGAGGATTGGTGCGACGCCTCGAGACAGGTGTGTCCTGCGGTGCACATTGTGGAAGGTGCGAAGAAGCATGCACACTTGGTGACCACGTGGGGTGAGGATGGGGGGGTGCTGTTGCTATCCTATGCAATGGTGGTGCGTCTGATAGGTAACAAAGTAGGTGCCGCATCGCCTTCTAATGCCAATGCTTCTCCTCATTCCCCAAAGTCTCGGAAAGATGACGATCGTGAAGAAGAAAGAGAAGCCGAAAAGGTAATCCGCGCCTCGCAGTTCATCGACGAAGCTGAAGAAGCGGAACAGCTTGAAGTGGAAAAAGCGGCAAAGGAAAAGAAAGATACACCCGAAAACATTGAAATGCTGCAACGTATCAGCGAACTGCTTACCACCAAAACCACGCTTCTCGTTGTAGATGAAGGACATAAGATTAGTTCACCGAACTCCGCGTTGACACGCAACCTATCCCAAATTACCACCATGAACCGCGTGGTTCTGACAGGTACGCCAATGCAGAATAGCATAAAACAGTACTATGCAATGCTTGATTTTGTCCGCCCAGATGCTTGGGGATACCAAGAGCTAACCGATCTGTATCAACGTGCCGCAAATGATCCTGTTGCTCGAGTGGAGTTGGCGCATTCCATGAAAGGGTTTATCCAGCGCTACGACTGCTCGCTTCTGCGTGAAGAGCTGCCACCTCTTACGGAGTACGTCATATATGTGAAGCCTTCGAATCTGCAGAGACAGTTGTATTCGGAAATTATGTTGTCAGCAGGGGGTGACACGACGGCAAAGGTGAAGCAGAGCAAGGCGCTGTCTCTCGGATCGACCTTTTTGAAGTTGTGCGCGCACACCAATTTGGCGAAGGAGTTCTGCATGGCGAAGGGGGTGAAGTCTTTGGAGGAGCAGATCCGCACTGCAGTCCCGGCGGAAGAGGAGAACGACCCCTTTGCGATTTCGCACGACAAACGCGAGCAGCTTCGCAAAGGGAAGGTGCTGTACTCAGAGTCTGGCAAAGACTTTTCTTGGGCGCTTCCTCTCTTCCGTGACGACTATATCGCGCGGGTTGACAAAAACCAGGCCCTAAGGGACAACCCTAAGACCGAGGTACTCCTCAACATTATCCAACAAGCCACCGCTATGGGAGAGAAAATCGCAGTCTTCAGTGAAAGTACTGCGATGCTAGACGTGATTGAAACGTGCTTGCCTCTCATTGATCCTCCTAAAGCGCGGAATTCTGCGAAGAAGGGGAGAAGGTCGAGGGCCCCGCAGCTGCAGTGGAGGAGGGGGACGGAGTACCATCGGTTGGATGGGTCGTCTACAGCGGCGAAGCGGGCTGCGATGTGTGAGGACTTCAATGCGGCGAAGTCGCGGTCCTGTCTGTTCTTGGTGTCCACCAGGGCGGGAGGGCTTGGTATCAACCTCGTAGGCGCGACCAGGGTAGCCATCTACGGAGTGGGGTGGAACGCTCAGTCGGATCTGCAGGCGATCTACCGGACCTACCGTTATGGACAGTCGAAGCCGGTGACCGTGTACCGTTTGGTTGTGCAGGGCACCATTGAGCAGACGATCTTCGCACGAACCGTCGCAAAGCTGCGAATGTCAATGAACTTCGTGGACGACAAATGGTCGCGGACGGACCTCAAATCATTCGACGCAGTTCCGCCAACGGATTGGTCGTACCATGCTGCGCGAGATGAGGTCCTGCAGAGTGTGCATGAAGAGCTTAAAGGGAATATCCACTCTGTTTTATTGCACGACTCTCTGAAGGTTGCACTTGACGCTGTCGAGGAGGATGAGGACAGCGACGACTCCAGTGAACCGGTGAACATCGTCATCCACGACAGCGACGCAGAAGAGGGTGACGAGCAAGGGGAAGAGGCAGGGGTCAGCCCCGAGCTGCTCGGTGACGTTCCTATGGAGCCTGTCAACGCCTCCGTGGACACAGCTGGTGAAGGACGTGCCATGAGCATCGACTTTGCAAACTACACAGAAGAAGAAGGTGTCGAGCCCCTGCACCTGCCAGGTGTCTCCGACCTGGCGCAAGATGTACCCCAAGATGTGCAGATGCAAGGCAATGACGATGAAAGCTCTGCTGCAACCCAGCACTTCTCCTTTGCCCACTCTTCTGATAGCGATAGTGACTAAAAGTGAGTTGTAGTTTTTTTTTCTCTTTTGTGGAGCTTTTTGATTCCTGCAGCAGAAGCCACCTCTTTGGTGTGATTCTGTCTATATGTTTGTCAAAAAAGAAGGCTGAGGTCAATATTGAGTGGCATATCTTAGTTACCTGCTTTGATGGGTACTTAGGCGATTGTCGACACAACAACAAAAAAAAGAAAACAACGAGACAAGCGTTCCTATCCAACGCTGTCGTCACAGGATGAAAAAAAAGGAACCCCAAAAAAACAAAAAAAAAAAAAAAATGCTTCCCCCTCCCTCCCCTCTCCTCCCTGTTCGGGCATTTTGCGCAAACAAATCTCCATTTGCGTTATCGACTCGGATTATCGTTATTTAGATGATTTTTTTTTGACCACTTTTCTTCCCCCCCTGCCCCCTTTTTTTAGGCTTTTAAAAAGGAGACGTATAAAACAAAAACTAGGAGAGGGAGGGAGGGGGGGAAGCCCCCTCCAGCATTTGACACAATGTGAAGGAAGGAACTCTATTCTTCTGGGTGTTGAGGGGGGGGGAGGGAGTGGACAGTGTGTGTTAGCAGTATTTTATCAGCAAAAAGGGCAGGATGGGGGGGGAGGAAAATAAATAAAAAAACAGTCAAAATAAAAAGACGATTTTCTCGCAATGACGCAAAAAAAAAAAACCACGAAATGAATGTTGACAGCATGATTGGTCATACACCAAGGGTAAACTATTATGAGAGTGCTTTGTATTTAAAGCCACATTTTTTCCCCCTCTCTTTTGTGCCAGAAAGTTGAAAGTTTTTATGAAAACTTGAGGAATGCAAGAACAGAAGGACTTTTTTCTTCTTTCATTATACCTTCTATTCAGTAGAATAGTTAGTATATGAAACAATTCTTTCATATGCTATCAATTTATTGATTGCATATGTCACAGTCCATAAACCCACCCCCCTAAAAGGTATCCTTTTAGGGGGGCGGGTTTATGGACTGTACCATATGTTGAAATACTCTTCTTCTTCTTCTTCCAATACATACTCCACTCTCTCATGCGAAGAAGGAGTGCATGGCACCACCTTCACACCGCTTTCTTGAATAGAAGGCAAATTGTCTTTACTTTTCCCTTTGCAACACCCTGGGTATAATCCTGAGGCGGCCCGTCGCCACCCCTTTAAAAAAAAATAGTGGAGTTCATCCTCGGGTGTCTACACTAATACAACCAAGTTTTCAAGCAAAAAAATGATAAAGTAGTACAGACCCTGCCCAAAGTGGGCTCTGAGGCGATTGCCGACACAACAATGTTAAAGTGATAGCTCAAAAAACCCCCTTTCTCTTTTTTATCTCATACAGCACGAAAAAGGGGGGGCGTTCCGCTCCCTTTCCTTTTGTGTTGGTTTTGGTCGAAACGTGGTGAAATTTATGTTATTGTATGAATAGTGAGGCGTTTGCGCTTTCTTCAACACCTCTCTTTATTCTGTGTATCTGTGCACTCAGGAAAGATGCATCATTCGCGGTCCATCTTTTACTACCCCGTGTCCCTTCGTTCACGGTGCTAAGATAGGGGGGGGGCGCTGTGCTGTTGGGTTCAGCAAAAAATTTTCCCCGGGGAGAACGAAGAACAATAAAAAACAACCATTTTTCCTTTACCCCCCACAGTCTCGCTGTCTCTCACCTTTTTTTTAAAATTTTTTATAAATGTGTGCCCCAAAACAGTGTCTCTCACCTTCAGTTTTTCCCTTCCTTTTATTATTTTTTTGAACAAAAAGCCTCTCTCAGATTTCTGAAAACAAAAAAAACTTTGCTTTTTTTTACCTTCACTCTTCACTCTCAAACACCCCCCCTTCTCTCCCAGCTACATCCTAACAGAAAAAAAACAGAGTGTTGATAAGATAACACGCTATCTCCTCTCTCCTAACACAGCCAAAAATTGGCAGATATAAAAAAACTCCCTCAACCGCTTTTTTTTTTTGTGGGTGAGCACAGAGAGGCTTAACCCCCCCTCCTTCACCTCTTTTTTATACGATGAGTTTCATGAAGTCTCGTCTCATGGCGGCTGCCAATAAGAAGGAGGCACCCAAACAGCCGCCACCGTTGCCACAGAAGAGGAAGGATGCGACGATGGTTACCCCAGTGCGTACGCTGAAGGAGGATGCGAAGGATGTAGCAAAAAACCGAGTCCCAAGTGCAGTCCAGAAAGCTGCAGCGCAAAAGAAAGGCTTGCCTTCGTTCAAGGTTTCCGCAGAGAGATCTGCTCCTCAAGGGGGTTGGGATAATATTTCGGGGATTAAGCGGGGGGTGGAAGGTGGGGGGGAGAGAGGTGGAGGAGGTGGGCCTGCAAAGCGACGTAGAATCGCGGAGGCTCCCACTGCTGTGCCCAGTGTGAAGTCGGGTGCAGCTGGTGTTGCAAAGCGGTTTATTCCCCCAGTCCCAACCTCCGTCGAACCCTTAGCAGAACCCCCAACAGACGCAACCTTCGACCACAGCTGTACCGTTTCCATGGCCCTCCTCGAGTCGATGTGGGGATCAGATAGTCCCAAAAAAAAGCCCACTCAACGAAGGGCAAGATGAAAATTTTTTTGTCACCTCATGAAATGAAGGAGGAAAATAGAAACAACGCACTTTGAACACACTTTGCGGTTCTAGGGACGAACCGCGCTGCAGAAGCCACTCCTCACCAAACAGGTCGAGGTGTGTGCGTTTCACCACAACCTGTCTCCCATGGGTTTTATCGTGTCATTAATGTTAAGTTTCTATTTTTCTTTTCAAGTTGACTAAGCACAGAGACTTTAGGTTTATCTTATAAACTTCTCTTTCCCCTCCCTTCAAGGGGAAAAGCTTAGCTTTACTACCCAACGAAGTATATCTTTACTTTAAAATCCGGCATTTTTTTTAGACCATAGAAATGATAAAATCAATGAACTTTGTTATAATTCTCTCCTCTCTCTCTCTCTCCCAACATTCATTCTTCAGGAAGTGGGGGTATTTTTCTTTTTCAAAAAAAAAGAAAAAGAAGACAAAATGGAGGGCAGCCCCGCAAACTACGGCGGCATGCCTGAGGTGTTCGAAGCCCTTCAGACCCCAAGCCCTGGTGGCAGCGCACCCACTGCTGCTGCACCACTCTCCCCTCCTTCACCTTCATCTCATGGAAACTCCCTTTCTGAGTCCCCTGCGAGGGAGGTGTCGTATTCACCGTACAACGATGCGGAGGAGGTTCCTCATCCTTCTGGAGTGATTAGCCCTGGGACCCCCGAAGATGTTGCAAGAAGGAGACATGAGGCCGCATTTGACTTTGTAACGTGCGTTAAGGTAAAGCTTGCGTCAATTCGTTCTCGCGTTGTTCGTCTTGCATCAAGCGATGCACCATCAGCCATTCAAAGCGTATTAGAAGAAGAAGTAGAGGTAGGTACCTTATTAGATGAAATCAACGCTTTGTCGCGCGCAATGCCAGAGGACAGAATTCTTGGAGAGCAGCTGTCGATTGCGAGGGAAGATGTCGAGGATTTGTTAGTGTTGGTCAGCAATGCGAGAAGTGCGCAGACATCCCATCAGGTGTCTCCCATCGCCTCCCCTCCTATGCAGACGGTGGACGCAGCGTCGCTCCTATCAGAAGATGTTGTGGTTAACGTTGCTGCCAGAATGGGAACCGATCTCCGCAATTTGCAGTCCTCTGTCCCCCGCTCTTGGTTCTCCGACCAATCCCCGCAGACAGCGCTCTCCGGGCTTGCCGCGTTGTTCTCCCCCATCTGGGGTGACGCCCCGCAGTGGCAGCATGCATACCTCTGGTCAGACGAAGCGCTCGCCTTCATCCTCCCACATCAATACACCCCGAATATGTTGGTCGGTCCGATGGGAGGGCCGCCGCAGTTTTATCTTCAAGGAGAGTCGGAAATTGAGAGTCCACGGTCCTGTGGTTTGGTGTTGCAGCATCTACCTCCTCCAGTTGCGTCTTCGGAGAGGTCGCCGAGGTTTGGGTTGCAGACTCCGGTGCCTCCACCGGCGGCGGGGGCACCGGTTGCACCGGTTCCCATTCCGTCTCCTGTTGCAGTGTCTCCTCCAGCTCCGACGGTGGTGCCGATGTCTGTGCCTGCAGTGAGGACGCCGCCAAAGCAAGCATCGCCAGAGAGTTATGTGGAACCCCGTGGTGCGTCGATGGAGGCTGAAGATATGTTGGTTGTCATCCGTGTTGCGACGAGGTTGAACAGCGGAAGCGGTGCCTTGGTGAACTTCGAGCTTCCCATTCCAGAGTATTGGTTGCGCGAGACGGAGTCGGTGGGAGAGAAGCTCATTTCCTCCGCCCGCCTGGGAAGTCTTTTGAAACAGAACTGGCCAAACGCACCGTGTGAATGGCGTGCTGTCCCGCATTGGTGGCATCACGGTAGAGGAGGCTTTGTTCTTGAAGAGCCATACGACCTCAAAGCATTGGGTGCACAGCCACAGTTCTACCTTCTAGGAATTTGGGAAGATGATGAAAACAGCCCGAGAACACGAGGACTGCGTCTAGAAGAGTTGCCGCAGCCCCTTCGGGTGGGTGATGTGGAGAGGGACGCTGCTGCAGTCGCATCACCACCGGCAGAGCCGACGGAACCAAACTGGTTTGACCTCTTTTCGCTGTTCTATCAAAAGCACAACCCCGCTAAGGTAGGCAACGTGCCCACCTTGCTGGAGAAGTACCGGCATGAGGAGAGACAGCTGTGGAATATGCTTCTCGACAAATACAGCCTCACCGCAGACAACTGGGCAGCCTCGCCGAAGAGGCAGAGACAGCTTCCCCCTAGGGCAGTGTCACCTCCGGCTCCGGTGCAGACGCCACAGACGCAGAGTGCACAGAAGCGGCCGGGGAGCAGGGTGTCGACACCGCAAAGAGGAGGCAGTCCGCGTGCAGCGAGGACACCAGGGACGCCGCCGAAGAGGGGTTCAAGGGAGGTGGTGTCAAGGACTCCGCAGCGTTCTCCTGCAGGGCAGAGTGTGGTGGAGCAGAGCGTGCCGGTGGGTGTTGCGCACAATGTGGGTGTGAATGTGGCGGCGGTGACGGCGGTAGGTGTGGCGGTGCCGCCAGTGCCGTATTCGGTGGATTGGGCGGCAAGGATAACAGACTTCTACACACAGTACAACCCCGGCAAGGTGCCAAAGGTGCCGCAGCTGCTGCGTCAGTTTGCTGGCGAAGAGGAGAACCTCTGGATTGCCCTGCAGAACCAGTACTGTCCGAATGCCGCGTTGCCGACCCCGGTGCCAGCGCCGCCGACTCCGGTAGCGCCGAGGGAGGTGGTGTCGCCACAGCAGCCAGTTGCTCCTGTTGTTGCCGCGAATGCGCAAGGTATGATGTCAGAACAAAAAAAAGCAGGGGGGCGGGTCACAAAGTTTTCAAAAAAAATCAAAAAAAAACCCAATATGGAGTATAGACCCTAGCCCCAAGTGGGTTCTTAGGCGATTATCGACATAACAATAACAACGAAAACAGCAGGTCCAAAGCAGAAGCCGCGTGGAAAGGTTGGTTCTGTCGCATCCCCATCGCGTTCGTCATCTGCAGGGACGGTTCCTCGGAGGTCGGTGCCGGTGAAGGAGAGGGAGGAGCCGGTGCCGGTGGTGCAGGCGCAGGCACGCAACCACTCATCGTTGCCAACGACTGCGCCGTTGACGATGTCGGCAGGGAGTCGCTCGACTTCGCGGACACAACAGCGCCCTCGGGCGACCACACCGAACAGTAGACGCGTGCAGAGTGCGGTGAGTCAAGCACCTCCGCCACCACCGCCACAGCGCAAGCCTGACGTCCCCAAGCGCACAACAACCCCTACCCACTCCCGCAGACCCTCCGAAGGAACCGGTGTGACCCAGCCCCGATGGACCTCCACCAACTCAGACAAGGTTGCTGAGGCAGCGCGAAAGCTGGAAAAGCGAAAACACCAGGCAGGCAACCCTTCTGGGAAGATCCCAAACTGGGGTGCCGTCCGGCCCCGCACCGAGGCAGGCAAACGGAAGGACCGCCCTACAGCGCATCTTAGCCACCCTTCTTCTTTCACACCACCAGCTGAGGTAGAGATCCCCCCTCCAGTACAGCCCAGGGTACGCACCCCTGTGAGAGAACAGCGTGAACAGGCCGAGGTGGACGACGGCATGCCAAACCCACTGTCCCCTCAGCACCACGACTCTGAGCAGCGCAGAACCTCGCCCATCGCACCACTGCACGCAGACGAGGAAAGCTTCGGGAGGTACCACGAGGAGGACGTCGAAGCGGAGCACACACACCACCCTACAGAGGAAGGGGTGCAGCTGGCACCCCCCATGCTCTCCAAGGAAGCAATCCCGCAAGCCGTCCAGCGCGCCATGCAGGTACCGGTGGAGGTGCGCCCGAGGGATGTGCTGCAGCAGTCACCAGAGCCTCCGCTGAACCCGCAGGGTAATGTGGCGGTGCCCTCACCGCAGCCAGTAATCCCGCAGCAGCAGCAGCACCAAGCGATCGCGAACCCACCTGCAGAGGTCGCACCAGCAGCAGCACCAGCAGCAGCAGCCCCCAAACCAGCAGTGCCCACCCAACAGCCAAAGAAAAGCTTCTCCAAGAAGACCTCCCGCGCAGCAGCGCCTGAGGAGGCAGGCGCGAGAGGAGCTGGCAAGACACCCCTCCGTGGCCGCTCAGCAGCTGCGATGAATAGACCAGACGCGACGCCGTCGGTGGAGGTATGCCTCTTAGCCGTCGGTGCCTCTTAGTAATATCCCTCCCCTCCCCTCCCCCATCCCTTCCCCCCTACCAACACTTTTCCAATACCTTTTCCCCCCACTTTCCCACGCAATATTTACACGAAAGCCACTTTCATCAACCCAACATCTCTCTTCACCTCACCACCCACCCTACAGAGAAAGAAGCGTCAATTCTACGTTGCACCACGCCCTCGGAGCCGTACACCCAACCGCGAGCCTGACTTACATGAACGTGAGACTGGATGGAAGTCACCTATGACCCGTGGGGGTGGTATGGGGTACACTGCGATGCAGCGATTTGAAGCGGACATTGCGGAGCGAGGGTTTCATAGGGAGGTGGAGATGGAGCGGGCAGAGCAGATGCGGAAGGCGGAGGGCAAGGCAATGCGGATCCTGGAGCGGCAGACGCAGGATGCGGAGGTGCGCAACCACCGCCTGGAGGTGCTCCTCCACCGCGAAGAAGAGCTCGAACGCAAGCGTGAACGCATCCGCCTCGAACGCGAGCAACGCCAGCGCAACACCAGAGAATGGCAGCTGCGCCGCCAGCCGACCTCTGTCCACGTCGCCTCCACGCAGCACCACGACACCGCACCACCCATCCCACCTCTCTACACCTCCCCAGAGAACAATCACTACGATCCAAGCGTTCCATCCTGGTATGATTTATGAAGGGTTCGAAGGGGGGGATGGGGCGATACACTGTGGAGTTCATCTGAATAATAGAACAAATATATTACAACCAAATCTCAAGAATTAGGTAAGCCCCTTTTCATTAGTGTGGAACAAAAAAAATAATCATCGGCTCAAAAAAATAGGGACCCGCGAGCAATGCAGCAGCAGCAGGAGGAGGCACTTCAGCACCCTGCCTACCACAACGGGATGGTCGATGCAAGGCTGTACCAGCAGGTATGAGAGGCGGGTCGAGTGGAGGGGTGTTTTTTTTTTTTGGCATCAGTCTTGTGGGGTGATGCGATTTCCTTCAGTGTGTAATGTTTTTTTTTTTCCCTCTTGTGCTTTCATCCAGATGGCTGGCATCGTACGTGGGTCAGTCGGAGGTGCCTGTATTAATAACCCCACTTTTTTCCCCACGGGTTATGTGAGGTCTTTGAGCCATATGATGAAGCTAATGATGCACAAAAGATAAACAAAGTCTGGTCAGCACAGTGCCAACGAATGGCTGTCTGTACAGCACGCCACACTAGAGCTGGAACAGTTTACTTGGGAAATACACCCCAACTTCCAACAATTTTTCAAATGATTCCTTTATGATATACAACAGGCGCACCAGCTTGCGGATGACTACGAGAACCTGTGAACGAGCGCCTCAAGACATACGGCCTTTGACAGCGTCCGTGTTTGCACCCGACATACCCCACCACCCATTGTCCCCCATTAGAGTTAGGGATTCACCCCGTGTGTGTGCTTGGCCCTCCGCTTTGTGTTTTTTTGTACAGCAACCGTTCTAGAGAAGTGTTTGCGAGACAAAAAAAAGAAGGAAAAAAAAACAGCCAACGGGAGACCCAGTGCCCGCAATGTGTT
Organism: Rhynchopus sp. YZ270_cl-10; assembly: GCA_964035575.1. Lineage (NCBI taxonomy): Eukaryota > Euglenozoa > Diplonemea > Diplonemida > Diplonemidae > Rhynchopus > Rhynchopus sp. YZ270_cl-10. Next base: position 520,118 of record OZ037901.1, read on the forward strand.
CAGGGTTTAGTCCCGTTCGATCTCCCACTCATGTCCATATTTATTTCACTATTTGATTGAGGAAGGTAAACGGTGTAGGGCATTTCAGCTGCCCTAGAGTAATTAGGACCTGCCAAAGGCTGGCTTCAATGTTCAGCTCTTTTTAGATTCGACAAAAAAAATGATATTTCCCACAAAAGAATGTTGCTGTTACTATTCGTACCCCCCCATTTAAAAAAAAAAAACTACTTATGTGTTGTAGGCAACACATGATGCATAGCGTTCTTGTTCTCTCTTTCTTCAATCTGTTAATCCCGAAAAATATGCACCCGCGCTTTTTCTTTTTTTTGCTTATTTTTGTCTTGTGTTCTAGAAGTTGGTTTGGTTGTTGTTGGTATGTTGCGTTTTTGTTGTCGTTGTACTGTGAGGAAATGTTCGAGACATTTAGAACCATGGTAACATGCGTGTCTTGACTCATTAGATACTGTTTCCCCTTCACTGCACCTCATGAATGAGATGTTGACAACGTTGTGCTCATTTCTTTGCAAACAAAAGACACAAAGAGCTAGAAGGTACAGGGAAAAAAAAAGACCAGACCCACCCACATCTGTGTACTCATGTCTGTAGAACACCCCCACCGCACGCCACAGGATTATTATAAACCACTTCGCTCTTTTTCTTTACTAAAAAACATAAAAACAATGCGTGGCAGTGTTGCCGGTGTGCTGCTGCTGCTGGCAGCCAGCACGGAAGCCTTTGTGCAGCTCGGATGTGTGAGCCATGGCCCCATCGAGGTGTGTCTGAAGGTGGACGCGTCCCTGAACGACACCATTGACGGATGTGTGCGTAACGGGTACACACCTGATGCGACTGGATCGGTGGACGTGTCTGCAAGCGTGAAGGGGTTCATGTTCCTGACGACACCCCTGGCTGAGGCGAAGGTGACCTGCGACTCAGCTGTGTCGAGTGTGAGCATTGCGGCCGGTGCAAGTGTGCTTGGACAGATCTCGGCCCTCCCGTTTGAGGACTCGATCAGCGACTTGAGCTTCCAGGTGGTGCATAACACAGCCCTGTCGCTTGACTGGGCAGGTTCGCTGCTTGGTGGTGACATCAGCCTGGCCACCTCGGACGTGCTGAGGGTGGGATTCTCGATGGACAAGGTGCTTGGGTCAGCAGGGATCACGACGTCTCTCTTCGTGGACATTGACGACAACGACAGCGACAGCCAGCTGTCGCTCCCGTCACGTCTGACCTTCGTGAGCGAGGGTTACCCGCTGTTCGACCAGGCACAGTTCACTGTGCCGGACTCCTGCCCATTCAGCATGGTGGCGGACCACCCTGGACTGTCGATCCCTGACCTGACTGCGTTCCTTCAGGTGCAGAGCGCGATGTTTGACGTGTGCACGTTTGTGTCGGACAACAAGACCGGCGAGCCTTTCTTCCAGATTGTTGCCGGCACAGCAGCCCCGCTCTCGCTGCTTGGGATGTCTGTGCAGTCTGCATCTGTGGACCTGACAGGCACACAGTCGACGAACGGAGGCCAGATCATGTGGTCGGGTATGTTCTCGGGTGCTGTGGACGCGTTTGGCGCGACTGTGTCTGGAAGCGCGCGTTTCTCTGCGAGTGCGATGGACAGCGTGCAGCTTGCGATCAACGTGAACAAGCCGGCCCTTGTGCTGAGCGGTGTGGCGAACATTGTGTCTGAGGGATGCAGTGCAGACAACAACGGAACTGTGTCGCTGAAGCTGCCTGGTGCAGGAAACTTCAGTGTGGAGGGTGTGATTGCACAGCAGGGTGTGTGCGGTGCAGACGGGAAGCCTCTGTGGGAGGTCGACATCTTCTCGCCGAAGCTGCTGGAGGTGTCTGGCGTGTCTGTGTCTGATGTGGAGGTGACCCTTGCGTCGTACGTGAACGCAGCAAACAAGACGAAGTGGGGTGGTGACATCAAGGGAACTGTGAACCTGGGTTCGGGGAACTCGGCAACGGCACACGTTGTGTTCAACGAGGACGAGGGTGTGCAGTCGTTCAGTGTGGACGGGAACGTGCAGATCGGACCTGTGGGCGGACACGTGTCCTTTTCTGTGGCTGACAGCATCATGACCGGAACCGCAAACCTGACTGTGGCGAACACAGACCCTGCCAGCGCGAACCTGGTGCCGACGTTCACCGCGTCTGTGACACACGTGAGCACCTTCACGACCGACAACTCGCACCTGCCGCTGTGGTCGATTGACGGCGCTCTGTCGTCTGTCGAGGTGCACGGGTTCACGCTGGAGACGGTGGCTGTGTCGCTGCGTGGGGCGATGAGCAACCCTGACAACGTTGGTGACGCACCGAAGCTGGAGTGGACTGGGTCTGTGGCAGGGTCGGCTTCGTTCGCTGGTGCGGACGTGCACCTGACTGCAACACTGGAGAACAACGAGTTCACATCGCTGGTGGGTGACCTGTACGTAACCGGAACAGGTGTGGTGTTCAACGGGACGATTGAGGTGACGGCAGACAACGCAGCAAACCGCTGTGCGGCAATTGCAGGAACAGGAAGCCTGGACCTGACCTCGTCTGGACACAACTTCGACGCGTCTGTGCTGTACAACCAGTGTGCGGTGAAGGCAGGGGAGACACGCTTTGCGATGACGGCGACTGCAGCAGGCATGGCGTACGAGCAGCTTGAGCTGACACGTGTGGCGATGGCGCTGCGTGGTGATGTGGCTGTGAACGGAACCGACGACCTGACGTGGGCAGGAAACCTGAACGCATCTGCAAACCTGTTCGGTGGATCTGCACAGGCACACGTGGCGTTTGCGGACGGTGAACTGCAGAAGGTGGGTCTGCACACAAAGTTCATGACGTCGAACGGGTTGATGTCGTCGACTCTGGACGTGGAGTACGTGAACAGCTGTGTGCTGCCGTCGAAGGGATCGGCAGACCTGAAGCTGCGTCTGGGTGGGGCTGCTGACCTGAACATTACCACTGACGTCGACTACTACAAGTGCAACGGTGCGATGGACCTGCACGGGTCGCTTGCAACATCGTGGGATGGTCCCGGCGGAATGAAGTTCGTGGATGTGGCGCTGGAGCTGCACGCAGGTGGCCACGGTGGTGCTGCGATGCTGAGCACACGCACGTGGACAGGTGTGATCAACGCGACAACAAGCAACGGACTGACTGTGCAGATTGAGTTCAACAGCAGCTCGACGGACTCGTCTGTGGAGGCCACGATCATGTACGAGGACGACAACGTGCGCATGGTGACAACAGTGCGCGACGACTGCACTGGAGAGGGGCAGCTGTACCTGAAGAACCTGCCACACCAGATCCCTGCAGTGGAGATTGACGTGAGTCTGGCGAAGCCGTGCGACGACGCATCGCGTGGGTCGAAGGCATGGACCGTGTCTGGGTCTGTGGAGAACCTTGTGATCCCGTTCTTCGGGAAGACACTTGTGGTGGACCGTGTGGCAGTGAGCGTGGCGTCTGACGCGGCGGGGAAGAAGTCTGTTGTGATTGCAGGAGACTTCCTTGATCAGTTCAGTGCGGACCTGTCGTTCGGTGTGCCTGTTGTTGCGTCGGAGGTTGTGCTGCGTGCGTCGCTGAAGGCGGCAGGTGCAGCAACGCCGGACAGCTTCGCAGTTGCGTGGCAGGGATCTGGGTCTGGGTCGCCGATGTCGTCGTCGATGGGTGTGGGGTCACCGGCACTGTTTGCGGGCCTGAAGGGACTGTCGCTGACGGATGTGGCTCTGACGGTGACGTTCGACGGTAAGCTGTCGCTGACTGCAGGTGGAGGTCTGTTTGGACTGCGTTACGATGTGCTGGTTGCTATTGTAAAGGAGACCAGCGGATGGAACTACGGGTTTGCGTTCACTGCGTCTGGATCGCTGGCCACGGACGGCATGCCTGCTGTTGTGGCGAATGTGCTTGATCAGCTGGCGCCGACATGGGTGCGCTTCTCGCTTGCGAAGGCGGCGATGGAGGTGGAGGGAATCAAGCTGCGTCACGGGCTGTCGCTTGCTGCCTTCATGGGCTCGAACAGCGGCATCATGACGTCGGTGCGCGACCTGTGCCCGGCAGACCTGCAGAAGCAGATTGAGTCTGCGACTGTCGGGGGTGGACTCACGATTGTGGCGGACATCAAGTCTGTGACAGAGATCAACGTGTTTGTGATCCTTGCAGGTGAGATCCCACTTGGGTCGAAGGCGATGCTGCGTGAGGTGGCGCTTGCGTTCGTGCTGAAGACAGGCCCGCCGGAGATCGGGTTCAACATTCTGCTTGACTTCACTGTCGGGAAGGGCGTTCAGGAGCAGACCTTCACTGCAGGTGGATTCATCAGCCTGTCTGCCACCGGGTCACTCACAGTGGCACTGTCGATGGACTCTGACAAGCCGTGGTCGAACCCGTTCGGTGTGCAGGGTGTGAAGGTGCTGTTCCCACTTGGTATCAAGATGACCATCACACCTGCCCTGCTGCCGTCTGGGTTTGCACTGATCGGTGGTCTGCAGATTGGCGGGACATCGGGGTCTGTTGTTGTGGGTGTGGACCTGCAGGACTTCACGAAGTGTGCGATGTCTGCGGAGATCAACAACTTTGACTTCAAGTCGATTGTGACGGACATTGCGCAGTGCGACGACTGCCTTGGCCCTGTGGCTGGTGTGCTGACAGACGTGTCTGTGGAGCGCTTTGCTGCGTCCTTCAACCCGGACCCGGTGAACGACGTGGCCATCACGATTGCAGGTGTGAGTGCCGTCATCCCTGCAGGTATCTCTGTGGAGCTGGAGAACCTGAAGATCTGGAAGGTGATCCACATTGTGGAGGCAAAGTTCCAGGTGAACGCAAAGGGGTTGGAGGTTTCGATGTCTGCTGCCCCGATCCGTTGGGGTAGCGTTCTTGAGATCACGAGCGCGGACGGAAGCACCGGTCCGTCGCTGGAGCTCGCACTGACAAGCCAGAAGCAGCTGCTGAAGATCGACGGACGTGCCAAGCTGCTTGGGCAGACCGTGTCGCTGTACCTGATCCTCTCCGACGAGCGTGTGTACGGGAAGTTCACCTACTCGCTTGGGTCGCTCCTCTCTGTCGAGGTCACGATGGACACTGTGGGGAAGCCTGGCGACGACGACTTCTCGAACACCATCACCGGAAAGCTCGAGACCGACATTGTTGCGAAGGTTGTCGACTACTCTGTTGCCTTCCTCCTTGAGCTTTCGGAGGATGCCACGGCTGCACTGGAGTCGGCCTCCTCGAAGCTGTCCTCTGCACAGGGTGAGTTGGACAAGGCGAACAAGGCTCTTCAGGATGAGGAGGACGCGGCCCTGAGCAAGATCGAATCTGCACAGAACACCCTTAGCTCTAAGTCATCGAGCATGAACAGCAAGTACGACTCGTGCAAGTCGAAGGAGAGCCGCTGCAGGTCGAAGTGGTGGACCTGTGGCTCTGTGCCCATTTGCTGGATTGACTACGGAGTGACTAAGGTTGCCTACGAGGTGGCCTACGGTGTGCTTGAGGTTGCGAAGAAGGTTGTCCAGGGTGCCATTTCCATTGCGCAGGGTGTTGTGAACACTGCCAGTGGAGTGCTGACGCTGGCGAAGGCTGTGCTGGACGCAGCATTGGTTGTGGTGGGTGCCTTCGCTGACATTGTGAAGGCAGTTGGTGGTGCACTCAGGGACGCCCTTATCATCCACTCGCTCACATTCTCGAACACACTGACGAGCAGCAGCAACACTGTGGCGATGTCTGGAGACCTGACCATCGTGGGCAAGCGCTTCCAGTTCGACTTCAGCAGCGAGCTCAACTTCGAGGCTTTCGCGAAGGCCATTTACGTGGAGTTCAGGGCTAGCATGAAGGGCTCGTACGGCCACAAGATTGATATCTAAGTGTGACAGACCCATGTACTGTACTCTTATTTATTCCTTCATGTTGTAATTTTTTTTAACGCAACTTGCAGTTATGCACTTCTGGCTAATAACCGTTGTGCGCCTTTAATGCTTGCTGGACAAGCTTGTTTTTTTTTTTACCAATGTGCATTTGTTTGTTTCTCTTTTTTCCACCTTTAGTGGTGCCTTGTCGTTTGCGGTTTACGTTTCGATGTCAACTCTGCAAGCGTTCTTTGTTTTGCTCTGACACGTAGCCCTGTGGCTTCTGTTGCTCTGCATTTTTTTTTCTTTTTCACTTCGTTTTTCTATTTTTCAAATTGTCTCAAAACTCGACCAAAATATTTTTTTTTGGATTTTTTTTCCCTTTTAGTCTGGATAAGACTTTCAACGGGCTTTCCACTGTCTCTCAGCAACGTACTCTCATAGGGCCTTGTGTCGGCTCGGACACACATAGTGGCCAAGTCTACACAGTGCAGTGCCCATGAAGGCAGCCTGGTAGTTAGGTTGGTGTACAAGCAAAAGCTGTTGTGTTTCAGTCGGTTGTTTCGCGTGGGATCTTTGGAGGGTAATGGTGTGCACCTCTCTCTGTGCCCCACTTCCTTCAGGTCCCTATCGAAAATGGAATGTATTGTTTTGACAACATGTCAGTCCTTAAGCGCAGCAACCATGACAACAGATTTTACCTGTTAACATCTTAACACAACCAGTGGGTTGGGTGGAGACGTGAGCATTGTTCCTGACGTCCCCTGGACGTTAATACCTTCAGCTATTTTTGTTTTATTGTTTGTTTTGTTTAGACATATTTTCAAAAAAAAGTGATGTGTGTGTACAGGCACATTCATCAATGTTCCCTCCCCCCCCTGTTTTTCATAAAAAAAAGGGAGACATTGCTTGTCCAAAGCTTGCCTTTTTTTTTAGTGAGTGTCGATACAAAGAGGAATATCACCCTCCCCCAACACTTCCCCACACATTTTTTGTTTTTAGTTTTTTAGCACCTTTTTTTTTTGTCGCATCATTTGCAAAAAAAAACAAAATTCCCACAAAATACTGGTGCCTTACCAACAACAGACAGTACATACTGTTTTCATGGCAACTAATCCAGTACATTATCAACAAAAAGAAAAAGAAAAAGAAAATCCCTGCCCATCGTTATTTACCTTCCTATTTATACAACTTACGTCTGAGCTCTTATTTTATTTTATTTGAAAATTGATGGACGTTAGAAGTGGGCAGATACTCTTGGTGCAGGGACTTCTACTTCAGTGGGTTAAAGAACAGAACTATATCATCACTCACATACATGCGCATTTTGTATAGTGGGAGGCACCCTTGGGTGGCCCCACTCTAAAATGCAAGACACGCAAAAAATAAAAGAGGAAAAAAAAAAATTACAAAATCCACCCAAACCGTATGGTTATCAGCGGTTTTTGTTGGTTGAATTGTTTGTTTCTCCCCCACACCCCCTTAAGGGCGTGTTGTGTGTGGGGAGGACAGGTTCCCTTCAAAATACTGCCACATTTTTCCCCCTCTCTTTCATTGCAATTCCTTCCCTCTCTTTGTTCAAGATTTTTTTCTTTTTCTTTTTTTTTTTTGGTTGACGACATTGTGGATTGTTGTCAGACCTCCCATCCCAAAATTCCGAATTTTTTGAAGGCGGTTGATTCAAACGAGAAGTATCTGATCTGGGTTTTGGTGCAAAAAGTAAATGCAAATGCCTTTGTACGGTCAACGCTGTGTACAGAATCTACCTTCGGGTAGGCGATTATCGATACAAAAAAATGGCAAAATCGTTAAAAAAAAAATACGACGATTTTCGTCTATATCTTTTACGTCCAACAGCCTTCGGGCGACATTGAGTACAGATCCTGCACATAGCAGGTGATTATCGACACAACAAAAATACATTGGCGCTTCGAGCATTCATTGTGAGCCCATGAGACCCCAGTCAGCTTTCAAGTTATATTTTTTAATAGGTGGCTTAAACAACCGGGAGGCTTAAGTTCATCTTATCCAAAACATTTCCCTCTTTTTTTGTTCACTCTGCGGGTTCGATAACCCACGGATGTGTCAAAGTGCTCTGCGTCCGAGAGGCGTTTTTTTTTTTTTTTTGCACTACCAACTTTACGTTTATTTTTACCGATTCGGAACCTCTCCCCCCCCTTTTTTTTTACATTGACAAACGAACCCCGGTTATTGTTTTTAAATAATAGCGGTGTGCGTATTTTTTTTTTTTTTCATTTGACTTCCCTTGCCTTACAAAAGAAATAGTGAGACACCCACTCGCTCGAGCGGATGCATTGAACTGAGGGGAAATGGCTTGTTTTTGTTAAGAGGAAAAAAAAAGGTTTTCTGGATAGTGAAGCTGTCTGAATGGCAGCTTCGCTAAGCAATCAGATAATCTAAAAAGGTATAGTGGGGCACACTCTAGGGTGGCTACACTAATACAACCAAGTTTTCAAAAAGGAAAAAAAAAAACAAGCCGTGTTAAATTGTTTGAAGGAACCAGGAGCAAGTTTATTCAAGCACTCGAACTTCCCCCTCCCCAAAAAAAAAAATCTTAGCAACTTTCTTTGCTTATTTTTCCCGTCATGCTCGTACCATTTTTTTTTTTTTCGAGCTTTTCTTTGCTTCTTTAGGTGACCGAAGGTTTAGGTTCATCTTCACCAATGATTTATTTTTGTAGGCCGCAGGGTACTTTTGTGCTTTCATCCGGATGGGCTGGCATCGTATGTCAGTCGGAGGTGCCCCCTGCATCAACAACTACAGTTTTTTTCCCCTCTGTCTCTTTACTCTTGAGGCATTTTCTCCAGAATAGTACCCCCCCTACACGCCCCACCCCACACCCCCGCTTCTCCTCAAAAAGGAACAATACAAGAAATCTACCAAAGGACCTAAAAAGCTTTTCTTTTGAAAACCATCCTAGGTTCTATACATTTTCCAAAGTACCAAAAAGAGTCTTGACTAATATTTGGGTATTTTATTTATTCCACGAAGATTTCAAAAAAAACAGAAATTTTTTTTGTTCTTTTTTCCCCCAGCTCTCCTCCTGTTCTATTACGTTTATAGTATTGTTTTTACAGTCATACCACAAACCATCAAATGGTAAGGGGGTAAGGGTAAAAACTAATTACCTAGGTAAAATGTGACTCGCAATTACCTGGTCACACCTTTGTGACCAGCGCACCGTAAAGGTGGGTTGTGGGATTTCAAAACTCTTAAGGTGAGGTTTTACCCTTTCCCCCCCCTCCACCGATGTTTGTTGTATGGCTGTAATTTTTTTCTCTCTCCAAAAGATGAGCATATATTCATCTCAAACGACACATTGTTTTTCTTTTCTTTTTTGGCTTCTTTGTTTTTGAAACTTTTTGCGCGAATCTTATTTCAGCTTAGCTTCAAAATATCCACTATCTCTCTCCTTTAAGAAAGATGTGTGTGCACGGTGAGGCACATCCATCCATCTACCTTTTTTTATTTTTTTATGTATGAATACAATGAATCGCCGTTCCCGGGAATCAACAACCCGCGGAGAACCTGCACCCTCTGCAAAGGCGTTTTAGCATTTTCAAAGAACATATCTTTTTTATCCTTTTCTTTTTTCCATTTTTTTTTTTTTTTTGTTCCACTTTGAAGTTAATAACCTATCTAGGGGGTTCTGTGTAATGTGGTCCGTAAGAGGCTACTGCACTGCCAGCCCAGCTTTTTTTTTTTAAAAAATTAGATCGTACACACTCTACGAGAAGTCACATTCAATTTTTTTTTTTTAAAAAGCTTTATTTTCTCTCCCTTTCTCTCGTTCTATATATTCACCCCTTCTTCTCCTCCTTCAGAGCTTTCTTTTCTCTATTTCCTCCGAACCCGTTTTTACTAAGAGAATGCAAAAAAAAAGAAAGAAATGTCATCCCGGCTTTTCAATAGGTGATATGTTTGAGCTCCCACAGTGCTCGCACAGTTGGGTGATGCTCAACAGAAACCAAAGGAGAAAAAAAAAAAAGGTTGTGTTTCGTGTACGGAGGAGTGCATCTTCGGGTGACTACACTAATACAACTAAGTTTTTGAAGAAAAAAATCAGCGTTTTTGGATGACCCAAGAATTGGCCCAAAAGGGTCTAAAATTTTGGGCTATCCACACCGTCATTTGTTTTTTTTTTTTTGATGACTAAGCACGAGAGGCTTAGGTTCATCTTATAAACTTTTTTTTTGTTCACCCTCTTTTTTTCGTTCTCTTAGTAAAGGCCCAACGGTAATCAGAAAACGTTAGCCATTTCTCTCAAACTTCTGACCAGGAAAATGCAAAGGTGTGGACTGTTCGTATGCAAATGATGATGATGATAACGGACACCTCCCGTATTTCCTGGCCCTTTACCCCCCACCTCTTTTTTTTTGACCTCAATACTATTTCTTCTCTTCAACGTTTCCCCCCCCCCCCCCCCCCCCAGTGTTCCTAATTTTGCGTTTAAAACGTTTAAAACGTTTTAAACGTTTTAAATTATTTAAAACGCGTTTTAAACGTTTTAAACGTTTAAAACTCGAATAAAAAACGGGTGACAGTTCTGCACAAAAAAACGTAAAAAAAGTGGGGGGAATTTTTCGAATTTTTTTTTTTCTGTATCAAAAATCATAGTTTTGGTGCATCTGGGGTCAATTTAGCCTGGTTTTTCTTGGTTTCTCCTGCTAACTTGTTTCCTGTACGGTACCCTAATGAGTGCGCTAAAACCTGGCTGATCAAGTGCTTGGTGCCAGCATTTGATGTGTCAAAAATTCCCAGCGGGTTCCAGATGGGTAACAGGGTACTTAAGGCTGAGTATGACAGGGTCATGGTTCCTGTGAGAGCAGCCCTAGCAAAGAGCCTGCACATCTCGGTATACGTTGATGGCTGGAAGGCGCACAACGACGAGAAGGTGTTCACCCTTGTCGCGAGGGTGCGGATGCCCGCCCTGTAAGCACAAAAGTTTTGGAGGAGGACTTGCACAATGCGGAGGAGATCTGCACGCACCTGCATGAGAAAAAGATAAGTTGAGTGGGCTAGTGTGTGATGGGGACACCATGGGACACCACTGTGTCTTCTCTGTCCACAACAGCAGCGGCGGACGACCTGGAGAAGTTCATGCGGGTGGAGGACTCCCCTGGTAGAGCTACTGCGATATCGACCAAGCTACCTGCAGGCGACAGCTGGCTTGCCGGAGCGATAGAGACTGTGGAGGAGACGGGAGCCTATCGCCACAGCGTACGCGCACCCTTACTGGACCACGACCCCGTGTCACCGTGGGAGTGGGATCGTACGCTGAATGACGTGCTGATCACCAGAAATACCGGGTGTCAGCAAGAGTGACTCTGCAAGCAGCGAAGAGAACCGGCAAAGGACGGAACTGGCTCTTGCGGCTCTGCCACCCCACACGGGACGCGTCTACACAGACAGATCCTTGCACACGGTAAACAGAACACTACGCGCTTCACTGACTACCAGATCAGCGCACCCCCAAGGAGGAGTGGGGTCCATCTTCTATCACAACGACGGCTCCACTACACCAAAGGGGGCACACCAAGCATCCAGTGGCGCAGGCACACTCTGCTCGGCCTATCAGGCAGAGCTGGTGGCACCTTGTAATTAGACACCATGCGGTGTCTAATTACACCGTGCCTGCTGCCACTTCAGCAAAGAGGAAAATACCACATTTTTTCGCAAAGACCTTTTTTTTTGCCTGTAAAAAAAAAAAAAAATTTTTTTTTTTTTTGCCTGAAAAGCCAAAATTCACCACCGTTTTTTATTCGAGTTTAAAACGTTTAAAACAGTTTAAAACGTTTAGAATTTAAAACGTTTAAAACGTTTAGTTTAAAACTAGCGTTAGGAACACTGCCCCCCCCCCCTAGGGGGTACGACTCCAGCCATTTTTTGCGCACGGAAAATTCATTTGGCATTATCTGGTCATCTCCAAGGCAACTGCGGGTGAAAAACACCCTCAGAGTGGGTCACAGGGGGCCTGTGGGTCGAAAAACGACCCAGAAGCCACCCCAGAATACAAAAAAATGGAAAAAAATAGTGAAAAAACGGCTTTTTTCACGTTTTGGCCACTTTGGGCAAAATAGCGATTTTTCGAGAAAAAAATCAAAAACCGGGATATTTTTTGACATCACAAAGCCTCCTTTGGCACAAATATACCCCAAAAGTGGCCTGTGAGTCCATTCCAACCTGTTTTGGACATATTTGACACTTTTGGAAGTGTTTTTTTGGTGTTTTTAGGTCAAAAAAATGCCCAAGACGTCCCCAAGACATCCCCAAGACACTTTGCACACCCCCTGTTACGGTCATATTTTTTTCGTTTTTTTGCCTGAAACCCCCAAAATACCCCTCCCGGACCCCACATAGTCCCGAATATCCATCACACACCCACTCAGAGTGAGTAGAAGCACCCCAAAAAAAATATTTTTTAAAGCCCTTCAACTTCAACATGGATGCTGCCGAAACTGAAGCACAATTTTAGGGCTTTAAAAAATATTTTTTTTGGGGTGCTTCTACTCACTCTGAGTGGGTGTGTGATGGATATTCGGGACTATGTGGGGTCCGGGAGGGGTATTTTGGGGGTTTCAGGCAAAAAAACGAAAAAAATATGACCGTAACAGGGGGTGTGCAAAGTGTCTTGGGGATGTCTTGGGGACGTCTTGGGCATTTTTTTGACCTAAAAACACCAAAAAAACACTTCCAAAAGTGTCAAATATGTCCAAAACAGGTTGGAATGGACTCACAGGCCACTTTTGGGGTATATTTGTGCCAAAGGAGGCTTTGTGATGTCAAAAAATATCCCGGTTTTTGATTTTTTTCTCGAAAAATCGCTATTTTGCCCAAAGTGGCCAAAACGTGAAAAAAGCCGTTTTTTCACTATTTTTTTCCATTTTTTTGTATTCTGGGGTGGCTTCTGGGTCGTTTTTCGACCCACAGGCCCCCTGTGACCCACTCTGAGGGTGTTTTTCACCCGCAGTTGCCTTGGAGATGGCCAGATAATGCCAAATGAATTTTCCGTGCGTTTGGTCCCAGCCAAAATGGCTGGAGTCGTATCCCCTACCCCCCCCCCCCCCTTTTCTTTTCCCTCAATTTCACTAACACTTTCCATTCCAAAAAACCCCCGATATTGTGGTGAAAACGTGTCGTTCGATCGATGCGCTCAAAAAAAAAAAAATCCACCATTTTCTCCCTCCCCCTTCTGCTCTTTTTCCCCCTTTTTTCCTTTCATTCTTGTTTTTCCCTTCGATTTCCCCTCGACCCCCCCCTCTTCTCGACAACACTCAATTTAAACGCATATGTTCTCTTTTATCCCAAAAGCTTCCCTTATTTTGAAAGGTGTGTAGGCATGAGGTATATCCATCTTTGCAACTTTTATTTTCTGGTTTTTTTTTAAAGACTTCAAACATCCGCGTGGGCGGGGGTCATACAAGGGCTCATCGTCAAGGCTAAACAGGAGAGCTACAGCAATTTCCGCCACCCCCCATTTCTTGGTGTAAAGAGGGAATCATATAACATTCCCTCCATTCCGTCGGCGCCCTCTGCGTGCATTGGATTCAGTAGACGCCGAGTGGTGTCTTTCATGACGCTGTTCTTGCGTCTTTAAATCATGTTATCAGTAGGGGGAAAATGATTTTTTTGTGTACCTGCTCACAGTTTCCCTGTTAGCAACTACGAGGGGTGCAAACACTCCGGGGTTCGATAAGCCCGCGGAGTGACAACCTGACTGCATCCTAGAGGGGTTTTCTTTGCACTACCAACTTCACTTTTCTTTTTTTTGTACAGATGCTGTGTGGACATGAGAGAGCAAGATTCATCTTATCTTCTCTATGTTGCACAGCGTCAGAGAACACAAAGACTACCATAGATCCGGTGTCGATGTCTTGCCCTCGTCATGCATGTATCATATCTATGTGCTGGTGGTTGTGATAAGGAAAGTGTTAAAGGTGTAGTGTCGTTTTGTTCTTTTGTTTTGTTTTAGGTGAATAAACATGAGAGGCTTAGGTTCATCTTAAAATTTCTTTTGTTTTATTATATTTTTTTCTCTTTCTTTTGATGGAAAACACATAGCTTTTTTGACCCCTTCTCCAATACCTTCCCCACAACAACACTCACTACACAACGGACTGAGATGTTTGAAAGAAAAAAAAAACCCCTTTTTTATCGGCACGCATCGCCAAAAGCGGCTTTCCTCTGTGGAGTAGGGTGACTACTTTGTGGAGGGAGGTCTGTCTTTTTTTTAAGGTAATCCGCCGATTCGTGGCAATGAGCGGCAGATATGTAAAATATGTAAGGTAATCGTTTTTCGTGTACTTCTTGCTAGGTTGTGACCCATTTTCGTGCTGTATGTATGGTTTCTCCAGCATCGAATCGTTCGTGTTAAGTGAGGTCCATGTCCTCCACCCAGTCACCACGGAAGCAAGTCAGCAGTGCACACGATTGTGCCTTATATAACATGTGCTCCTCAACGTCACTTCTCATATGTTACGCATTCCCATCCCCAAAAGAGACCCCACACCAGTGTCCTCGTCCTCGTCCTTTGCCCTGTTTTGTTTTTATTTTTGACATGAAAAACGAAAAAGAAAAATTGGAAAAAAAAAGAGGGGTGATGTGATTTGTTGTAGTAACGCGATCTCTGTTGAATGTCTCACCCACCCTATGCACACACACAGATTGACTTAACCTACATAAGCAAATACCAATTCTAACAATGCGTGGCAGTGTTGCCGGTGTGCTGCTGCTGCTGGCAGCCAGCACGGAAGCCTTTGTGCAGCTCGGATGTGTGAGCCATGGCCCCATCGAGGTGTGTCTGAAGGTGGACGCGTCCCTGAACGACACCATTGACGGATGTGTGCGTAACGGGTACACACCTGATGCGACTGGATCGGTGGACGTGTCTGCAAGCGTGAAGGGGTTCACATTCCTGACGACACCCCTGGCCGAGGCGAAGGTGACCTGCGACTCAGCTGTGTCGAGTGTGAGCATTGCGGCCGGTGCAAGTGTGCTTGGACAGATCTCGGCCCTCCCGTTTGAGGACTCGATCATCGACATGCGCTTCCGTTTGGAGGAGATTGTGAACAGCACAGCCCTGTCGCTTGACTGGGCAGGTTCGCTGCTTGGTGGTGACATCAGCCTGGCCACCTCGGACGTGCTGAGGGTGGGGTTCTCGATGGACAAGGTGCTTGGGTCAGCAGGACTCGGAACGTCTCTCTTCGTGGACATTGACGATAACGACAGCGACAGCCAGCTGTCGCTCCCGTCACGTCTGACCTTCTTGAGCGCAGGTTACCCGCTGTTCGACCAGGCACAGTTCACTGTGCCGGACTCCTGCCCGTTCAACCTGGTGACGGACCACCCTGGACTGTCGATCCCCAACCTGGCTGCGTTCCTTCAGGTGCAGAGCGCGATGTTTGACGTGTGCACGTTTGTGTCGGACAACAAGACCGGCGAGCCTTTCTTCCAGATTGTTGCCGGCACAGCAGCCCCGCTCTCGCTGCTTGGGATGTCTGTGGAGTCTGCATCTGTGGACCTGACGGGCACACAGTCGACGAACGGAGGCCAGATCATGTGGTCGGGCGTGTTCTCGGGTGCTGTGGACGCGTTTGGCGCGACTGTGTCTGGAAGCGCACGTTTCTCTGCGAGTGCGATGGACAGCGTGCAGCTTGCGATTAACGTGAACAAGCCGGCCCTTGTGCTGAGCGGTGTGGCAAATATTGTGTCTGAGGGATGCAGTGCAGACAACAACGGAACTGTGTCGCTGAAGCTGCCTGGTGCAGGAAACTTCAGTGTGGAGGGTGTGATTGCACAGCAGGATGCGTGTGGTGCAGACGGGAAGCCTCTGTGGGAGGTCGACATCTTCTCTCCGAAGCTGCTGGAGGTGTCTGGCGTGTCTGTGTCTGATGTGGAGGTGACCCTTGCGTCGTACGTGAACGCAGCAAACGAGACGAAGTGGGGTGGTGACATCAAGGGAACTGTGAACCTGGGTTCGGGGAACTCGGCAACGGCACACGTTGTGTTCAACGAGGACGAGGGTGTGCAGTCGTTCAGTGTGGACGGGAACGTGCAGATCGGACCTGTGGGCGGACATGTGTCCTTTTCTGTGGCTGACAGCATCATGACCGGAACCGCAAACCTGACTGTGGCGAACACAGACCCTGCCAGCGCGAACCTGGTGCCGACGTTCACCGCGTCTGTGACACACGTGAGCACCTTCACGACCGACAACTCGCACCTGCCGCTGTGGTCGATTGACGGCGCTCTGTCGTCTGTCGAGGTGCACGGGTTCACGCTGGAGACGGTGGCTGTGACGCTGCGTGGGGCGATGAGCAACCCTGACAACGTTGGTGACGCACCGAAGCTGGAGTGGACTGGGTCTGTGGCAGGGTCGGCTTCGTTCGCTGGTGCGGACGTGCACCTGACTGCAACACTGGAGAACAACGAGTTCACATCGCTGGTGGGTGACCTGTACGTAACCGGAACAGGTGTGGTGTTCAACGGGACGATTGAGGTGACGGCAGACAACGCAGCAAACCGCTGTGCGGCAATTGCAGGAACAGGAAGCCTGGACCTGACCTCGTCTGGACACAACTTCGACGCGTCTGTGCTGTTCAACCAGTGTGCGGTGAAGGCAGGGGAGACACGCTTTGCGATGACGGCGACTGCAGCAGGCATGGCGTACGAGCAGCTTGCGCTGACACGTGTGGCGATGGCGCTGCGTGGTGATGTGGCTGTGAATGGAACCGACGACCTGACGTGGGCAGGAAACCTGAACGCATCTGCAAACCTGTTCGGTGGGTCTGCACAGGCACACGTGGCGTTTGCGGACGGCGAACTGCAGAAGGTGGGTCTGCACACAAAGTTCATGACGTCGAACGGGCTGATGTCGTCGACTCTGGACGTGGAGTACGTGAACAGCTGTGTGCTGCCGTCGAAGGGATCGGCAGACCTGAAGCTGCGTCTGGGTGGGGCTGCTGACCTGAACATTGGAACGACACTGGACTACTACAAGTGCAACGGTGCGATGGACCTGCACGGGTCGCTTGCAACATCGTGGGATGGTCCCGGCGGAATGAAGTTCGTGGATGTGGCGCTGGAGCTGCACGCAGGTGGCCACGGTGGTGCTGCGATGCTGAGCACACGCACGTGGACAGGTGTGATCAACGCGAC
This sequence comes from Rhynchopus sp. YZ270_cl-10, assembly GCA_964035575.1. NCBI lineage: Eukaryota > Euglenozoa > Diplonemea > Diplonemida > Diplonemidae > Rhynchopus > Rhynchopus sp. YZ270_cl-10. Next base: position 537,118 of record OZ037901.1, read on the forward strand.
AACAAGCAACGGACTGACTGTGCAGATTGAGTTCAACAGCAGCTCGACGGACTCGTCTGTGGAGGCCACGATCATGTACGAGGACGACAACGTGCGCATGGTGACAACGGTGCGTGACGACTGCACTGGAGAGGGACAGCTGTACCTGAAGAACCTGCCGCACCAGATCCCTGCAGTGGAGATTGACGTGAGTCTGGCGAAGCCGTGCGACGACGCATCGCGTGGGTCGAAGGCATGGACCGTGTCTGGATCTGTGGAGAACCTTGTGATTCCGTTCTTCGGGAAGACACTTGTGGTGGACCGTGTGGCGGTGAGCGTGGCGTCTGACGCGGCGGGGAAGAAGTCTGTTGTGATTGCAGGAGACTTCCTTGATCAGTTCAGTGCGGACCTGTCGTTCGGTGTGCCTGTTGTTGCGTCGGAGGTTGTGCTGCGTGCGTCGCTGAAGGCGGCAGGTGCAGCAACGCCGGACAGCTTCGCAGTTGCGTGGCAGGGATCTGGGTCTGGGTCGCCGATGTCGTCGTCGATGGGTGTGGGGTCACCGGCACTGTTTGCGGGCCTGAAGGGACTGTCGCTGACGGATGTGGCTCTGAAGGTGACGTTCGACGGTAAGCTGTCGCTGACTGCAGGTGGAGGTCTGTTTGGACTGCGTTACGATGTGCTGATTGCGATTGTGAAGCAGACCAGCGGATGGAACTTCGGGTTTGCGTTCACTGCGTCTGGATCGCTGGCCACGGATGGCATGCCTGCTGTTGTGGCGAATGTGCTTGATCAGCTGGCACCGACATGGGTGCGCTTCTCGCTTGCGAAGGCGGCGATGGAGGTGGAGGGAATCAAGCTGCGCCACGGGCTGTCGCTTGCTGCCTTCATGGGCTCGGACAGCGGCATCATGACGTCGGTGCGTGACCTGTGCCCGGCAGACCTGAACAAGCAGATTGAGTCTGCGACTGTGGGAGGTGGACTCACGATTGTGGCGGACATCAAGTCTGTGACAGAGATCAACGTGTTTGTGATCCTTGCGGGTGAGATCCCACTTGGGTCGAAGGCGATGCTGCGTGAAGTGGCGCTTGCGTTTGTGCTGAAGACAGGCCCGCCGGAGATCGGGTTCAACATTCTGCTTGACTTCACTGTCGGGAAGGGCGTTCAGGAGCAGACCTTCACTGCAGGTGGGTTCATCAGCCTGTCTGCCACCGGGTCGCTCACAGTGGCACTGTCGATGGACTCTGACAAGCCGTGGTCGAACCCGTTCGGTGTGCAGGGTGTGAAGGTGCTGTTCCCACTTGGTATCAAGATGACCATCACACCTGCCCTGCTGCCGTCTGGGTTTGCACTGATCGGTGGTCTGCAGATTGGCGGGACATCGGGGTCTGTTGTTGTGGGTGTGGACCTGCAGGACTTCACGAAGTGTGCGATGTCTGCGGAGATCAACAACTTTGACTTCAAGTCGATTGTGACGGACATTGCGCAGTGCGACGACTGCCTTGGCCCTGTGGCGGGTGTGCTGACGGACGTGTCTGTGGAGCGCTTTGCTGCGTCCTTCAACCCGAACCCGGTGAGCGACGTGGCCATCACGATTGCAGGTGTGAGTGCCGTCATCCCTGCAGGTATCTCTGTGGAGTTAGTGAACCTGAAGATCTGGAAGGTGATCCACATTGTGGAGGCAAAGTTCAAGGTGAACGCAAAGGGGCTGGAGGTTTCGATGTCTGCTGCCCCGATCCGTTGGGGTAACGTTCTTGAGATCACGAGCGCGGACGGAAGCACCGGTCCGTCGCTGGAGCTCACACTGACAAGCCAGAAGCAGCTGCTGAAGATCGACGGACGTGCCAAGCTGCTTGGGCAGACCGTGTCGCTGTACCTGATCCTCTCCGACGAGCGTGTGTACGGGAAGTTCACCTACTCGCTTGGGTCGCTCCTCTCTGTCGAGGTCACGATGGACACTGTGGGGAAGCCTGGCGATGCCGACTTCTCGAACACCATCACCGGAAGGCTTGAGGTTGACATTATTGCGAAGGTTGTCGACTACGCCGTTGACTTCCTTCTGAAGCTCTCTGAGAAGGCAACTGCAGGACTGAAGGCGGCGAACGCAAAGTTGGAATCTGCAAAGAGCGGCCTTGACCGTGCGGAGAAGAAGCTGTTGGACGCTGAGAGGGCTGCACTGGGCAAGATCTCGGGTGCACAGAACTCGCTGAACGCAAAGGCATCGAGCATGAACAGCAAGTACAGGTCGTGCAAGTCGAAGGAGGCCCGCTGCAGGTCGAAGTGGTGGACCTGTGGCTCTGTACCGTTTTGCTGGATCGGGTACGGAGTGACAAAGGCTGCGTACAAGATTGCCTGGGGTGTGCTTGAGGTTGCGAAGGGCTTTGTGATGGCCGGAACACGCATTGCACAGGGTGGTCTGCGTATTGCCAAGGGTGTGCTGTCTGCGGCGCAGGGTGTTGTGAACGCAGCATTGGTTGTGGTGGGTGCCTTCGCTGACATTGTGAAGGCAGTGGGTGGTGTGCTCAGGAATGTACTCAGAATCCACTCGCTCGTATTCTCGAACACACTGACGAGCAGCAGCAACACCGTGGCGATGTCTGGTGACCTGACGGTTGTGGGCTTCCGTTTCCAGTTCGACTTCAGCTGCGAGTTGAACTTCAAGTCTTTCGCGAAGGCCATTTACTCGATGTTCAGGAACAGGATGAAGTCGAACTACGGGAACAAGATCGCCGACATCTAGGCAGCACAGCACCAGCCCTGGCTGGCGAGGCCAGAGCCTGCAAAGCATACTTACCAAAGCTCACGCTTTTCCTTGGTTGTTCCCTCTTTGGTGAGGGGTGTGGTTGTTCCTTATCGTTTTCCATGTGGCTGACTGAGGGTGGCAATGATGTGGGAAAACCCAAACCCAAGGCAGAAATGGGGCAAAAGAACGAGATGGTTTGTCTGGCAGGACTTTAATGTGTGTGCACAATATGCGCATTCATCTTTCAAGCTTTTTTTTTTTAAGTTGTCCTCCAGCACAGCCATCTCTCATTTGACTCCCTTAAGCTGTGTTTTACTTTTTATGCTTCTATTTGTAATTTGATTTTATTTTATATCTTCCCCTCCTTTTTTCTCTTTTTCTTCTTTTTTCTTTTTGGAATTTATTTTCCAAGTATTGCTTCCCTGCTTTGGGTGGCATTTTGCCTTTGCCTTTTTTTTTTTTTTTTTTTTTTTCACTGTAACCTACCATGGTAGGCGTGACGCTGACTACACGGTAGTTATTGGTAGCCGCGCCACTGGTACTGCCTCTTGCTTAGTTTTGTTGTTGTGCTACTTAGCGGGGTTCCACACTGCGACGGGGCAGGGGGGACAGCTTCCCTTTTCCTCTTGGAGACACAGTCCGCACACCTCTCCCCAAGGTGTGCCTTTTCATTTGTATTTTTTTTTTCTTTTTTTTTTTTGCTTTCTCTCTTTTATTTTTTGCACTTTATTATAGTAGTTTATTGTTTGACGACTTCGTTCTAGGTACCTGGTTTACCCTGTTACTACATGGCGAGGTGTGACACTCTTTACCAGATGACATTGAGAGGCAACCTTGTGCACTGATCTATAGGACCCCATATGTTGTTGGGGAACACCAATCCCATTTGTGTGAAGGAAACGTAATCATCGCTGTTCCCTTTAAGTTAGTCTCGAAGCAAGGACACGGGTTATATATAGTTCTGAAGCATTTTTTTGGGATTTTGTTTTCCGAACAGTAGTTGTGTGTTCTCTTTTTTTTCTTTTCTTTGCAATAACGAATATGATATGGTGACTATACACGAGAGGCTTAGGATCATCTTATAAACTTTTCTTCTTTTTATTCAGTGCAATAGTGTTAGCCGATCCTGTGATGTGTGTGTATGGCTCCTCACAGAAAAGAAATGTTAGCAGAATGTTGCGTCAAAAAAGAAAAGTACTGGCCAGTTGACACGGTAGCAAACGGTGGTGTGTATCGTAATGGTTCCGATCGGAAACAAACAAATATGGTCGCCCTGCCCCCAGTGTACTGTGTTTTTTTGGTCTCACTCAGGAGGAGGGTGGGGTTTTCTTTTACCCCCATCCCTCCTTCCCTTCCTCCCTCATCTACCTACCCCGCTCATTGTTGTTAGTGTTTGGCGCTGTTACAAAAGCGTCGAGCACCCTCATTATTTTTTTTTTTTTTTCACATTTTCCCCTATTTTTCAAGAGGCTTTTTGTGTGCCTTGTAGGCATATTCATCTTTCAAAAGTTTTCTGTTCTCTTCTCCTTAGTTTCAATTGAAAACAATACCTTAATCTTCTCTCTTCTCCTTAGTTTCTGTTGCAGCCGATCCCTTGCTCAGTTGCACCCACTCACCCAGGTCTCCCCATTTTTTTCTGTTCTCTTTGCTCTATAAGGGTTTAATCCTGTTCAGTAGAAAAAAGGTGCAAAATGCTCGAATGCGTACTTTTCTTTTACAGAATGGGGAAAAAGGGGGGGGAAGAGGGTGTAGTGGGTTGTTGTTATTTGTGAGGGGGGAAATTTTTGTCTTTTCCCCTCTTTTTTAGGTGTTTCTGAGAGAGAGGCGCCAATTCGAATTTTTTCCTTTGGGTTGTTTTTCTTCTCCTCTCGTGGTGATGAGACAGCGAAAGCCTGTTTCCTTCCCCGTACATATTTATTACATCCACTCTCGATTTTTTTAAGTGCATCGCAGGCCTTTTTCTTTGTTGGAATTGTTCAAAAGTGGAATCTACACAAAGGTCGCGACTGCATTTATTCCAAAAAAAAAAATTATTTTCAAAGAAAAGAAAAAGAAACAACACACACAATAGTAAAAAAAATGACATACCCTAGTTCCCCACCTGATGGGTTGCTTAGGCGATTGTCGATCCACCAATAACAAGAAAAAAGGAAAACAAAAAAAAAAAAAAAAAAAACGCGCATACATTGGATGTTGTGTGCACATGCACATTCATCTTCGTTTTCTTTTTTTTTTAAACTAATATTTTGTGTTTTCCCTCAATAAGCAGCATTTTTCTGTCCTTTTTTTTTTTGTGAAAGGATGAAAAAGGTTGCTGTATTTGTCCTCCCCTTCACCAATTTTAACATAGTTCCACTTCAGCCCTCCTCTCATTAGCTTTTACTTGACTCACTGTGTCTTTTTCTGATATGGATATTGCTCTGCCTGGGTAGTTGTGTGATCTCGTTTAGCTCTTTGTTTTTTATTTTATTTTTGTTGAAAAAAGGTTAGGCAGCTAAGCGCAAAAGGCTTTGTTGTGTATATTTTTTTTCCCCCGTTTTAACAAGGAGACCCAACAGACCTTGGTCGCATAGTCCCTTGGTATTGATTTAGTTTTTTTTGTCTTTTGTTTCACTAAGAACCTTCCTCTGAAGATGGCGCAGAAGTTAATGATCTCTTATGGTTCATTCTTGTGAAATTCTATGACAGAAAAAAAGAAGAAGAAAACGATACCGTTTTTTTTTTTTTTGCAAACAAAGAGCGAGATTACACACACCAATGAACCGACCATTTCTCTTGCTTTTGGGCAAGACGACACACCCCAGCGAATGGGTAATATTGATTTTCTTTCAAATACCTGAATGAGAGATGTGACACCACCAAGCCCTTTTCTGGGTCAAAAAAAAAATAGAAATAATGTAGGGTTTTACGAGATACACACGATTGTCTCTTTCCCCTTATTTTATATTATTTTTTCCCCATGCCCGGTAAGCGCTTCTGTTGTTCTCTTCTTATCAGAGTTTCGAACCCTTCTCATACACCCCCCATATCAGAATTGACTGGTGACGATTCCAAGCTAATGTAAGGAGGGTCTGTACTCCACAACGATGCCTTCTTCCAGACGCCTTCAAGATGTGTGCACAGGTGAGGCACACTCGAAAAATAAAAATTATTCTTGTCTGTATCTGCGTCGCGCATCTTACGCACATTTTTTTTTTTTTTTTTTTTTTTGGGTGACTTTCACATCCCCGTTCTTCCCTTTTGGGAGTCACAATCTTCTCTCTGAGGATATTTTTAAGAGGAAAAAACATAATAAAAACAGTGTGCAGCATGTCTCACTGACATGGGTTATTTCATTGATACTTCTAAAACACACCTCAGATCTTTATACCAGAGAGGGTATAAAGTGATTGTCGATACGACAAAAAAACCCCCCTCTACCCCTCCCAAAGCCTTCTCGCCGTAGGAAATGTGTTTTCCTTTTTTCTTGATAGCTTTCTTCCAAAAAAAAAAGGCAAGAGCCAAAAGATGTGTGCGGGCTGTCTCTTGTATGGACAGCCATCATGTGATTCTTGCACCAACGTGATTTAGGGGGGATGTGGGTTTTGTGAGCCACTTCATCTTTCATTGTTTTCACTGTTTTATTCTCACATATTTTTTATTGGTGTCTCTCTGGGGACATGTTGTTTTTTTATATTTTTGGCGCTTTCAAAAAGTTTTTAAAACAAAAAAATATTTTAGTGACAAAGTGGACCTAAGCGTGGCTTTGGTTCATCTTACCAACCTTTCTTTTCTTTATTTTTATCGATGGGAAGAAAAAAAAATCGCATTTTTTTTGTGAAGTTGTGTGTCAAATACTTTGCGCCAACTTCACTTCTGCTGACTGAGTTGCATCAAAACATATTTTGTGAAACTCATATTTTTTTTTTCCCTTCTCTTTTTGTGCCTCCCTCAGTAAAGGGCGTTTTTCTTTTATTTGATCTTTTATTTGATCTGGAACATAAAAGACTGACGAGACTCTCTCTGGTGATATTACTAGAGAGACCTAGCTTCATCTCACCTATTTACCTTTGTTTGGGGAATTGCTTTTATCCCTCACAACGTGCACTATCGTAAGTCTCAATGCTCTACGATACACGACGGTACTCCAGGTGACTAAACAAGAGTGAGGCTGATGTTCATCTGATCAAAAATCCTTCTTTTTTTTAGTTTTTTTACTTGAGAAACCCAGAAATTTCGCCCTGAAACGAACTCCCTTCAATTTCATTTGTCAATGCATCAAAGAGTGTGGATCCTCAAACCACCTCCATTCTTTTGAAAGTGTGAATATAGGCTGGATTTTTTTTTTAGTTTTTCTTTTTTTTTTGCAGCGATCTGGTATCCTTTGATGTATTTGCGTATTCTGGGTTATTCTCGTTTTTTTTCATATTTTTTCTTCATTTTTGCGTCTTTGTGGGTTTAACAGGTACCATACGGGGGTACCTGTTAACAAATTGTCACTTTTATTCGCAACTCTTCACAACTGTTCACAACGCCACTATGTTAACCGTGATGTTACCATGGTTGTGTACATTTGTGAACATTTGCGATTTTTTGTGAGAATTTGTGAACAGGTACCCCCCCGTATAGTCCCACTTTGCAAAATTTACACAACGAAAAGAAAATGAATCTTGTATTTAGGATGGCGCACTAAAAGTTTTTTTTTCATTGGTCTTGTCTTTTCATTTATTTGCATTCCATCAGTGTGATAGCTTCGTTTTTCAGGCTGAGGTGATTTTTTCCCGGCCAAAAAAAGGCCAAGCTATCACATCGGACTTCCTTTCAGCAGGCAGACGCGGCGAACACAATGACATGATACCATGTCAGTAGTTCTAGTCAAAGTTGTTTTTCCCTCTCCACCCTCGTATACCCTGTATCTTCTTCACACCCCACCCCACAAGTTATTTCCTTTGCTTTTCCCTTAAGAATATCGTTCAATAATCCGGTTTTTGTCCATGTGGTCAATTACCTATGTTAGTATTGCAAAGCCTTGTTCCCCCTATCGTTCCAGCACACGAGTGTTTGTGGATACAATTTAGGATGGAACCTTGCGCATGATGGCATTTTTGAACAAAGAAACAAACAAAAAAAACGCTTCCACAGCAATAAAAACAAATGAGAAAAAAAGAGGGGTGATGTGATTTGTTGTAGTAACGCGATCTCTGTTGAATGTCTCACCCACCCTATGCACACACACAGATTGACTTAACCTACATAAGCAAATACCAATTCTAACAATGCGTGGCAGTGTTGCCGGTGTGCTGCTGCTGCTGGCAGCCAGCACGGAAGCCTTTGTGCAGCTCGGATGTGTGAGCCATGGCCCCATCGAGGTGTGTCTGAAGGTGGACGCGTCCCTGAACGACACCATTGACGGATGTGTGCGTAACGGGTACACACCTGATGCGACTGGATCGGTGGACGTGTCTGCAAGCGTGAATGGGTTCACGTTCCTGACGACACCCCTGGCTGAGGCGAAGGTGACCTGCGACTCAGCTGTGTCGAGTGTGAGCATTGCGGCCGGTGCAAGTGTGCTTGGACAGATCTCGGCCCTCCCGTTTGAGGACTCGATCATCGACATGCGCTTCCGTCTGGAGGAGATTGTGAACAGCACAGCCCTGTCGCTTGACTGGGCAGGTTCGCTGCTTGGTGGTGACATCAGCCTGGCCACCTCGGACGTGCTGAGGGTGGGGTTCTCGATGGACAAGGTGCTTGGGTCAGCAGGACTCGGAACGTCTCTCTTCGTGGACATTGACGATAACGACAGCGACAGCCAGCTGTCGCTCCCGTCACGTCTGACCTTCTTGAGCGCAGGTTACCCGCTGTTCGACCAGGCACAGTTCACTGTGCCGGACTCCTGCCCGTTCAACCTGGTGACGGACCACCCTGGACTGTCGATCCCCAACCTGGCTGCGTTCCTTCAGGTGCAGAGCGCGATGTTTGACGTGTGCACGTTTGTGTCGGACAACAAGACCGGCGAGCCTTTCTTCCAGATTGTTGCCGGCACAGCAGCCCCGCTCTCACTGCTTGGAATGTCTGTGCAGTCTGCATCTGTGGACCTGACGGGCACACAGTCGACGAACGGAGGCCAGATCATGTGGTCGGGTATGTTCTCGGGTGCTGTGGACGCGTTTGGCGCGACTGTGTCTGGAAGCGCACGTTTCTCTGCGAGTGCGATGGACAGCGTGCAGCTTGCGATTAACGTGAACAAGCCGGCCCTTGTGCTGAGCGGTGTGGCAAACATTGTGTCTGAGGGATGCAGTGCAGACAACAACGGAACTGTGTCGCTGAAGCTGCCTGGTGCAGGAAACTTCAGTGTGGAGGGTGTGATTGCACAGCAGGATGCGTGTGGTGCAGACGGGAAGCCTCTGTGGGAGGTCGACATCTTCTCTCCGAAGCTGCTGGAGGTGTCTGGCGTGTCTGTGTCTGATGTGGAGGTGACCCTTGCGTCGTACGTGAACGCAGCAAACGAGACGAAGTGGGGTGGTGACATCAAGGGAACTGTGAACCTGGGTTCGGGGAACTCGGCAACGGCACACGTTGTGTTCAACGAGGACGAGGGTGTGCAGTCGTTCAGTGTGGACGGGAACGTGCAGATCGGACCTGTGGGCGGACATGTGTCCTTTTCTGTGGCTGACAGCATCATGACCGGAACCGCAAACCTGACTGTGGCGAACACAGACCCTGCCAGCGCGAACCTGGTGCCGACGTTCACCGCGTCTGTGACACACGTGAGCACCTTCACGACCGACAACTCGCACCTGCCGCTGTGGTCGATTGACGGCGCTCTGTCGTCTGTCGAGGTGCACGGGTTCACGCTGGAGACGGTGGCTGTGTCGCTGCGTGGGGCGATGAGCAACCCTGACAACGTTGGTGACGCACCGAAGCTGGAGTGGACTGGGTCTGTGGCAGGGTCGGCTTCGTTCGCTGGTGCGGACGTGCACCTGACTGCAACACTGGAGAACAACGAGTTCACATCGCTGGTGGGTGACCTGTACGTAACCGGAACAGGTGTGGTGTTCAACGGGACGATTGAGGTGACGGCAGACAACGCAGCAAACCGCTGTGCGGCAATTGCAGGAACAGGAAGCCTGGACCTGACCTCGTCTGGACACAACTTCGACGCGTCTGTGCTGTTCAACCAGTGTGCGGTGAAGGCAGGGGAGACACGCTTTGCGATGACGGCGACTGCAGCAGGCATGGCGTACGAGCAGCTTGAGCTGACACGTGTGGCGATGGCGCTGCGTGGTGACGTGGCTGTGAACGGAACCGACGACCTGACGTGGGCAGGAAACCTGAACGCATCTGCAAACCTGTTCGGTGGGTCTGCACAGGCACACGTGGCGTTTGCGGACGGCGAACTGCAGAAGGTGGGTCTGCACACAAAGTTCATGACGTCGAACGGGCTGATGTCGTCGACTCTGGACGTGGAGTACGTGAACAGCTGTGTGCTGCCGTCGAAGGGATCGGCAGACCTGAAGCTGCGTCTGGGTGGGGCTGCTGACCTGAACATTGGAACGACACTGGACTACTACAAGTGCAACGGTGCGATGGACCTGCACGGGTCGCTTGCAACATCGTGGGACGGTCCCGGCGGAATGAAGTTCGTGGATGTGGCGCTGGAGCTGCACGCAGGTGGCCACGGTGGTGCTGCGATGCTGAGCACACGCACGTGGACAGGTGTGATCAACGCGACAACAAGCAACGGACTGACTGTGCAGATTGAGTTCAACAGCAGCTCGACGGACTCGTCTGTGGAGGCCACGATCATGTACGAGGACGACAACGTGCGCATGGTGACAACGGTGCGTGACGACTGCACTGGAGAGGGACAGCTGTACCTGAAGAACCTGCCACACCAGATCCCTGCAGTGGAGATTGACGTGAGTCTGGCGAAGCCGTGCGACGACGCATCGCGTGGGTCGAAGGCATGGACCGTGTCTGGATCTGTGGAGAACCTTGTGATTCCGTTCTTCGGGAAGACACTTGTGGTGGACCGTGTGGCGGTGAGCGTGGCGTCTGACGCGGCGGGGAAGAAGTCTGTTGTGATTGCAGGAGACTTCCTTGATCAGTTCAGTGCGGACCTGTCGTTCGGTGTGCCTGTTGTTGCGTCGGAGGTTGTGCTGCGTGCGTCGCTGAAGGCGGCAGGTGCAGCAACGCCGGACAGCTTCGCAGTTGCGTGGCAGGGATCTGGGTCTGGGTCGCCGATGTCGTCGTCGATGGGTGTGGGGTCACCGGCACTGTTTGCGGGCCTGAAGGGACTGTCGCTGACGGATGTGGCTCTGAAGGTGACGTTCGACGGTAAGCTGTCGCTGACTGCAGGTGGAGGTCTGTTTGGACTGCGTTACGATGTGCTGATTGCGATTGTGAAGCAGACCAGCGGATGGAACTTCGGGTTTGCGTTCACTGCGTCTGGATCGCTGGCCACGGATGGCATGCCTGCTGTTGTGGCGAATGTGCTTGATCAGCTGGCACCGACATGGGTGCGCTTCTCGCTTGCGAAGGCGGCGATGGAGGTGGAGGGAATCAAGCTGCGCCACGGGCTGTCGCTTGCTGCCTTCATGGGCTCGGACAGCGGCATCATGACGTCGGTGCGTGACCTGTGCCCGGCAGACCTGAACAAGCAGATTGAGTCTGCGACTGTGGGAGGTGGACTCACGATTGTGGCGGACATCAAGTCTGTGACAGAGATCAACGTGTTTGTGATCCTTGCGGGTGAGATCCCACTTGGGTCGAAGGCGATGCTGCGTGAAGTGGCGCTTGCGTTCGTGCTGAAGACAGGTCCGCCGGAGATCGGGTTCAACATTCTGCTTGACTTCACTGTCGGGAAGGGCGTTCAGGAGCAGACCTTCACTGCAGGTGGGTTCATCAGCCTGTCTGCCACCGGGTCGCTCACAGTGGCACTGTCGATGGACTCTGACAAGCCGTGGTCGAACCCGTTCGGTGTGCAGGGTGTGAAGGTGCTGTTCCCACTTGGTATCAAGATGACCATCACACCTGCCCTGCTGCCGTCTGGGTTTGCACTGATCGGTGGTCTGCAGATTGGCGGGACATCGGGGTCTGTTGTTGTGGGTGTGGACCTGCAGGACTTCACGAAGTGTGCGATGTCTGCGGAGATCAACAACTTTGACTTCAAGTCGATTGTGACGGACATTGCGCAGTGCGACGACTGCCTTGGCCCTGTGGCGGGTGTGCTGACGGACGTGTCTGTGGAGCGCTTTGCTGCGTCCTTCAACCCGAACCCGGTGAGCGACGTGGCCATCACGATTGCAGGTGTGAGTGCCGTCATCCCTGCAGGTATCTCTGTGGAGTTGGTGAACCTGAAGATCTGGAAGGTGATCCACATTGTGGAGGCAAAGTTCAAGGTGAACGCAAAGGGGCTGGAGGTTTCGATGTCTGCTGCCCCGATCCGTTGGGGTAACGTTCTTGAGATCACGAGCGCGGACGGAAGCACCGGTCCGTCGCTGGAGCTCGCACTGACAAGCCAGAAGCAGCTGCTGAAGATCGACGGACGTGCCAAGCTGCTTGGGCAGACCGTGTCGCTGTACCTGATCCTCTCCGACGAGCGTGTGTACGGGAAGTTCACCTACTCGCTTGGGTCGCTCCTCTCTGTCGAGGTCACGATGGACACTGTGGGGAAGCCTGGCGATGCCGACTTCTCGAACACCATCACCGGAAGGCTTGAGGTTGACATTATTGCGAAGGTTGTCGACTACGCCGTTGACTTCCTTCTGAAGCTCTCTGAGAAGGCAACTGCAGGACTGAAGGCGGCGAACGCAAAGTTGGAATCTGCAAAGAGCGGCCTTGACCGTGCGGAGAAGAAGCTGTTGGACGCTGAGAGGGCTGCACTGGGCAAGATCTCGGGTGCACAGAACTCGCTGAACGCAAAGGCATCGAGCATGAACAGCAAGTACAGGTCGTGCAAGTCGAAGGAGGCCCGCTGCAGGTCGAAGTGGTGGACCTGTGGCTCTGTACCGTTTTGCTGGATCGGGTACGGAGTGACAAAGGCTGCGTACAAGATTGCCTGGGGTGTGCTTGAGGTTGCGAAGGGCTTTGTGATGGCCGGAACACGCATTGCACAGGGTGGTCTGCGTATTGCCAAGGGTGTGCTGTCTGCGGCGCAGGGTGTTGTGAACGCAGCATTGGTTGTGGTGGGTGCCTTCGCTGACATTGTGAAGGCAGTGGGTGGTGTGCTCAGGAATGTACTCAGAATCCACTCGCTCGTATTCTCGAACACACTGACGAGCAGCAGCAACACCGTGGCGATGTCTGGTGACCTGACGGTTGTGGGCTTCCGTTTCCAGTTCGACTTCAGCTGCGAGTTGAACTTCAAGTCTTTCGCGAAGGCCATTTACTCGATGTTCAGGAACAGGATGAAGTCGAACTACGGGAACAAGATCGCCGACATCTAGGCAGCACAGCACCAGCCCTGGCTGGCGAGGCCAGAGCCTGCAAAGCATACTTACCAAAGCTCACGCTTTTCCTTGGTTGTTCCCTCTTTGGTGAGGGGTGTGGTTGTTCCTTATCGTTTTCCATGTGGCTGACTGAGGGTGGCAATGATGTGGGAAAACCCAAACCCAAGGCAGAAATGGGGCAAAAGAACGAGATGGTTTGTCTGGCAGGACTTTAATGTGTGTGCACAATATGCGCATTCATCTTTCAAGCTTTTTTTTTTAAAGTTGTCCTCCCAGCACAGCCATCTCTCATTTGACTCCCTTAAGCTGTGTTTTACTTTTTATGCTTCTATTTGTAATTTGATTTTATTTTATATCTTTACCTCCCTTTTTTCTCTTTTTCTTTTTTTTTTTGGAATTTATTTTCCAAGTATTGCTTCCCTGCTTTGGGTGGCATTTTGCCTTTTCATTTGTATTTTTTTTTTCTTTTTTTTTTTTTGCTTTCTCTCTTTTATTTTTTGCACTTTATTATAGTAGTTTATTGTTTTGACGACTTCGTTCTAGGTTCCTGGTTTACCCTGTTACTATATGGTGAAGTGTGACACTCTTTACCAGATGACATTGAGAGGCAACCTTGTGCACTGATCTATTGCACCCCATATGTTGTTGGGGAACACCAATCCCATTTGTGTGAAGGAAACGTAATCATTGCTGTTCCCTTTGAGTTAGTCTCGAAGCAAGGACACGGGTTATATATAGTTCTGAAGCATTTTTTTGGGATTTTGTTTTCCGAACAGTAGTTGTGTGTTCTCTTTTTTTTTTCTTTTCTTTTTATTCAGTGCAATAGTGTTAGCCGATCCTGTGATGTGTGTGTATGGCTCCTCACAGAAAAGAAATGTGAAGTGAATGTTGCGTCAAAAAAGAAAAGTACTGGCTAGTTGACACGGTAGCAAACGGTGGTGTGTATCGTAATGGTTCCGATCGGAAACAAACAAATATGGTCGCCCTGCCTCCAGTGTACTGTGTTTTTTTGGTCTCACTCAGGAGGAGGGTGGGGTTTTCTTTTACCCCCATCCCTCCTTCCCTTCCTCCCTCATCCATCTACCCCGCTCATTGTTGTTAGTGTTTGGCGCTGTTACAAAAGCGTCGAGCACCCTCATTAAATATTTTTTTCACATTTTCCCCTATTTTTCAAGAGGCTTTTTGTGTGCCTTATAGGCATATTCATCTTTAGTTTTCTGTTCTCTTCTCCTTAGTTTCAATTGAAAACAATACCTTATTCTTCTCTCTTCTCCTTAGTTTCTGTTGTAGCCGATCCCTTGCTCAGTTGCACCCACTCACCCAGGTCCCCCATGGTTTTTTTTTTCTTCTCTTTGCACGACGGTGAAGTAACGGGTGTTACAAGTAACTTTTGTTACATGCAACGTTACAAGTGGCACTTGTAACGGTTTTTCACTTGTAACGTTACGAGTAACTTCACTTGTAATGTAACATGCTTCACCGTCGTGTGCTCTATAAGGGTTTAATCCTGTTCAGTAGAAAAAAGGTGCAAAATGCTCGAATGCGTACTTTTCTTTTACAGAATGGGGGAAAAGGGGGGGAAGAGGGTGTAGTGGGTTGTTGTTATTTGTGAGGGGGGAAATTTTTGTCTTTTCCCCCCTATATTTTAGGTGTTTCTGAGAGAGATTCGCCTATTCGAATTTTTGCTTTGGGTTGTTTTTCTTCTCCTCTCGTGGTGATGAGACAGCGAAAACCTGTTTCCTTCCCCGTACATATTTATTACATCCACTCTCGATTTTTTTAAGTGCATCGCAGGCCTTTTTCTTTGTTGGAATTGTTCAAAAGTGGAATCTACACAAAGGTCGCGACTGCATTTATCCCAAAAAAAAATTATTTTCAAAGAAAAGAAAAAGAAAAAGAAACAACACACACATCAGTAAAAAAAAAATGACATACCCTAGTTCCCCACCTGATGGGTTGCTTAGGCGATTGTCGATCCACCAATAACAAAAAAAAGGAAAACAAAACAAAAAAAAAAAAAAAACGCGCATACATTGGATGTTGTGTGCACATGCACATTCATCTTCGTTTTCTTTTTTTTAACTAATATTTTGTGTTTTCCCTCAATAAGCAGCATTTTTCTGTCCTTTTTTTTTTGTGAAAGGATGAAAAAGGTTGCTGTATTTGTCCTCCCCTTCACCAATTTTAACATAGTTCCACTTCAGCCCTCCTCTCATTAGCTTTTACTTGACTCACTGTGTCTTTTTCTGATATGGATATTGCTCTGCCTGGGTAGTTGTGTGATCTCGTTTAGCTCTTTGTTTTTATTTTCCCCCGTTTTAACAAGGAGACCCAACAGACTTTGGTCGCATAGTCCCTTGTTATTGATTTAGTTTTTTGTGTCTTTTGTTTCACTAAGAACCTTCCTCTGAAGATGGCGCAGAAGTTAATGATCTCTTATGGTTCATTCTTGTGAAATTATATGACAGAAAAAAGAAGAAGAAAACGATACCTTTTTTTTTTTTTTTTGCAAACAAAGAGCGAGATTACACACCAATGAACGACCATTTCTCTTGTTTTTTGGGCAAGACGACACACCCCAGCGAATGGGTAATATTGATTTTCTTTCAAATACCTGAATGAGAGATGTGACACCACCAAGCCCTTTTCTGGGTCAAAAAAAAATAGAAATAATGTAGGGTTTTACGAGATACACACGATTGTCTCTTTCCCCTTATTTTATATTATTTTTTCCCCATGCCCGGTAAGCGCTTCTGTTGTTCTCTTCTTATCAGAGTTTCGAACCCTTCTCATACACCCCCATATCAGAATTGACTGGTGACGATTCCAAGCTAATGTAAGGAGGGTCTGTACTCCACAACGATGCCTTCTTCCAGACGCCTTCAAGATGTGTGCACAGGTGAGGCACACTCGAAAAGTTTTTTTTTCCTTGTCTGTATCTGCGTCGCGCATCTTACGCACATTTTTTTTTTTCTTTTTTTTTTTTGGGTGACTTTCGCATCCCCGTTCTTCCCTTTTGGGAGTCACAATCTTCTCTCTGAGGATATTTTTTTTTGCCTCAGCAAAAAAAAGGTAGTGGATCGCATTCTCGAATGTCTACATTACAAAAAAAATTCTCAAAAAAAAAAAAAGAAAAAGAAAAAGAAAACAAAGAGCATGGTTGTACAAAGTACTCGAAGAGTATCGAGTACTCGAAAACGAAAAAAAAAGGCCACTCGACACTCGAGTACTCGCCCGACCCATATTTTTTTTCTCTTTAATTTACTCGTTCTGGCACTCGAGTACTCGAACGAGTGGAAAAAAGTCTCGAGTACTCGGCCGAGTACTGTTTTTTTTTCCACTTTTTTCCACTCGTTCGAGTACTCGAGTGCCAGAACGAGTAAATTGAAGAGAAAAAAAAAATGGGTCGGGCGAGTACTCGAGTGTCGAGTGGCCTTTTTTTCTCGTTTTCGAGTACTCGATACTCTTCGAGTACTTTGTACAACCATGAAAGAGGAAAAAACATAATAAAAACAGTGTGCAGCATGTCTCACTGACATGGGTTATTTCATTGATACTTCTAAAACACACCTCAGATCTTTATACCAGAGAGGGTATAAAGTGATTGTCGATACGACAAAAAAACCCCCCTCTACCCCTCCCAAAGCCTTCTCGCCGTAGGAAATGTGTTTTCCTTTTTTCTTGATAGCTTTCTTCCAAAAAAAAAAGGCAAGAGCCAAAAGATGTGTGCGGGCTGTCTCTTGTATGGACAGCCATCATGTGATTCTTGCACCAACGTGATTTAGGGGGGATGTGGGTTTTGTGAGCCACTTCATCTTTCATTGTTTTCACTGTTTTATTCTCACATATTTTTTATTGGTGTCTCTCTGGGGACATGTTGTTTTTTTATATTTTTGGCGCTTTCAAAAAGTTTTTAAAACAAAAAAATATTTTAGTGACAAAGTGGACCTAAGCGTGGCTTTGGTTCATCTTACCAACCTTTCTTTTCTTTATTTTTATCGATGGGAAGAAAAAAAAATCGCATTTTTTTTGTGAAGTTGTGTGTCAAATACTTTGCGCCAACTTCACTTCTGCTGACTGAGTTGCATCAAAACATATTTTGTGAAACTCATATTTTTTTTTCCCTTCTCTTTTTTGTGCCTCCCTCAGTAAAGGGCGTTTTTCTTTTATTTGATCTTTGAATTGGTCTGGAGCATAAAAGACTGACGAGACTCTCTCTGGTGACATTACTAGAGAGAGACCTAGCTTCTTCTCACCTATTTACCTTTGTTTGGGGAATTGCTTTTATCCCTCACAACGTGCACTATCGTAGCTCTCAATGCTCTACGATACACGACGGTACTCCAGGTGACTAAACAAGAGTGAGGCTTATGTTCATCTGATCAAAAATCCTTCTTTTTTTTAGTTTTTTTATTTGAGACACCCAGAAATTTCGCCCTGAAACGAACTCCCTTCAATTTCATTTGTCAATGCATCCAAGAGTGTGGATCCTCAAACCACCTCCATTCTTTTGAAAGGCCCTCTCCCACACATTTTGGTGTGAAATTAGGCTGGATTTTTTTCTTTAGTTTCTTTGCAGCGATCTGGTATCCTTTGATGTATTTGCGTCTTCTGGGTTATTCTCGTTTTATTCATATTTTTTCTTCATTTTTGCGTCTTTGCAAAATTCAGAGAAAAGAAAATGAATCTTTTATTTAGGATGGCACACTAAGAGTTTTTTTTTCCCATTGGTCTTGTCTTTTCATTTCTTTGCATTCCATCAGTGTGATAGCTTCGTTTTTGAGGCTGGGGTGATTTTCCCCGGCCAAAAAAGGCCAAGCTAGCACACTTGATAACATCGGACTTCCTTTCAGCAGGCAGACGCGGCGAACACAATGACATGATACCATGTCAGTAGTTCTAGTCAAAGTTGTTTTTCCCTCTCCACCCTCGTATACCCTGTATCTTCTTCACACCCCACCCCACAAGTTATTTCCTTTGCTTTTCCCTTAAGAATATCGTTCAATAATCCGGTTTTTGTCCATGTGGTCAATTACCTATGTTAGTATTGCAAAGCCTTGTTCCCCCTATCGTTCCAGCACACGAGTGTTTGTGGATACAATTTAGGATGGAACCTTGCGCATGATGGCATTTTTGAACAAAGAAACAAACAAAAAAAAACGCTTCCACAGCAATAAAAACAAATGAGAAAAAAAGAGGGGTGATGTGATTTGTTGTAGTAACGCGATCTCTGTTGAATGTCTCACCCACCCTATGCACACACACAGATTGACTTAACCTACATAAGCAAATACCAATTCTAACAATGCGTGGCAGTGTTGCCGGTGTGCTGCTGCTGCTGGCAGCCAGCACTGAAGCCTTTGTGCAGCTCGGATGTGTGAGCCATGGCCCCATCGAGGTGTGTCTGAAGGTGGACGCGTCCCTGAACGACACCATTGACGGATGTGTGCGTAACGGGTACACACCTGATGCGACTGGATCGGTGGACGTGTCTGCAAGCGTGAAGGGGTTCACGTTCCTGACGACACCCCTGGCTGAGGCGAAGGTGACCTGCGACTCAGCTGTGTCGAGTGTGAGCATTGCGGCCGGTGCAAGTGTGCTTGGACAGATCTCGGCCCTCCCGTTTGAGGACTCGATCATCGACATGCGCTTCCGTCTGGAGGAGATTGTGAACAGCACAGCCCTGTCGCTTGACTGGGCAGGTTCGCTGCTTGGTGGTGACATCAGCCTGGCCACCTCGGACGTGCTGAGGGTGGGGTTCTCAATGGACAAGGTGCTTGGGTCAGCAGGACTCGGAACATCTCTCTTCGTGGACATTGACGACAACGACAGCGACAGCCAGCTGTCGCTCCCGTCACGTCTGACCTTCTTGAGCGCAGGTTACCCGCTGTTCGACCAGGCACAGTTCACTGTGCCGGACTCCTGCCCGTTCAACATGGTGACGGACCACCCTGGACTGTCGATCCCTGACCTGACTGCGTTCCTTCAGGTGCAGAGCGCGATGTTTGACGTGTGCACGTTTGTGTCGGACAACAAGACCGGCGAGCCTTTCTTCCAGATTGTTGCCGGCACAGCAGCCCCGCTCTCGCTGCTTGGAATGTCTGTGGAGTCTGCATCTGTGGAGCTGACAGGCGCACAGTCGACGAACGGAGGCCAGATCATGTGGTCGGGTATGTTCTCGGGTGCTGTGGACGCGTTTGGCGCGACTGTGTCTGGAAGCGCACGTTTCTCTGCGAGTGCGATGGACAGCGTGCAGCTTGCGATTAACGTGAACAAGCCGGCCCTTGTGCTGAGCGGTGTGGCAAACATTGTGTCTGAGGGATGCAGTGCAGACAACAACGGAACTGTGTCGCTGAAGCTGCCTGGTGCAGGAAACTTCAGTGTGGAGGGTGTGATTGCACAGCAGGGTGTGTGCGGTGCAGACGGGAAGCCTCTGTGGGAGGTCGACATCTTCTCTCCGAAGCTGCTGGAGGTGTCTGGCGTGTCTGTGTCTGATGTGGAGGTGACCCTTGCGTCGTACGTGAACGCAGCAAACGAGACGAAGTGGGGTGGTGACATCAAGGGAACTGTGAACCTGGGTTCGGGGAACTCGGCAACGGCACACGTTGTGTTCAACGAGGACGAGGGTGTGCAGTCGTTCATTGTGGACGGGAACGTGCAGATCGGACCTGTGGGCGGACACGTGTCCTTTTCTGTGGCTGACAGCATCATGACCGGAACCGCAAACCTGACTGTGGCGAACACGGACCCTGCCAGCGCGAACCTGGTGCCGACATTCACCGCGTCTGTGACACACGTGAGCACCTTCACGACCGACAACTCGCACCTGCCGCTGTGGTCGATTGACGGCGCTCTGTCGTCTGTCGAGGTGCACGGGTTCACGCTGGAGACGGTGGCTGTGACGTTGCGTGGGGCGATGAGCAACCCTGACAACGTTGGTGACGCACCGAAGCTGGAGTGGACTGGGTCTGTGGCAGGGTCGGCTTCGTTCGCTGGTGCGGACGTGCACCTGACTGCAACACTGGAGAACAACGAGTTCACATCGCTGGTGGGTGACCTGTACGTAACCGGAACAGGTGTGGTGTTCAACGGGACGATTGAGGTGACGGCAGACAACGCAGCAAACCGCTGTGCGGCAATTGCAGGAACAGGAAGCCTGGACCTGACCTCGTCTGGACACAACTTCGACGCGTCTGTGCTGTTCAACCAGTGTGCGGTGAAGGCAGGGGAGACACGCTTTGCGGTGACGGCGACTGCAGCAGGCATGGCGTACGAGCAGCTTGAGCTGACACGTGTGGCGATGGCGCTGCGTGGTGATGTGACTGTGGACGGAAGCGACGACCTGACGTGGGCAGGAAACCTGAACGCATCTGCAAACCTGTTCGGTGGATCTGCACAGGCACACGTGGCGTTTGCGGACGGCGAACTGCAGAAGGTGGGTCTGCACACAAAGTTCATGACGTCGAACGGGCTGATGTCGTCGACTCTGGACGTGGAGTACGTGAACAGCTGTGTGCTGCCGTCGAAGGGATCGGCAGACCTGAAGCTGCGTCTGGGTGGGGCTGCGGACCTGAACATTGGGACGACACTGGACTACTACAAGTGCAACGGTGCGATGGACCTGCACGGGTCGCTTGCAACATCGTGGGACGGTCCCGGCGGAATGAAGTTCGTGGATGTGGCGCTGGAGCTGCACGCAGGTGGCCACGGTGGTGCTGCGATGCTGAGCACACGCACGTGGACAGGTGTGATCAACGCGACAACAAGCAACGGACTGACTGTGCAGATTGAGTTCAACAGCAGCTCGACGGACTCGTCTGTGGAGGCCACGATCATGTACGAGGACGACAACGTGCGCATGGTGACAACGGTGCGCGACGACTGCACTGGAGAGGGACAGCTGTACCTGAAGAACCTGCCACACCAGATCCCTGCAGTGGAGATTGACGTGAGTCTGGCGAAGCCGTGCGACGACGCATCGCGTGGGTCGAAGGCATGGACCGTGTCTGGATCTGTGGAGAACCTTGTGATCCCGTTCTTCGGGAAGACACTTGTGGTGGACCGTGTGGCGGTGAGCGTGGCGTCTGACGCGGCGGGGAAGAAGTCTGTTGTGATTGCAGGAGACTTCCTTGATCAGTTCAGTGCGGACCTGTCGTTCGGTGTGCCTGTTGTTGCGTCGGAGGTTGTGCTGCGTGCGTCGCTGAAGGCGGCAGGTGCAGCAACGCCGGACAGCTTCGCAGTTGCGTGGCAGGGATCTGGGTCTGGGTCGCCGATGTCGTCGTCGATGGGTGTGGGGTCACCGGCACTGTTTGCGGGCCTGAAGGGACTGTCGCTGACGGATGTGGCTCTGACGGTGACGTTCGACGGTAAGCTGTCGCTGACTGCAGGTGGAGGTCTGTTTGGACTGCGTTACGATGTGCTGATTGCGATTGTGAAGCAGACCAGCGGATGGAACTTCGGGTTTGCGTTCACTGCGTCTGGATCGCTGGCCACGGATGGCATGCCTGCTGTTGTGGCGAATGTGCTTGATCAGCTGGCGCCGACATGGGTGCGCTTCTCGCTTGCGAAGGCGGCGATGGAGGTGGAGGGAATCAAGCTGCGCCACGGGCTGTCGCTTGCTGCCTTCATGGGCTCGGACAGCGGCATCATGACGTCGGTGCGTGACCTGTGCCCGGCAGACCTGAACAAGCAGATTGAGTCTGCGACTGTGGGAGGTGGACTCACGATTGTGGCGGACATCAAGTCTGTGACAGAGATCAACGTGTTTGTGATCCTTGCGGGTGAGATCCCACTTGGGTCGAAGGCGATGCTGCGTGAGGTGGCGCTTGCGTTTGTGCTGAAGACAGGCCCGCCGGAGATCGGGTTCAACGTGCTGCTTGACTTCACTGTCGGGAAGGGCGTTCAGGAGCAGACCTTCACTGCAGGTGGATTCATCAGCCTGTCTGCCACCGGGTCGCTCACAGTGGCACTGTCGATGGACTCTGACAAGCCGTGGTCGAACCCGTTCGGTGTGCAGGGTGTGAAGGTGCTGTTCCCACTTGGTATCAAGATGACCATCACACCTTCCCTGCTGCCGTCTGGGTTTGCACTGATCGGTGGTCTGCAGATTGGCGGGACATCGGGGTCTGTTGTTGTGGGTGTGGACCTGCAGGACTTCACGAAGTGTGCGATGTCTGCGGAGATCAACAACTTTGACTTCAAGTCGATTGTGACGGACATTGCGCAGTGCGACGACTGCCTTGGCCCTGTGGCTGGTGTGCTGACGGACGTGTCTGTGGAGCGCTTTGCTGCGTCCTTCAACCCGGACCCGGTGAACGACGTGGCCATCACGATTGCAGGTGTGAGTGCCGTCATCCCTGCAGGTATCTCTGTGGAGTTGGTGAACCTGAAGATCTGGAAGGTGATCCACATTGTGGAGGCAAAGTTCAAGGTGAACGCAAAGGGGCTGGAGGTTTCGATGTCTGCTGCCCCGATCCGTTGGGGGGGTCTTCTTGAGATCACGAGCGCGGACGGAAGCACCGGTCCGTCGCTGGAGCTCGCACTGACAAGCCAGAAGCAGCTGCTGAAGATCGACGGACGTGCCAAGCTGCTTGGGCAGACCGTGTCGCTGTACCTGATCCTCTCCGACGAGCGTGTGTACGGGAAGTTCACCTACTCGCTTGGGTCGCTCCTCTCTGTCGAGGTCACGATGGACACTGTGGGGAAGCCTGGCGACGACGACTTCTCGAACACCATCACCGGAAAGCTCGAGACCGACATTGTTGCGAAGGTTGTCGACTACGCTGTTGACTTCCTTCTGAAGATCTCTGAGAAGGCGACTGCAGGACTGAAGACGGCGAACTCGAAGCTGTCCTCTGCAAAGAGCAGCCTTGACCGTGCGGAGAAGAAGCTGTTGGACGCTGAGAGGGCTGCACTGAGCAAGATCTCGGGTGCACAGAACTCGCTGAACGCAAAGGCATCGAGCATGAACAGCAAGTACAGATCGTGCAAGTCGAAGGAGAGCCGCTGCAGGAAGAAGTGGTGGACCTGTGGCTCTGTGCCCGCCTGCTGGATCGGGTACGGAGTGACAAAGGCTGCGTACAAGATTGCCTACGGTGTGCTTGAGGTTGCGAAGAAGGTTGTGATGGCCGGAACACGCATTGCACAGGGTGGTCTGCGTATTGCCAAGGGTGTGCTGACTGCGGCGCAGGGTGTCGTGAACGCAGCGTTGGTTGTGGTGGGTGCCTTCGGCGACATTGTGAAGGCAGTTGGTGGTGCACTCAAGAACGCACTCAGAATCCACTCGCTCACATTCTCGAACACACTGACGAGCAGCAGCAACACCGTGGCGATGTCTGGTGACCTGACGGTTGTGGGCAAGCGCTTCCAGTTCGACTTCAGCTGCGAGTTGGACTTCAAGTCTTTCGCGAAGGCCATTTACTTGGAGTTCAGGAAGATGATGAAGTCGAACTACGGCAAGAAAATCGCCGACATCTAGGCAGCACAGCACCAGCCCTGGCTGGCGAGGCCAGAGCCTGCAAAGCATACTTACCAAAGCTCACGCTTTTCCTTGGTTGTTCCCTCTTTGGTGAGGGGTGTGGTTGTTCCTTATCGTTTTCCATGTGGCTGACTGAGGGTGGCAATGATGTGGGAAAACCCAAACCCAAGGCAGAAATGGGGCAAAAGAACGAGATGGTTTGTCTGGCAGGACTTTAATGTGTGTGCACAATATGCGCATTCATCTTTCAAGCTTTTTTTTTTAAAGTTGTCCTCCCAGCACAGCCATCTCTCATTTGACTCCCTTAAGCTGTGTTTTACTTTTATGCTTCTATTTGTAATTTGATTTTTTTTTTTTTTTCATCTCTTCCCCTCCCTTTTTCTTTTTGGAATTTATTTTCCAAGTATTGCTTCATGGAGTAAGGTAGGTATTTATTGGTTTCAAATTTTATGGTTAGCAGGAGTGTAGTGAAGGTGACGCATATGCCGCTGTGGAGAAGACAACCTTTTTATCTGCAACGATGACTCTGAACCTGTGTTCACTTCGAGTTCCTATCGAAGAAAGCAACGTATTTGTATTCACTTTTTTCCCCAAGCAGAGTTAGGTTAGCATTTTCCAAGCATCAGTATGTGTTTTGTTTCGTCCAGGTCAATTAATATTGCATTTTGGGAGATCCGCTGATTTCTTTGCCACTTTGCACTAGAGTGACAAAGTACGGCGATGTCACTTTATTCAACTCATTTTCTTCTTTTTAGGTGACTGAGTAAATCATCTGCACACAACAAAAAATTTTTTTTTTACTTATTTCACAACGTACCTCGGTAGAGCGACATCTTCCCATTGGTGTCAACTCTATTGTATGGCTTCGTTCCTTTTTTTATATTTTATTTTGCATGAGCTCGACTGAGATGTGTTTCAACTACTCTTTTATTTTGTTTTTTCTTTTTTGAAACCTGAACTGTGTATGTGCCTTTGATGCACATTCACTATTCTCGCATTCAGCTGCTTTGCAAGGTGACTACTGGGGGGCGAGCTTAACTACAATACCACCCCATTTTAGGTGTAAACTCAGCTCCCTCGTAGGGGTAGGAGAGGACACAGCTGATATTATCTTTATCACCTTTTTTTATATTGTGAGCAGTACACCTTCCAACACTTTAGCTGTGGTTGTCTTTTTACACATACCCTTTTTTGTGATGTGCTAATGAGGAGCACATCAATTTTTCTCATTTTTTTTTTCCTTTTTTGTGCTTTCATCCGGGGCTGGCATCATGGGTCAGTCAGAGGTGCCTGCATCAATAATTATTCCCTTTTTTTTTATTCCCAAAGTATCCCATTCCCCCTTCCCTGTATTCATTTCTGAAAGAGTTGTATCTCGTGATCGGTGTGCTAATCTGCGAACGAGGTGATTCATTCAAATTTTTTTATTTTTTTATTTTCTCTCCAGTTTATCTTTTCGTTTCAGTTCTCTCTCTCTCTCACTCTATTCTGCCTTAAGGCAGGCACCACCGAGCCTTTCAGCGCAAAGAAAAGGAAAAAAAAAAAAAAGAAAAAAAGGTATAGTGGAGCTCATCCTATCTACACGAATACAAGTTTTCAAAAAAAAGGCACCTGTCATTTTTTCCCCCGCGAAAAAATAGAACGTTTGCAATTAAAGGGACGTTCGTTCCCGAATTGCATTCCTTTTTTTTTTTTTAAATAGGGTTTCTTTTTGCATTGTCTGATTGATTCTGTGCTTTGTCTGCCTGGTTGTCCCTCTCCCTCTCCCTGAATCCACCCCTATATTATTTTTTTAGGGGGTTTTTACCCACTCTCACCGCACCGTTTTCTATTTTTCACAAACTCGCATCTTTCCAATTTTAAACAATACAAAAAAAAAAATGTTCTCGAATTTCCAAACCCATAAAGACGTGTTTTGTTTTCGTGTGGAGAGGAGTCTTCATTCTTTTCTCTGGGAAGCTAAAAAAAAGGGTGGGTGAAAAGTTGAAAAAGTAAAAAAAAGATTTTGACTACCAGCGGCAATACTAAATTTTCTTTTTCCACAATCTTATTTTTTTGAGAACAATTTGTTGTCAAAATCAATCAAAAAAAAAGTAAAAAGTGATCGCTGTGCTTCTAAAAAGACCAATCATTTATGATTTCGGTTTTTTTTTTGTGGTACGGAACGACAATCATACAATACCTTGGCTCCCTATAGCGGTCCAGGTAGTCAGATCCCTTTTTCTTTTTTTTTAAAGCCACAACGAATGAGTGCTTCATCACCCTTTCGTTTTAACGTATTCATACACCCCGAGTATTGCACTGTGGTCATTTTCCTATACTTTCAACATTTATTTTCCTCACTTTTAAAAAAGGTACACTGTTCACGAGAGGGCTTTGTATTTCAAGTCAAAAAAAATTTTTTTATTTCCCACAAGAAGGATGGGGGTCTCCAATCTCTGCCGCACGTTGTTATGGATGGTCAGCGGGCATTAACCTGTCGCCCCTTTTTGGGGGTTGACAGTTTATTGTGCGCACCAGTCGTTATTTAGTTTGACATGGCAGTTATCGATGCAACAGAAGTAAAACGTTTGAAAGCTGGGCTTTTTTTTTTCCTTTCGTTCTTCGTAATGGAAAAAAAAAATATTTTTTTTGCTGCCCCACACCCCACACACATCGTATTGTTTAACCAATCCCTTCTCTCTTAGTGAAGGTCTATAGCCTTCTGCGCCTTCAACATTTGAGTACATCACTCCCCCCCTCCCTCCCCTTCCCCTTCCCGGTTCCTGCTGCTGGCACCCACTATCGAGGTGTCTCCAATTTCGAGCTAAAATCTGTGTTTTTTTTAGATAAACCGTTCTTTGGGTACATTTAGTGCACCCTATTATACCATCTATTCAGTAGAATAGTTAGTATATGAAACAAGATAAAACCTTTCTCCTTTGCTTTTTTTTCTATCGAAGATAAATATTCTCTGTACTGATTTGTTCGCTTATTTTTTTTAAGTGGTGTGTTTCAGCTTTCTTCTCCTCTCCACTTTTGAGCGAACCAGATCCTTCTCCATTCTCTTCTCATTTTTTTTTCTATTTTAACGATAGCGAAGATGTGTTGTGCACTAGAGGCGCATTTTTCATCTTTTCAAATTTTATTTTTAGGAGAATAATCAAATTTACCCCTATCTTTGAAAAAGTTCAGACTTGCCCTGAAAGTGTTTTTAGGGCAAGTCTAAACTTTTTCAAAATAGGGTAGGGTAAATTTGACTATCCCCCTTTTTCCACACAAAAAAAAAATCTGCAAGAATGAGGGGTATTTCAAATGCAATTTTTTTTTTTCACCCTCAAATATCCACATTTTCCTCTCTTTCTCCTCTTCTCCCTACCTTTCTTTTTTGTGGGGTATTCACCTACCCTTCTTCTAGTCCCCCTTTCCTTTGATGGGCAGTATGGGTCCATCAAAAAAGAAGTCTTTTTTACAAGAGGAAAAAAAAAGGACTGAAGTTACAGCAATAAAAAAAAAAGATCCTTTTTGGTGTGTACCCATCATTTAAAACAACGTACCGAAAAAAGAAAAAGAAAAAATAGTGGAGCACACTCTAGGGTGGCTATACTAATACAACCAAGTTTTCAAAAAAAAGAAAATGTTGGTCTATATAACATCTATCTCTCCCTGTTGCAAAGGTAATCCAGAGGCATAGTGTTTGGGACTTCTTTTTTTTTCTCCATTTTATTTGGCATTTAGTTTTTTGTGTACGGTATCTTTTTTACCAATGAAGTGCTCTCTGGGTTCGATAACCCGCGGGGGAAGCAGTACTTTGTTCCTGCGTCCGGTGAATGCACGGTGAGGGCATTTGCACTTTCAACTTCTCTTTTTTTTTTTCTTTTTACGCACACTACTTTGTGAGCGGAAAGTGTCACGTCGCTCACTCACCCAACAGGTTTTAAGGACAACTGACACTTTTTTTCAAGGTGACCTCAGGTATCGAGAGGCTTAGGTTTTTACCAAAACTTTTTTCTGTTCTATTTTCCCCCCCGTCGTACTTTCTCTGTTGTTGCCCTCTTCCTTTGTGACACACGTAAGACCGGTGGTGAGGCTTTTGGTCTCAGTGCAAATTTGACGCACAGACAAGCAACACCGTTTCCTCAAAACACGTCCATTACGTTTGTGTCCTGCAGTATATAATGCATAAGAGGGCATGAAAAAATGCTCCCCTTTTTTTCCTCTTTTTAGATTTCTGTGGCCGTACATTTTATCTTAAAAAAAACCAGTGGATGCTTAGCTTTGCTTTGCTTAGCATTGCTAAAGCTTACGCGTCCGTCAGTAGGCTTATTCATTGTGTATGATGAACTTTGCGTTATCAGTACCTCAGAATGCGTCCGTTGGTGTCCGGTGAGGCGTTTGCACTTTTTTCTCTTTGTTTTTTTAAAGAATTCTAACTAACGAGACGCAAGGAAACAAAAAGAAAAAAAAAATGTCAAACCAAGTTGTATGTGTGTGGCCCACATTATCGTATCTTTCTTCTCTGTTTTCCCTTTGTTTCCCCCCCCCTTTTTTTGTTCCTGTATTTTTCACACTCCAAAGGGGGGTTTGATAGCCTCCCTCTTAGTGCCTCTCAGAGGTGTTTGTACTCTATCAACAATTTTTTTTCACACCCTTTTTTTTTTACATATTGTCACCTGATATTGCCTTAAAATTTTGGTAGTTTTGGTCGTATTCAGTAGAGATTTGGTACCAAAACCCCACCAAAAAATTCAGGAAAAATCAGGTGGTCTTGGTGTGTCCACACATCCCATTCCCCCTCTTGACTGCTTTTTCAGAGCATCCATCACAACGTGCTGTATCGTCCTTGCAGCCTGTGTAACTTTATCACACTGGGGGAAAGGTGAGGGAGGGGGGGACTTCAGTTTTTTTAAAAAAAAGTGCGAGACTCGGTTCGAATAGTCTATGATGGTTTCAGCACCTGAGTCCCGAAAGGCAATTTGTTACCAACGTCACTTTTTTTTTTGTCCCTTCCAAAAGCCTCTTCTCCCGCTTTGTTTGTGATTATGCTTTTTTGATATCGTGCCTTTCATCCACCGGGGAGTTTCCGGTGTGATGTTTCGTGCTTTCGACTTCTCTTTTTTTTCCGTATTTATTGTCTTTTTTGGGGGCAATAAAATAATACAAAAAAAGATGAAACTCATTTGAGTTGCAGTTCCCATATACCCGAGACTATAAAAAAAAGGGTAACTGTACGCTCTCAATAAATAATATGGTATGCAACGAGAAGGGAGGAGTGAGGGCTATGGTTTAAAGGAAGAATGGGGCTTTTTTTGGCGCGTTAGGTGATTGGGGGAAGATGGCTTGTGTCGAGTTTTCGCTCGGCGTAACAAATGATCCTCTCTCCCACTCCATTTCCTCCATAGTTCTTCCCCTCCTTTTTTTCAACAAAAAAAAAAAAAAAAAAAAAAAGCAAAAATTATTGGAGTTGGCAGGTCGTAACCTACACCTTCCGTTGATTTCTTTTAAAATTAGTCGTTTCGCGGCGGGAAAAAAAGACAGTGGAGATTGCACCAACTGTGGCAACACTACCGAGGCAACTACACTACTCCAAAACAATTTATCAAAACGAAAAAGAAAAAAGCTTCATCATATTTTGCCTCAGCATCCACATCAAAAAGTAATATTTTTAAAAAGAAAAAGTATAGCGGAGTTCATCCTCGGGTGTCTACACTAATACAAAAGCAAGTTTTTCAGAAAAAGAAAAAAATGCATGCAAATGGTCTCACAGAAGATACTACATTTCTCATTGCCCCTACTCTCCCCCATTGCCCCTTCACTAAACAATTTACATCATCATAGCCCACTTTTTTATTTTCCTTTTCATTTTTTCCCCCCTCCATTTGTTCAAAAAAAATGTTGCATTTTTTTTTTTTTTTTTTTGAAGCGAGTAGTCTTCCCTTCCCCTCCTCCCCCCGCCCCCTCAAAGTAGTTACTCCCCTCCTACCGGTTCGCTACCGGAAGGTTTTCAAGCCAAACCATGGCATTTCCTTAGGGAGATTCTTTATGGATTTGCCAAAAATGTTTTTTTTGTTTTTTTTTTTTAGTTCGATGATCTGATAACTGTGGCAGAGGAATGGCCTGTGTGTGTGTATGTCAACAGCATTGACTGTATAGTACTCCAAATAAAGTCCAAATAAGTTTTTGGAAAATTTTGCGGATTTTTTTTTTTTTGGACGCCAAACAAGATTTGGAATACTGTACACTGTCATCTTTCCTGTGGCATTCTACTCAGGAGCTTTTCGTTTGATAATCCGATGTCCAATTCGGAGGAGTAGATTGGGTTTCAACTACCAAGTAGAAAAGCATGTTAGTGTAAGGAAAGCTAGAAGCACTGAATCTTGGATTTCATCTTACATTTTTTTAAAAGAATCCCCCCTATGTTTCTGATTCAAAAACAGAATAGCTCTTGGGGGGGTTTTTTTGGGGGGGTGCTTTCATCACCCGGGCTGGCATTGTCAGTCAGGGGGGGTGCCTGCATCAATAATTTTTGTTTTGTTGTTGTGCTATCCGCTGGAGGGGTCCGTGAGGCGTGCACTTTCAATTTTCTTTTTTCCAGGTTTTATTTTTGTTTTATTTTTTTTAGAAGACGATCTTTTCAAAAATTCTCTCTTCCCTTGCTCCCCCTCTTCCCATTCCCACCCAAATACTCGAACTAAAAGGAAAAAAAAGAGTACCACAGAAAAAAGAGTGGTTATCGTAAACCCCTGGTAGACCCGTTTTTAATGCCAGCCCATTATTTTATTTTATTTTCACAAAAAATTGAAACCAATTATACCATTTCCTTGCTCTCTCTCTCTCTCTTTTTCTTTTCCCTCCCTCACCTTCCCCCCCCGCCTCAACCCCATTTCTCTTCCAACGACATCTTCATTTAAAAAAAAAAGGCTGTTTTTTTATTTATTTTTTGCCACCACCACACTTCACTCTGACACATCTACAGATTATTTCCCTCCCCTCTTTCCTCTCCCCTTCACACCTTGACAACCTCACCTTTTGGTCTTGCCTCCTCCTCCTCCTCCCCTTCCACCATGGAGGACAGCTACAGCGGCAGCAGCTATAGCAGCTACCATGACCACCCAGGGCATGGGAGAGGCCGTGGGGCGGCAATTGCGGACATTGTGCCAGAGTCGGGCATGGTGGACTACCAGTATGACCTCCAACCACATTACCCTGGTAGACGTGGGCCGGCAATTGTGGAGATGACAGGGTCGGGTATGATGGA
Source organism: Rhynchopus sp. YZ270_cl-10 (assembly GCA_964035575.1). Lineage (NCBI taxonomy): Eukaryota > Euglenozoa > Diplonemea > Diplonemida > Diplonemidae > Rhynchopus > Rhynchopus sp. YZ270_cl-10. Next base: position 567,981 of record OZ037901.1, read on the forward strand.
GCCTTCGGCACCACCCTTCGAGCCCAACTCAGAGGACGCAGGGATGCCACTGCTACCTGCAAGACATGAGACACGTTTTCACTCAAGGAGGTACGAACCACACTCGCATGCTCGTCATCACTCGAGGCTGCAGCATCCACCGCATTCGCGGAACTATGAGCCTGCCCCACCTCGTGAGGAACCGCACACACCACTCTATCCTGGGTACGAGCCGCAGCCATCACCGCCAACGCTGCCGGCACCACCGCAGGTTAGTATGGGGGGAGCTGCAGGTCCGCCCGCAACGGCGTATCATCCGATAGAGAAGGCCTCAATTGAATGGTTTACCGGATGGGAGAAGTGTGCCGTGTTTTGCATCATTTTGTTCTACTTTTGCATAGCAACCGCCGCTGTCGCCACCAATATGTTGAAGGGCTCAGTCGAGTCCGCCTTCTATGTGTTGCTCCTCTGCCCCGGGTTTGTCTGGTGCACCTCACACGGTGTGGGTGCACTGTTCAAATCAAGCTGGTCCTACCGTGACCCCACGGCACTCATCTTCTTCCTCTGTCTCTTCTTCCTTGTGTACGGGCTGGTTCTCTTCGGTGTGGGTCTGTCGCTTCCAGACCACGGTGAGTACACCATCTTGAAGGAAGGGTTGACAGGGGAAACAGACCTGGTGTGCCATGCCGGTGAAATGCACATCCCGCCGTACGATGCGATGTTGCCGGAGAATTACTACATCCTGGAGGGAACGTGGTCCGTGGACTGGGAAAATGCGAGCTATGTTGAGACAGACGATGGGGTGTTTGCGACTGCGGTGGTGTCTCATGTGAAGGGAGATGCGCATTGCAAGTTGGTGCCTGACATGACTGCTGTGTGCCAGGGTTCGAATAGAACGTACGCTGACGAATGTGTTGCGAACGCGACACGGAGTGCACGTGACGTGCATGTGCGCAGACTGCAAGCCTCCACCAAAATGACGCCCCACCTCGAAGATAGGATGCGTTCCCTCAACGTAGGGAAACTCTTTGAGTTCGACTCCCCCAGCGCCGTAGAGGTTGCAGAGTGGCTGGAAGATGCGCGTCTCAAGTGGAAGGTTTTTATGGGATGGACGTGTGCGGTGTGGGTCACGATCACATTTTATGCGCTGATAATCTACTTTTGCACTGGATGCTGCGTTGACGACTCTGTTGAAGAGTGTCTGAGTCTTACGATCCAAGGCATATGCGAAGGCATCTGTCAATCTGGATGTGACTGTGACTGTGGTGACTGTTGAAGACACGAGGCTGCAGCAGTGGCATGTCACCAGCTCCGTGTCCAACCGTGGTTGGTGCTGACACGACCACAGGTGAAGACTCTCGTATGATTGACTTCTTGGGGAACTGGCAGGCGTGCACGACAGACGAGCACCTGGCACTACACACACGTCATGATCTCGTTTGTTGCCTATGTGTGTGACATTCACGATGTGCACAGCAATGTGCACTCGCCTTCCAAGTTTGTTTTTTGCACATCAAAGGTATTGACAACAAAGAAACTAGAAACAGAACCAGCAGAACAGTCAATTTTTTTTGTCGGATATGCCACAAAAAGTGGAGGTTTTTTATGATGTTAGTCTTGCTTCTCAAATCAGAGCACCATTTTTGTGATTCGTTACATTCTGGCCTAGTATTTGACCCCTTTGCATTTCTCAAAAACGCACCATATCCCTGCGAGGAGAACCAAAAGGGGTTATCTGCTGGGTATTCGTTCTTCTAAAGCTTTTCTTTGTTAACTGTTCTCTTATTCACCTTATCAACCTTTATTGGATGTATGCGTGAGTTTTGTATTCTCTTCTTTTGCAGTTTTGCGGTAGTACCCAAAGGTACATTTCACGTACGCACCATCGCAAGACAACAACGCCTCTTTGTGACGGCAGAGGCAGCCAGCATCAGAATCGTATTCGGATGGCCACCCTCGTTCTCCCATTTTTATTGATACTATTTTCCGTTCTTATTGATTCTTTCCATTTTCACCAGATGTATGTGCACGAAGGGCACATTCATCACATTGGTTTCGCTCACATCTACCAGACATCACGCCCACTGCTGCACCCCGCTGCACCCGTTTATTTGCGTCACCCCCTTGACCAGGGAGGTTTTTTTCGTGGTTTTGGCGTCTTTCTCATCAGAAGAAAACGTCGAAATGAGCGCAAGGGGAACGAAATAAGCAACATCGTCAGAGGCGTATTCGCTTTTTTCACCCTCCGCTCCCATGTTAGACAGCAACAATAACACATAAAAATGCACAGGGTGAGGCAAGGTGCGTGACACTATCCCAACTTTTATGTATTGTGGTTTTGGTTATTATTATTCGTTATTTCACACCCTGCCGGAGCGCCATAAAAACATGGGTGCAATCGCGCTTCATTGTTGATGTTCCTGGCATTTCATTGCGATGTGTGTACATGAGAGTTGCATTCATCTTCTAATATGTTCCTATATTTTATTCTGAGAATTTATGTTGTGAGAAACAAAAGGGGGTTTATATTTTCACCCTCTCGTGCGTTCTGGGATTGGTATAAAATGTATGATGGTTTTTGTTTTGTTTTGTTTTGTTTTTTCGTGTCTGTGTCTTCCCTATTAAATGTTTACTTCTCTTATCGTATGAACGGCACGCTTTTAAGCGGGTCGTGTTGTTGTGTGTTCCCACATGATTTTAATAGCGGCAAAGATGAGTGTATGCAGGAGGGTTTCATCTTTCAACTTCAGTTATTTTTCCCCGCAAAAATAGCAACTCTCATTAAAAAACTGACTTTTTGTTGTCTAAAACCAAAATAAATTGACAGTGGAGATTGCACAACTGTGTCAGCACAACCGAGGCAACTACACTACTCCAACCAATTTATCAAAACAAAATTATTGTCTGGTGCTTCCCGAGGGGTATGCATTTCACAAATTTTCAAAAAAAAATTCATTCATTCTTTTCACCACTCTTTTTTGTTTTTGTTTTGCTGGTGAAGAATTTGTATGATTTGTCCTCTAAGAAGCGGACTAAGTCTCTTGTTCTTCTTCTTTCCACACCACCTTTCCTTCTTCTCTCCTGAATTGAAAGTACATGTCTCTGATTTCTTTTCCTCCTTCTCCCCATTCACCGACCCCTTCATGCTCCCCACCTTCTCTTTATCACCACCCACAGATTATTTTTCCTTTTCTCTCCCCTTCCACCATGGAGGACAGCTACAGCAGTTACCAGTGTGACCCCCAACGCTACCCTGATCGGCGTGTGCCTCCCCCTTGCCCAGATGACGTGGAGCTGGCACTGTTGCCTTCAAAACATGAGGCACGTTTTGAACGTCCTAATCCATTGAGAAACGAACGGTCGCATACTCGTAATCAGTCGAGGCACGAACACAGGCCTGGGGTGCATGAGTCGAGACGGAGGCAGCAACAGACACCGAATTGGCGTAACTATGAGCCTGCTCCACCTTGTGAGGTGTCTTTACCTCCACCACCGCCACCTCCACCCGAGTCTACATACGAGTCGAGCGCAGAGGACACGGAGCTGCCTTCAAGACATGAGGCACGTTTTGAACGTCCTAATCCATTGAGGAACGAACCACATTCGCATACTCGTAATCAGTCGAGGCACGAACACAGCCCTGGGGTGCATGAGTCGAGACCGAGGCAGCAACAGACACCGAATTGGCGTAACTATGAGCCTGCTCCACCTTGTGAGGTGCCTGCACCACCGCCAACGACAGCACCCTACACTCCACCAGACAAACCAACTCAGCCTCAGTACGAGCCGCAACCATCACCGCCAACGAGGCCACAGGTTTGTGTGGAGGGCTGGGATGCTGGTATCGAGGGAACTGCAGGTCCGCCCTGGATTGAGAAGGAGTACACTGGGCGGGAGAAGTGTGCCGTGTTTTGCGTCATTTTGTTCTACTTTTGCATAGCAACCGCCGCTGTCGCCACCAATATGTTGAAGGGCTCAGTCGAGTCCGCCTTCTTCGTGTTGCTCCTCTGCCCCGGGGTTGTCTGGCTCATCTCACACCTTGTGTGCGCGCAGGCCTACTCAGATTGGTCCTACCGTGACCCCACAGCACTCATCTTCTTCCTTTGCCTCTTCTTCCTTGTGTACGGGCTGGTTCTCTTCGGTGTGGGTCTGTCGCTTCCAGACCACGGTGAGTACACCATCTTGAAGGAAGGGTTGACAGGGGAAACAGACCTGGTGTGCCATGCCGGTGAAATGCACATCCCGCCGTACGATGCGATGTTGCCGGAGAATTACTACATCCTGGAGGGAACGTGGTCCGTTGACTGGGAAAATGCGAACTATGTTGAGACAGACGATGGGGTGTTTGCGACTGCGGTGGTGTCTCATGTGAAGGGAGATGCGCATTGCAAGCTGGTGCCTGACATGACTGCTGTGTGCCAGGGTTCGAATAGAACGTACGCTGACGAATGTGTTGCGAACGCGACACGGAGTGCACGTGACGTGCATGTGCGCAGACTGCAAGCCTCCACCAAAATGACGCCCCACCTCGAAGATAGGATGCGTTCCCTCAACGTAGGGAAGCTCTTTGAGTTCGACTCCCCCAGCGCCGTAGAGGTTGCAGAGTGGCTGGAAGATGCGCGTCTCAAGTGGAAGGTTTTTATGGGATGGACGTGTGCGGTGTGGGTCACGATCACATTTTATGCGCTGATAATCTACTTTTGCACTGATTGCTGCGATAATGAAAATGTTGGAGACTGTCTGGAAGATTTTACAGAGGTATTTAAATGTGCGTGACATCCACGATGTGCACTCGCCTTTCAAGTTTGTTCTTAAGTCATTTTTTTTTTTTTGTCGGAAATGCCACAAAAGGTGGAGGTTTTTATGATGTTAGTCTTGCTTCTCAAATCAGAGCACCATTTTTGTGATTCGTTACATTCTGGTCAACGTGCCAGCGCATTTTTCAGACATCCCAAAGGGTGATGTGTCGTCATGAGAATTGCGAAAGCAAACACATTCTCGTCGACTGTCCCCCACCTTCCCACCTTGGTCTTCCGAGCACCAAGGGAAGTCCTGCCCCTGCCAGCAATTTTGTAACATTACTGGAACAACCTTTTCAAAGAGTGTTCCTCAGTATTTGACCCCTTTGCATTTCTCAAAAACGCACCATATCCCTGCGAGGAGAACCAAAAGGGGTTATCTGCTGGGTATTCGTTCTTCTAAAGCTTTTCTTTGTTAACTGTTCTCTTATTCACCTTACCAACCTTTATTGGATGTATGCGTGAGTTTTGTATTCTCTTCTTTTGCAGTTTTGCGGTAGTACCCAAAGGTACATTTCACGTACGCACCATCGCAAGACAACAACGCCTCTTTGTGACGGCAGAGGCAGCCAGCATCAGAATCGTATTCGGATGGCCACCCTCGTTCTCCCATTTTTATTGATACTATTTTCCGTTCTTATGATTCTTTCCATTTTCACCAGATGTATGTGTACGTAGGGCACATGCATCTTTCTATTGTTCAATCTTGATTTTCTTTCTAGTGATGAAGATGTGTGCAGACGGACACATTCATCTTTCAAGTTTTTTTTAATTTGTTTCGCATAATTTAATTGAAAGTACATGTCTCTGATTTCTTTTCCTCCTTCTCCCCATTCACCGACCCCTTCATGCTCCCCACCTTCTCTTTATCACCACCCACAGATTATTTTTCCTTTTCTCTCCCCTTCCACCATGGAGGACAGCTACAGCAGTTATCAGTATGACCCCCAACCATACTACCCTGATCGACGTAAGCCTTCCCCTTGCCCAGATGACGCGGAGCTGTCGCTGCTGCCTTCAAAATATGAGGCACGTTTTGAACGTCCTAACCCCTGGAGGAACGAACCACAGTCTCATGCTCGTAATCAGTCCAGGCACGAACACAGGCCTGGGGTGCATGAGTCGAGACGGAGGCAGCAACAGACACCGAATTGGCGTAACTATGAGCCTGCTCCACCTTGTGAGGTGCCTGCACCTCCACCCATAAGCGATCCACGATCTCCACCTCCGAGCGAGCCGCCCTCAGACGACTCGGAGCTGGAAGTGGTGCCTTCAAAACATGTGGCACGTTTTGAACGTCCTTATCCATTGAGGAACGAACCAGATTCGCATACTCGTAATCAGTCGAGGTACGAAGAAAGCCCTGGGGTGCATGAGTCGAGACCAAGGCAGCAACAGACACCGGATTGGCATAACTATGCACCTGCTCCACCTTGTGAGGTGCCTGCACCACCGCCAACGACAGCACCCTACACTCGACCAGACAAACCAACCCAGCCTCAGTACGAGCCGCAACCATCACCACCAACGAGGCCGGCACCCCCACAGGTTTGTGTGGAGGGCTGGGATGCTGGTATCGAGGGAACTGCAAGTCCGCCCTGGATTGAGAAGGAGTACACTGGGCGGGAGAAGTGTGCCGTGTTTTGCATCATTTTGTTCTACTTTTGCATAGCAACCGCCGCTGTCGCCACCAATATGTTGAAGGGCTCAGTCGAGTCCGCCTTCTTCGTGTTGCTCCTCTGCCCCGGGGTTGTCTGGCTCACTTCACACGTTGTGTGTGCGCTGGCCGACTCAGATTGGTCCTACCGTGACCCCACGGCACTCATCTTCTTCCTTTGCATCTTCTTCCTTGTGTACGGGCTGGTTCTCTTCGGTGTGGGTCTGTCGCTTCCAGACCACGGTGAGTACACCATCTTGAAGGAAGGGTTGACAGGGGAAACAGACCTGGTGTGCCATGCCGGTGAAATGCACATCCCGCCGTACGATGCGATGTTGCCGGAGAATTACTACATCCTGGAGGGAACGTGGTCCGTGGACTGGGAAAATGCGAGCTATGTTGAGACAGACGATGGGGTGTTTGCGACTGCGGTGGTGTCTCATGTGAAGGGAGATGCGCATTGCAAGTTGGTGCCTGACATGACTGCTGTGTGCCAGGGTTCGAATAGAACGTACGCTGACGAATGTGTTGCGAACGCGACACGGAGTGCACGTGACGTGCATGTGCGCAGACTGCAAGCCTCCACCAAAATGACGCCCCACCTCGAAGATAGGATGCGTTCCCTCAACGTAGGGAAGCTCTTTGAGTTCGACTCCCCCAGCGCCGTAGAGGTTGCAGAGTGGCTGGAAGATGCGCGTCTCAAGTGGAAGGTTTTTATGGGGTGGACGTGTGCGGTGTGGGTCACGATCACATTTTGTGCGCTGATAATCTACTTTTGCACTGATTGCTGCGATAATGAAAATGTTGAAGAGTGTCTGAGTACTACGTTCCAAGAGGCTGTTGCAGGGTGCCTAAGTGTGTGACCTGCACGATGTGCGCAGCGATGTGCACTCGCCTTTCAAGTTTGTTCTTTGCACATCAAAGGTATTTACAACAAATTATTTCATATACTTTGAAACTAGGCAACAGAACCAGCAGAACAGTCAATTTTTTTTGTTGGATATGCCACAAAAAGTGGAGGTTTTTATGATGTTAGTCTTGCTTCTCAAATCAGAGCACCATTTTTGTGATTCGTTACATTCTGGTCAACGTGCCAGCGCATTTTTCAGACATCCCAAAGGGTGATGTGTCGTCATGAGAATTGCGAAAGCAAACACATTCTCGTCGACTGTCCCCCACCTTCCCACCTTGGTCTTCCGAGCACCAAGGGAAGTCGTGCCCTGCCAGCAATTTTGTAACATTACTGGAACAGCGTTTTCAAAGAGTGTTCCTCAGTATTTGACCCCTTTGCATTTCTCAAAAACGTACCATATCCCTGCGAGGAGAACCAAAAGGGGTTATCTGCTGGGTATTCGTTCTTCTAAAGCTTTTCTTTGTTAACTGTTTTCTTTTTCACCTTATCAACCTTTATTGGATGTATGCGTGAGAGAGTGACATAAATCTTTCAATATTTTTCCTTTTTTGCAGTTTTGCGGTAGTACCCAAAGGTACATTTCACGTACGCACCATCGCAAGACAACAACGCCTCTTTGTGACGGCAGAGGCAGCCAGCATCAGAATCGTATTCGGATGGCCACTCTCGTTCTCCCATTTTTATTGATACTATTTGAAAGTATATGAATTTATTTTCCGTTCTTATGATTCTTTCCATTTTCACCAGATGTATGTGTACGTAGGGCACATGCGTCTTTCTATTTTTCCACTTTGATTTTCTTTCTAGTGATGAAGATGTGCAGATGGAGGCACATTCACAAACAACCGTTTTCAAACGAAAATATCTTTTATTTTGACGTTTTGAATCATACATGTGGTACGTGCGTATCAAATGAGATTGTTTGTACATCATCATTTTTCTTTTTTCGTTTTTAAATTTTCTTTTTTGCAGTTAAACCCACATCGTCAGTCCTGCGTCCCTTAGGCATGCACTACAGTAAATAGCAAAAGTCTGCCTAACAAGGGCAGATCAGAAGGCGATGGCGATTCTTTTGTTAGGCGGGACTTAATTTCTGGTAACTTTTCCTTCACTTCGGTATGATGAAATGGTGAATTTTACACACGTTAATTAAGGTTCCACCAAAAAGGGCGGATCGAAAAATAGATGGCACTTCCCTTGAGAGGCGGGACTTTTTGCTACTTAGTGTACCAACTTCACTATTTTTTCCCCCTTTTTTTCTAACCTTTGTTTTTTTAGCATTTTTTTTTCTTCTCGTCTTGTACTCATCACGCTCAGGCGGCAAGGGTATAGGGCATTCCGTTTAGCATTTTTTTCATGATTCCCCCCCTCTTTGCCTTCTTTTCGTTTAGAAAAGAATGTATCACGGCATCCATAAGCCCTTACTAAGGGATTTGAGCTCCACCTCTTAATTTTTTAAGCCCTTAATTTTGGGATCAGCTAAAATTAAGGGCTTAATTTAAGGGCTTAGTTTCTTACTAAGAGCTTACTAAGGGCTTAGTAAGAAATTAAGGGCTTAATTTAAGGGCTTAAAAAGAGCTTACCAAGAGTGTACTTACCCTAGGCATACTGTGCGGGCGAGTAGAAAAAACTCGCCCATTTTTGGAGGGCGAGTTTTTTTTGGTAGGGATTTTACCTTGGGAAAAGTGCACCTGCGAAAATATGAGTGAAATTTGATTTGCCTGCAGGTATACTATTAACCGGCATGGCGAGTACGTTGTTGTACAGCGAATCTAGCCCCTACCCATGCCTTTGTGGTCCTCCATATTGTAGTGCATCTTGTCCCCGGGATCCTGCGGGGATCCCGGGGACAAGATGCACTACAATAGATACACACAGGATCTGAATTTGGGCGAGTTTTGGAAGAATTTTGGCCGATGTAGTCATAAACTCGATGCGAGTCGCATTCTCGGACTATTTTTGGTCTGGCGAAAAATTCTTACACAATTCTCGCACGATTCTCCGTGGTCACGTAACGCTAAATCCTCCGTGATGCGAGAATTACAGGCGAGAATGCGATAATGATTCTCGCATGCGAACACCCAAAACCACGAAGGAGGACGCAAGGAAGGCTTTACTGCACTTAGGTACAGGATACGTTGTCATTTTTAGGTACAAACAAGGGTACTTTGAAGTGGTTGAGGCGCACACACACCCGTTGCAAAATGCATCTGTACTTCATTTCTGTGGGACCCACGCTAGACTGGCGCTAACTCTGAGGGATTTTTTGTACTTTAGTGGTGGCTGGCAACCTGTATTCTGTGGTGGTCAAACGTGAAATATTCCTTCTCCAATGGATTTATTGGGTGTATGTTATACTGGGACAATGTGGTCAGATCACTCTTCAGACCACTTGGAAAAGTGCACAGCATATAAAAGTTTCCGCCTGCGGCGGGCGGCCCTTTTACTGTACTGTACTGTACTGTACTGTACTGTACTGTACTGTACTGTACTGTACTGTACTGTACTGTACTGTACTGTACTGTACTGTACTGTACTGTACTGTACTGTACTGTACTGTACTGTACTGTACTGTACTGTACTCCCAATCCCCTGTGTATACTGTGTATACTGTGTATACTGTGTATACTGTGTATACTGTGTATACTGTGTATACTGTGTATACTGTGTATACTGTGTATACTGTGTATACTGTGTATACTGTGTATACTGTGTATACTGTGTATACTGTGTATACTGTGTATACTGTGTATACTGTGTATACTGTGTATACTGTGTATACTGTGTATACTGTGTATACTGTGTATACTGTGTATACTGTGTATACTGTGTATACTGTGTATACTGTGTATACTGTGTATACTGTGTATACTGTGTATACTGTGTATACTGTGTATACTGTGTATACTGTGTATACTGTGTATACTGTGTATACTGTGTATACTGTGTATACTGTGTATACTGTGTATACTGTGTATACTGTGTATACTGTGTATACTGTGTATACTGTGTATACTGTGTATACTGTGTATACTGTGTATACTGTGTATACTGTGTATACTGTGTATACTGTGTATACTGTGTATACTGTGTATACTGTGTATACTGTGTATACTGTGTATACTGTGTATACTGTGTATACTGTGTATACTGTGTATACTGTGTATACTGTGTATACTGTGTATACTGTGTATACTGTGTATACTGTGTATACTGTGTATACTGTGTATACTGTGTATACTGTGTATACTGTGTATACTGTGTATACTGTGTATACTGTGTATACTGTGTATACTGTGTATACTGTGTATACTGTGTATACTGTGTATACTGTGTATACTGTGTATACTGTGTATACTGTGTATACTGTGTATACTGTGTATACTGTGTATACTGTGTATACTGTGTATACTGTGTATACTGTGTATACTGTGTATACTGTGTATACTGTGTATACTGTGTATACTGTGTATACTGTGTATACTGTGTATACTGTGTATACTGTGTATACTCACAATTATCGCATTTTAATTTGCTGAGGTCCAAAAGTACCCCTAATGATCTTAGTACACTCTTGGTAAGCTCTTTTTAAGCCCTTAAATTAAGCCCTTAATTTCTTACTAAGCCCTTAGTAAGCTCTTAGTAAGAAACTAAGCCCTTAAATTAAGCCCTTAATTTTAGAGTGCCTTAAAATTAAGGGCTTAATGTAAGAGGTGGGAGGTGGTATTTTTACCTCCGGAGGGTAGGTCCTGGTAAGGGCTTATGGATGCCGTGATGTATAATATTATGAAATAATGATTTCAGTTCTCCTGAATTGAGCATTTCTAGAGATGAGTGAGCATGAGACGGCACATTCGTCACATTTGTTTAAGATTGTGTATGCACGCGAGGCGTATTCATCTTTCAACCTTTCTTTGCTTCGCTCACATCTACCAGACATCACGCCCACTGCTGCACCCCGCTGCACCCGTTTATTTGCGTCACCCCCTTGACCAGGGAGGTTTTTTTCGTGGTTTTGGCGTCTTTCTCATCAGAAGAAAACGTCGAAATGAGCGCAAGGGGAACGAAATAAGCAACATCGTCAGAGGCGTATTCGCTTTTTTCACCCTCCGCTCCCATGTTAGACAGCAACAATAACACACAAAAATGCACAGGGTGAGGCAAGGTGCGTGACACTATCCCGACATATGTATATTACCTCCTCCTCCTCCTCCTGCACTCCTTGCAAAAACAACCCCACTCTGGAGGAAAACTTTCGTTTCTTCCCCCCCCTTCTTCATCTCTCTCTCCCTCTTCCACCTTCACCCCCACAGCACACACCTTCTCTCTCTCCTTCCTCTCCCCTTTTCCTATGTCGGATTCACCGCCTTTACCGGAGGAGGATTTGGACGAAAATATTCAGCTAGAGAACGAAGCTGCCAGTATCATTCAAAAGCATTGGAGGCAATCAAATGTTCGGCAGACTGCCGCTCAAGGGATAGAGGAAACCGCTGTGGTGACGGAGTCTGAGAAGAAGGAGAACATTGTGGCAGAGTTCCGGAATGAGTTGTTGAAGAGGGACAAAATGCTTGAGGACAATATGAGAATGCAGCGTACCCTTAGCAAGCACTTTGACCAGAAAAAACAGACCGACCAAGACAAAACCACGGACACCCAGAATGCGACCGAATCCGAGAATAAATACCTGATGCTTTTGGACCAGCTTAGACACACTCGGAGCGAGCTGGTTTCGATCAAAGGACATAATTCGGACATTCTCACCATCAGCAAGGACAAAATGAATTCCGATCAGGCAAAGGCTGCTGAATTCGAAGTCTCCTTCCGGTCCTACAAACGGACGGTTGCAGAGAAGTCTGGGTTCTCCCGGAACAAAAAAAGCATCCCCAAGAAGCGTCTCGACTCCTACGAAGGCCTTGAAGAACAACGCAGCCAGGAGGTCAAAATGGCAAGAGTCGGCTACATCAAGATGAGAAATCGTGCAAAGAGACTCTCCGACATGCTCAAAGAAAAGGAGAAGTTGACAGATGGACTCCACCTCATCGACTTCGAACAGCTGAAGATTGAGAACACAACACTCAACGAGAAGATCGAGGAGCGGAACGAAGACCTTCTGAAACTCAAGAAGAAGGCGACGACCACGATCCACATCCTTACTCATGTCAAAGAGAAGCTGCAGTACATTCAAGGAGAGAACCAGGGGCTGAGAAAGTCCTTGGATTTGCTTGACTCTATGCTAGATGAGAACCGTGCGAAAATGACGGATGTGAAGAAGGACCGGGATCTCTTTGGGTCTGAGAATGTGAAAATGCGTGAGAAAATGCCGATGATCGGCAGTGAAGACCTTCTTGTCGATTACGAGCTTCGTAAACAACTTATCGAATCGTTAAGAATCGAGGTAGTAGGAAAGACCAACTCTCACCACGACCTTATGCTGTGGATCCACAAATGGCAGCCCACCTACCACCAGCGCCAAGCTGCCCTCCAAAAGGCAACCCTCTTGAGAAACCCTGTTGCCTCCACTTAAAATTACACCGTAGATGGGAAAAAATGTCTTTCCAGACTCCCCTAAAATTATACACAAAAAAAAGTAATGAAAAAAAATAAAGATATTTTTGTTCCCTTGCCATCAATTGAATGCAAAATATTATGTTGAAATACTTCACTCTTGCAGAGGGATATTCAAGGAAAAGTTAACACAATGCAGCCATCCGGTCTTTCGCAGAGAACACACAAGGCAGACCCAGAGCAGGCTGGGGACCACCACCGGAGCAGAGCCGAGAGACGGAGGGACGTGCGTGAGTTGAACCGGAACCATGCCCACCCTTCTGCGGGTGGGTTCACCTGGGCGGTGCTGGAGTCGGCATTGATTCCTGTCTTGGGTATGCCGATTAGTTTTTTTTTGATAAATTGTTGGAGTAGTGTAGTTGCCTCGGGTTGTGTTGCCACAGTTTGTGCAATCTCCACTGTCATTTTTGGGGTAGAGTAGTGTTCGAAACGAAAAACTAAAAATAAACCATTTTTTTGAATTTTTTGTAGAGGTTGTGACGATGACGTCAACACCCCTTTCCCTTTCCAGACCCGAGTTATCCCAACTAGGAGTAACTTAGGCGATTGTCGACACAACAAAAAAAAACACCTCCTCACAGTGGGAATCGTCGTCTTCCTGGCGCTGTACTCGATTTTCGGAATTCAGATTCTGTAGGCAGTCCCGGGTTGTGGGTTGTGGGGTTGCTATTTATTGCGTGGGGTGTGTGTGTGTGTGTGTGTGTGCCATGTCCATGACTATTTTTTTGTGCAACTATCTGCTCTGGGTCCCTATGGCCTACTCATTTTTTTACAAAAAAAAAAAAAAAACAAATTTTTCTTTTAGGTTAGTTTTCTCAGGATTTCTTCATTTTTTGGTACACTGTCACGAGAGGGCTGTTGTATTTCAAGTCAATTTTTTTTTTTTTTTTTTGAAAACGGTAAAAGCATCAGAAAGTGGCGGAAGTTTTTGTTTTGTTTTTATACGATGTGTATGCTTGTTAAGCACATCTTTTTATGTTAGAGCAAAAAGAAAAGGAGGCAAATTCTGATGGGATACCTCCATCTTTTATACCAAAGGATTCATCTTATCACGTTTAAGCGAAAATGCTGAAGCGCACACAAAAAGTCTCAGAGGCCATAGTGCCTGATTGATAACAGATCTAAATTTCTACTTTATTTTTCAAACAAACCCCCCCCCGAAAAAGTCTCAGCGGCCAAATTAGTTTCGCATTTTGAGTTGATTTTTTTGGCCGCACCCTACTAGGTTTTTTGTTTTCCTCCACCCCTCCCTCTGTGTGTTCACGAGATCTGAATGCGAGCCAACTCTGAGCCTGTTATGATCCCAACCTTTTGTGTTGACTACGCACAGCGAGGCTTAGGATTAGGTTTATCGGAAAAAAAAATACAAAAAAAAATTATTTCGATAACCTGAGCACCCAATACCTCTCCAAGAGTGCCGGTTGAACGGTGAGACGTTTCACTTTCAACTTTCTTTTATATAAAACAATGACCTGCCTGCTCATTTTCTGCTTTTAGCCAACCCCGCCTATTTTACTTTTTTTTTTGAACATTAGATCCGCTGTTTTTTTTTTTATATTTATTGTTATCCAAAAAAACGATCTCCCACAACATTCTCCCCACCACCTTCTCATCTTGCACCAACCCGTCTCTCCCATCCTCTCCCCTTTTCATTTCATCATATCGTCCCAGAACAAACTCCCCCCCAGCCCACCCCTCATGCAACGCGATGTGGCCATCATTGGAGGAGGTGCGGCAGGTATTGCATGTGCATTAAGGTTGTTTCAGTTGCGTGCAGAAGGAATATGGAACGGTGTATTCACCCTTTACGACGCAAGCAGCGACTTTGGAGGGCGCTGTGCAGTCCTCAGAACCGATAAACACTATTTTGACTACGGCTTCCAGCGCTTCAAAAACCCTACGAGGAGGGGGTTTTTGGATACCATAGGGCAGATGAGGAGGGATCGGCTGTACACAGGATGGGTGTCCAGAGAGATCGAGCACAACCATGAGACACGTGAAACCAAAGAGCTTCCCGTGAAGGATGAAAATGGGAAGCGGATGTCAAAGATATTTACCCCATCTTCACGGTTGTTGCAGAGGTATCTATGGAGCACGACGCATATCGTGGTGTCCTCGGAAAGCCATTTAAATGCTACAGTCAATCGGATTCAACGGTATAAGCGGGATCAATGGATTTTCCAGAATACGTCAAGCACAAAATGGGGGAGGGCAGACAGTATTATCATGGCATGCCCACCGCAGTCGATTCTCCCTGCATTTGCTGGGACGGAAGAATTCCCGCTTCCCGATTCCGAGGTGATCGCAAGGACAGCGGGAGTAGGGTTTTTTCCGCAGTGCGTTTTAATGCTTGGATGGGATGTGGAGGGGATATGTGCATTTGACATAATGCATGTGAAAAACCACCCGATTATAGCTGGGGTCTACAATCAGAACACAAAAGAGATGCGGCCAAGCTCCGGAATCACATCATTGGTTTTTACGGCGACACCAAGCTTTGCGGCTCGTGTGGTTGAGGAGAATTTGGACCCACAGAAGGTGGTGGAGATTATGGGTGGTGCGGCTAGTGAATTGCATATGATGGAAGGAGTCATGCATGCACCGTCCTTCGCAGCGTCGCACACATGGCCGCATGGTTTTCATAATAACACTGAGCGGTTTGAGCAGCTCTGGGATGAAAAGAACAATGTTGGGATCTGTGGTGACTGGACACAAGGTGAACAGACCTTTGAGGCCGCATGGTGTTCGGGTATTATCGTCGCAAACCAATTTGCGGGGTTCAGCAAAGAGGACGAAGAAAAATGCGATCCGGTCACGTCCCGCAACTTCAAACGGTTTGCAACATATGAAGACGAAACAGCAGAGGTAAAGGACAACTGCTACGGCATGGAGGCCTTCTACGGACACAACTGAGTTGCCTTATATTTGACCCTTTGGTTGTATTAGGGGTAGATACGCCCCACCTATGTTTTTTTATCTCGGATAATCTGCTGTTGCTGTCCTGAGAGGAGGGAGAGAGCAACGTCTCAAGGTTGCCAGGCTGTGTGGGGTCCGTGCATAGCTCGACTTTCTCGTATGATTTAAAAAAAATATAGGTGCGCAAAAAAAAAAAAAGTGTGGCAGTGGGGGTTTATTTGTTGTGTAGTTTCTTCCCTACCCCAACGTCTACAAATATCGCAAAACAACAGACATTTTTTTCGTCCCTAGTTGAAGGGTAATATGGTATTTGGGATGGAGCCCACCGCACCGCAGACACCTTTTTGGTGTGAGAGCTGTACGGCGCCTGCACAGCTGCAGTGCGGACACTGCAAAGATCTGTTCTTCTGCGACAAGCCTGCCTGCTTCGAAGCTCTGCACCCGAGGGCGCGCGACCGTGAAATGCATCTTGCTTCTGTCACTTCAATGTCATCGCATGCAGACCCTGTGTGTGGAGATTGCACTGCCAGGCACGAACCTGTGGGGCACAACACAACCGACATTGTTGAGTACGTAGAACGCCAGCGCTGCATCCTGCGCTCGCACGTGGCAGACCTGACGAAGCAGCGGGCTGCTGCAGAGGAGAAGTGCCGTGTGCTTGAGGCACTCCCACCTCAAGAGGCCAGGTACAAAGACCTTCTCCTGCAGACACACGTCGGACACCTGTTGATGGGTGAGGATGTGTGGCGCAGCAACGTCGTGTGTGAGGAGGCGTTGGCACGGAGCTTCCTCACACAGGCACTGAGTGCTGCAGGGGAGGTGTGTGCGCTGAAGACGTTTATTGCGAAGGCCGACCACATAATAGGCGACTGCTTAGCGGTGTGCCTGCTTGGGGACGACCAGGTACTGCGTGTCGTTACAGAGTCGCAGGCCTTGGTGCGGAGGGTCAACATCATATCACCAAGCGGAGACCGCCACCGCCTTGTGGGTGCTGTGTCTCCGTTCGAAGGGTTTTCCCTTACGCTGCCTGTGTCGTGTGTGCACGATGCCGTCAAGCAGATCGCGCTGGAAGCTGTTCTGTGTGTACGTGTGGAAACCTTGGATTTGGGGATGCGCCTGATTGAGGTGCGTGCGGGCGACACGGTCAGAGACGTGCGTCGGAAGGTGTCGTCTGCAGCTGGCTTGCCTGACAACGCCTTTGACATACGTTGTGGGGGGGTGCTGATGGATGAAGGCTATGATCTGACGTGCGTCGATTTCCGCTGTGGTGGGATTGTGCTCACGCAGACAGCGAAACACAGAGCCATTGCTGCGCTTCATGCGTTGGGCGAGACGACGCTGACGGTGGAGAGGTTGGAGCAGGCGAGAATACGAGACGTGGCTTGTTTGCTTCTTTACGCCGAGGTTGCGACTGCGATACCAGATGAGTTCTGGGCAGACACAGAGCTGAAGGAGCTTACCCTTTCATATGAGTACTTCGACCTCAGAGATGCCCCTGTGACCGCTATTGGAAACGGCGTGCTTCGCAACTGCGCCGCGCTGACGAACCTCGATCTCTCTGCCTTGAGCAACGTCGACAAAATAGGGGACTGCTTCCTTTACCAGTGCAGCTCGCTGACAGAGGTCGATCTCTCTGGATTGAGAAAAGTCACCTCGATAGGTGAGTCCTTCTTAGCAGCGTGCGTCTCACTGACACATCTAAATCTCTCCGCCTTGAGCAATGTCCTTACAGTTGACAACGACTTCCTTTCGGGGTGCACGGCGCTGGAATATGTCGATTTCTCTACTTGGTGCAGCATCGCTCACATAGGGGACGACTTCCTCTATGGGTGCACGTCGTTGTCGCAACTTGATCTATCAGGCTTCTGCAATATTACCACAATAAGAGACGGCTTTCTCGACGAATGCGAAAGGCTAGAAAGTATCCATCCATTAGGCCTTCCCAAAGTCAGACAGGTTGGCCACAATTTTATTGCAAACAGCAACAACTTCAAACCCCCCTATTTTCCTTGCCTCAGTACGTTTGGCGACGGCTTTCTCCGCGCAACAAAAAATAGATAAACCAAAATCAACAGCCAGTCTCTCGCTAAAGTGGCGAGAGTGAATCCCGAAAGAAAAAAACAAAAAATATTGAAGCTACCTGCAGACCACTTGCACGATGGCTCACTATTTTCAGGTTTACAAAAAGCAAAAAGCTGCCAAAAGCTCGTAGGGGGAGAACAACAGCAACGTTGTTCACAGTGTCTATACTCTGCGTTACACGACCATTACACTTCCCCTCCCCCTTCCCTCCTATCTCCCCCTGGCCCACCTAATGACAAGAGCACACAACCCACCTTTTCCCTACCTCGCTTCAATCCTCTCCCTCTCCCTCTCCCTCTCCCTCTCCCTCTCCCTCTCCCTCTCCCTCTCCCTCTCCCTCTCCCTCTCCCTCTCCCTCTCCCTCTCCCTCTCCCTCTCCCTCTCCCTCTCCCTCTCCCTCTCCCTCTCCCTCTCCCTCTCCCTCTCCCTCTCCCTCTCCCTCTCCCTCTCCCTCTCCCTCTCCCTCTCCCTCTCCCTCTCCCTCTCCCTCTCCCTCTCCCTCTCCCTCTCCCTCTCCCTCTCCCTCTCCCTCTCCCTCTCCCTCTCCCTCTCCCTCTCCCTCTCCCTCTCCCTCTCCCTCTCCCTCTCCCTCTCCCTCTCCCTCCCCCTCTCCCTCTCCCTCTCCCTCTCCCTCTCCCTCTCCCTCTCCCTCTCCCTCTCCCTCTCCCTCTCCCTCTCCCTCTCCCTCTCCCTCTCCCTCTCCCTCTCCCTCTCCCTCTCCCTCTCCCTCTCCCTCTCCCTCTCCCTCTCCCTCTCCCTCTCCCTCTCCCTCTCCCTCTCCCTCTCCCTCTCCCTCTCTGTCTCCCTCTCCCTCTCCCTCTCCCTCTCTGTCTCCCTCTCCCTTCCCTCTTCCCTATCACTTACCCAGACATCAATGCCCGACACCCCCACCAATGAACCGATATGCAGCTACTGTTATGATGGTGAGGAGGAGGGCGAGTTGATCACACCGTGTCTCTGCCGTGGGACGGTCGGGCACGTGCACAGAGAGTGTCTCGCCACGTGGCGGCGTACCTCTGGCGCCGTGACGAACTGTCCGAGCTGTCGCTACCGTTATCGGACATCTCCCGTAGAATGGTATATGTGGCTCGGCGCAGTTGTAGTGGAAGCGATGCGATGGCAGGTTGAGAGGGTGACCTGGACGGCTATGGGGCCGCTCACCTCTGCGATCGAGACAGCGCTGCTCCTGGCCCTGGACGGCGTGGGGATCAAGCGGCACCACTTTCTTTCGGTGCCGGAGCTGCTGCTTCTGTTTCAGATGGTTTCATACTCTGTGAGCACTGTGGTGGTGGGGGCGATCATGCGCGGGGTCATGCGGGTTACGGGAGAGCTGCCGTTGACACCAACACCCCCTGAGGTAACACCACGTGGTCTTGCGACCGTGGTGCGTGGAAGGGTGATGAAGGTGTCGATGCGGTTTCTTGGCGACTTTGGTCCGAGCTGTCTGCGCGCATATTCATTTGCAGTGACATCACTCCGCCTCGTGGACATGGCAAACACAGCAACCGCCATCATCGCACGCACCCTCCGCCGCATCCGACACGACGCAGAGTACAACTGCAAAGTGCTCTCCACAGACGAGCCTGAAATGCCCCCCTCTGCGCAGACTCAGTTCTTTCATGATTGTTGGGCAGGCTTGGTGCGGTTCTCTCTCCAAGAGCCCGCATGATGGGGAGGCAGACACTATCCGTTAAGGTGGTCTTCTGCGACACCTTTCGAGGTTGGGGATCTTTTTTTAAAGATAGGGATTTTCAAAGTTTTTTTCTACCCCCTTTTTTTCTAGCAATACCTATAAAGGGTTTCGATAGTAGGAAGTGTTCAGCAACCATGCATCCGTAGAGAATGTGTAGGACTTACCAACATTCCGCTTGGAGCTGATGTCTGCAAGCTACAATTTTTGTGCAGGGGGAGCGACGAGGGTATTGTGGTGACCCTGGGTCTGATTTACCTTTTTTTCAAAAGCAAAAAAAGAGAGATGAAGGCAGTTGTGACTGAGGGTGACTGTCCAAACTGTTTTTTATGTGATGCCTCGTTTTCTTTTGTAACTAAGTGGCCAATGGTAGGGGCGTGTATCTGCATCCACTGCGAGGTATTTATACGCTTTCACACTTCTATTTTTTTTGTTAAGAGAACTGCTCTCAGGGATGTGCCGTTCTGTATGCGTCCTAGCCCGCCTTCAGGTGGTTCTGTTGTACAGAACCTGTACTCGTCTTGGCGTAGGTGGCTTGTTGACAAACTGCAAATATGTGTGTGCATCAGAGGCTACAGCAGACGCCCTGTGTTGGCTTCTGAGGTACGTTTTCTTTGAACCTCGCGTTATCCCCCGCTACCCCACCCTCTTCTGGAGGGCCAACGGCTTCCCATCCTCAGTAGGTGGGTTTCTCTCTCGTATCTCATCCCCAGGCCCTTTGTCCCTTTGTATAGCAACAGCCCCTGTTCCCCCCCTCACTTCGCCACCTTCCAGACATAGGCAAAACCATATCATGACACGTTTCGTGGCTTTGACACTGCTCGCCCTCTGTGGTGGTGTGGCGTCCAAGATTGTTGTGAGTGAGGAGGCCGTTGTGGACAAGGGTGGCTCGCATACCTTTGCTCTGTCCAACCCGCTCGACTATCTGAACGTGGTCAACCTGAAGTGGGTTCCTATTAACGAATCAGTGTGCTCAGGAGCGATCCATGTGACGGTGAAGGATGGCAGCAGAATGAAGGATCTGACAGTCGAGTCTGCCGACGACATGGCGCGTTTTGTGGTTCAGTGGGAACAGGTTGGCGAGCACATTGAGGTGGTGGTGCACGACTTCCCGTGTGCTGCAAACGACGTGTTCGCGGAGGCAGAGGTGTTCAGGCGCAATGCTTCGTTGGACGCCGTTATCCACGTGAACAAGGGGTTCATGGACCACTACTCGTTCTACGTGTTGGAGTGGGCACCGTTGGTGGCCAAGGTCACGATGCGTCCCATATTTACCTGCCCGGAAGGGATGACTTACACAGGTACCCTGAGCATGACGAACCCAGTGTTCCAGTCTGAGAACTTCACCTACACCAGCGCGCCAGCGTTCAACGTCACGTACGCTGTGGCGGGTATGTTCCATCCAGACCCGTCCAAGGGAAGGGCTCAGAACATTAACGATGTTTACATCCGTAAGATTGACGGGCAGTGTGGTATTTACGCATTCGATATGGACGCGTACTGTCTGAGTGTGTCCGACTGAAAAGGTGCGTAGTTCAGTTGCGTTTTTGTACTGGTTCTTCGCCTGACACTTCGATTTTTTAATTCATATGCCCCCTCCCGTCCCAATCACTATATCCGTGTGTTCCATTGCTTATTCTCCCCATTGGGTTGCGCACAAAAAAGCGTCCATTTTTCAGACGGTTGCCAGATCAAAGGTTTCGTACTCAATTCAAAACCAGGTGAGGATGTCCATGTTGAGACCTCCACTGCAGGTTTGCCATTGTTTTTTTTTTCTTTTTTTTTAATTTGTGCATCTGCTTCAGGGGAGTTTAGCAGGTTGCTTCTTTCTGTGACTGTTGAATAAAGTTTGGTGGAAGGGGAACATTCAGCAAAAAGTTTCGATAGACCGGTCTGATGATCCTCCTGATCTGCTTCCCTCCCTCGCGCAAAATGCTGGCATGCTCGTTTTCGAGAGGTGCACTTCAAAAATGTTAAGCTGCTCCTTCTCAAAGCGAGTGAGTTTATCAACGATCACCTTTTTCCTCTTTTTTTGTATCCTCACATACAAAGCACTCGCGAGGCAACCCTTTTTAGTCGCTTCATTTTTTTCAATTTCATTTCATTATGGAATAATCAATTTTGTTTCAATTTCTGTGCCTCCTCTTGAGCCAAATCCTCTCACTTCCCCTCACCTTGCTGTGTATGCACGAGTGTACGAACCACCGCCACCTCACTGGCGACTGGAACGACCTGCCACGTTCAGTGCTTTCACACAGCCCACTGTGTTTGCGTTTCCAGCATAGCAGGCCGTTCCTGAGCAACGAACATCACCACAAATAAAAAAACAAAAAATGCACACATCTAAAAGCACCGTATCATATGCCCTCCAACTCACCCAAATATTCCCCCCGCCCCTTTTACCCCTTTGTGCATCACCAACCCCCCCCCCCTTCCCCTTCCCCTCGACTTCTCCTTACCGACATACAGTTTGTCCAGCAAAGGACACTCTGTCGCAACACCCCTTGGAGGAGAGGAGAGGTTACATAGCCCACAGTGTCAGTGGCGCTGTGCCCAGGGGTTTTGCTCAGCTCCACTTCATTATTTATGATAAGGTGACTAAGCACGAGAGGCTTATGGGGCATCTTATAAATTTTTCTTTATTCCCCTCAGATTTTACACATAGGAAGATGCGTTCCACAGGCTTGCTAGCGTGCGTCATGTCTGCTGTTGTGCAGAGCGCTGCGTTCTACCGTGAGAGTGGGTGGAAGCCGCAACACCAGGAAGTGCTTCGCATTGAGAAGGGGATGTGCGTGGAGCGGTTTGTGGCGAATGCGACGATAGGCCGCACCAGAGCGTACCATACAATGTGCAAGAAGGAGACCAGCGGGTTTCAGGAGCTGCGGCGCGGGATTAACGAGGAGGACTGCACACGGCTTTGCTATGAACGCGACATGGCAGTCCTTGGTGTGGATGTCACGATGTCACCTGCCCTGAACATCGCCAATCTTGGAAACGTCCTGCAACACTCCGTCACCGTCTCGCACACACGCAGCGAAGGGATCTGCATGTGTGCCGGCCTCAACTGGGGTCCCTACAGCCCAGCACACGAAATGACAGGACCATGCGACATCACCAAGATCGAACTCCCCCTTGCCTGCCTGCTCCTCTCTGAGGACGAATGCCGCGATGCACCACCAGACTCCTGCGTATGGGACGGTGCGTGCTGTCTCGACAACGCACCCATGCCCGGACCTTACCCACCAGGCCCTTCTGCAGACGTCGACGAAATCATTGCACTCTGCGTCGCAGGAATCTGCCTGGTTCTAAGCGTTATTGCTGCGGTTATACTCTGCCGCTGGGCAAGAAGGAACAGAGAGGCGGGGACGACCGGACGCTACTTTGATAGATACGGACCGTTCATGAGACGCCGTGCGACGGTGGAGGACTCTGACTTGGTTGATGCTGTCACGGCGTTGTACGAACTGCAGAAGAAGGTTGACGGAAACAAGCCAAAGGACAATGCCGACAACACCGAAATGACCACCATCTCCATTGACACTGATGAAAAGACCTGCGTCGTCTGCCTCGACACCAGCGACGCACCTGCAGACGAAGTCGTCACCAAAGAAGAAACCCGCCTCCGCTGCCTTTCCCTCTTCCTCTGCGGCGGGCCCCTCAGAAGCGAGCAATCCGGCTGGATCACCCTCAACTGCAACCACACCCTGCACTTCTGCTGTCTCAAGAAATGGTTCGTCGAGTTGGCACGCAAACAAACCGGCCCTGCCTGTCCAGTCTGCCGTGCTCCAGTCGAGATGCCGGTTGCTCCGTACAAACAGTGCACTCTTAGAGTACCCGATGGGTTCGTCCGCATCTATGGTGAGCAGACCGCACCACACGCTCCGGACTCATTCAAAGACAACTCCATCAAGGTGAACATCTTCCAGAGTGACACCACTGCTTCGGTTGAACAGCGTGTCCTGCAGGCGTTCAAGGCAGGGTTCAAGAGTGGGGATGGTAGTGCTATCACAACGACCGCATTCGAGCTTGACTTTTCGCTGGCAGGGGAGAGGACGATCTTCAGGGATGAGGCTGGGGTGGTGGTTCTGTTCCCTTCGATGCAGGCGGGAAGTACGCTTTCTGTAGTGCGGAAGGGCACTGCATCGGCATGTGCATTGACGTCCAGAGGTGGCCTCCCGTTGACATTAGAGAGTGTTGGGGAAGCCGATCTGCACCTGAGTGTCATCAGCACCAGCTCGCAGGGGGGAATGAACCCGTGCTCCAGTCTCGCGTCTACAGTCAGACCAGGGCAGTCGATGTCCGACAACCCGCTTCTGAGGGAGGAGTGAAAAAAAATTTTTTTTGTCCGACTCCATTTTCTTGGAGCTTCCAGGACCGTACATGCTCCGTTTCCTAAAAAGGAATGGTAAAAAAGTTTTCAAAAAAAATAAATAGGAAATATAAGTGTGACAAAATGCGGTCCAGAAGTTTATCCAGAACAAACAGGAGGATTTGTGCAATCAACGAAAACAACTTTGCTTACCTACCCCGATCCTACTATTTTGAACGAAAGGGTTGTCGTGTTGTAATGAAGGTCGTCCCTCCAGTTTCGAGAGCCAACAGAGCGGAGAATCCCTGCATCCAGAGAGAGCGTTGAGCACGACACAACTTTCATTTATTTTTTTTTGAAGGTTTATATGTCGCAGCTGCAAAAGAAGAGAATAAAACGAAAGAACAAAAAAAAAAACAGAACAAAAAAATAAACAAAACAATACCTGTAAGTATCACAGCCTTTCAAAAGGTGGCATTTGAAAGACCTACCTCTAGGTGGGAAGGGGTGACCTGTCGATACAACAAAGAACGAGAAAGCGAGCCTCCATGCAGGTTGATTTACACATAATTCTTGCCAGAGGTCTTTTTTTTTTACCACATACTTTTTTTTCTCTATCCTTCTTTTGCTTAACACAGATACACAGAACCTCTCTTTTTTTTGCGTATTTTTTTCTTCTTCTTCACTTGCTTTTCAGCAAGACTAAAAAATGAAGAAAAATAATACAACCAAAGGAAAACAATAGTACGCATACAATACCGCTATCTATGGTCAGACTAGCTAACAAAAGAACATGAGTTTTAATCAGGTGACCAAGCAGACTTAGGTTCATCTTAGCACAAAAAATTTCTTTTTTTGCGCATGACAGCCAGGAGCCAACGATTTCTAAAGCTACAGTTTCTGTACTTCATTGATTTTTTGTTGGAATTTGTTTTGGGTTGTTTCGGCTTCCACATTCGCCCCCCCTCATCTTTTTGTTCCCCCACACACGATTCTTCGCTTCGCATCCATCTTCTCGTCCCCTTCCAAGCCACCTAGACGTCTCGGTAGTGTGCAGCCTGCTGGGACATATACACCACCTTCGACTCCGCCTTCTCCACCCAGTGCACCCCTCGACGCTATGGCCACAGCACACATCACCGATTGTGCTACGCTGTTGGCGGCGTTCGAGGCGCAGACGACGAGCCAGCACGACTGGTCGCCTCCGGATGCGGCCCTGCGTGCGCTGGGCGTGGAAGAGGGCTCCCCTGCGCTGGTGGGACGCAAGATCCAGTTCGCGGATCTGGCGCGGACGATGCGGGCCCTGGATAAGGAAGTCGCCCGCCACACCGGCGTCCAGGGGCCAGGGCAGGTGACGCGGTTGGCGATTGTGTCCGCCATCCTCGTCCTCCTCAAGGCGGAGGTGACGGAGGCGAACAGCGCGATGTTCTCAGAGGGCCAGCGCATGTCCCTCACGCGCCTGGTCGGCACCCTCACGGTGCTGTCCACGGTGCTGGGGGACCCCGAGACCCGGTCCCGCCTCAGCGGATCCCGCCCCCCCGCCACCACCGCCGAGACGCCGGTTTTGCCTCAACGTGAGGACAGCCCGGAGGCGTCCATCCCGCGCGAGCAGCAGCCGCAGCAGCCGCAGCAGACGCAGCCGGCGGCGGACAACGCGCGGATCGCGCAGCTGGAGGCTGCGATGATGGAGTTGGCGGCAGCGAAGCGGGAGGGGGACGCGCGGCACGAGCTCCTGTGCCAGCAGCTCAACGCGGTCAGGGACGGTGGTGCGCCTCCTCCGGCAGCTGCAGCATCGGACTTCCTGGCGCAGTTACGGGCGGCGATCGGCACCGGGGCAGCGGCGCCTATGCAGGTGGAACAGCCGGTTATGGGGACGGACGTGGACGTGGTGGCACGCAACCCGAGACACTGGGTGGATTTTTGCGCCGACGCCGACCACTGCGCCGACGCTCTGGTGCAGGCCCTGAAGAGGCGCCTGCCTACCGAGGCCGGCGACGCGCAGGACGGGGCCCGCTTCGCCGTTGATGTGGTGGGTCTGTTGCTGCAGCAAGCTCCCTTGGAGGCGGTGCTGAGAAAGCTCGATGACAGTATCTCCTTCTGGCAGTTGAGGGCGAGTTGTGGGAGGTCGGGTGCGGTCGCCTTCCGCGACAAGGTCTGGACGGCGGATGTCGTGCCGAAGGACCGGCAGGCGGCGGTGGCGGCGGCGCACGCAGCAGGGCGTGGTGCGAAGTCCGGGCACGGGGGTGGCCGGGCCGGGCAGGCGTACGGGGGTGGCAACGGGGGGGGCCAGGCCGCGCAGCCGTACGCGCCGGGAAACGGTGGTGGCAGAGGCCGAGGCGGGGGAGGGCATTGGCGCGGTGGTCAACGCAAGTGACGAGAGCAGGCGGCAGCGCGCGTTACGCTCTCCCTCCCACCACCCTCCCCCCCCTCTCCCCCCCCTCTTGTTTTTTCTTCCCCCCCCCCACGGCCCTCCCCGCCAAAACACACATCCGCCGAGTTTTCTTCCGAAATGCTGCTTCAGGCTTTGCGCAAGCCGAAGAAGGGTCTCGGGGTGGCGAGGAGGAAGGAGGTGGACGACTGCGTGTTCCGCCTCCGCGACGGCAAGCAGGCCGCGCGCGCTTTGGCCCATCTTGTCCCGTGGGACCAAGCGCACACTTTCGACGTGGGGCCCCGAGCAGCAGGCACCCGCGACTGGCTGCTCCGAGCGTTCCGGCAGTTCGCCGAAGGGGAGACCGAGACCACGCCTCCCGACCAGACGTTGATTCGGTTCGTCTGGGGTCGCCTGCGCGGAGCGTCGTCCCTCTCCGTGGCCGACTACTGCGGGCGGCTGCTGAAGGCACTGGCGGCCGAGGGGGAGACGGGATACCGCACGCGCCGGGTGCTGGCGGTGAAGCGCGCGCTGACGCGTTTCGGGACGTTGCTGAGGCCGAGTCAGGCGCCGCCGGTAGACGTGGACGCGGTGATGGACGTGGTCGAGGCTTTCGGTCGCGAGGGGGCCGAGCGCGAACGGGCGTTTGTGGCCTTGGTGTGGATGGCACGGGCGCGTATGGCGGACGCACGATACCTGCTGGTGCGCGACCTGGTGGGGGTGACAGACGAGGGCGCGACGGGGCTGGAAGTCGCCCTGAAGGAGAAGCAGCAGAAGAGCTGGACACCCGTGGTGTATTTGCCACCCGGGACGCTTACCCAATACGTGGTGGAATGGGCACGCGCGCGTCGCTTGGCGGTAGGACAGGACGCGCCGTTGTTTGCAGCGACCGAGACGCAGTACCAGCGCCTCATGCGTCGGGTGGTGGGGGCTCTGCCGGCAGGGTCCTGGGCGCACTCGCTTCGCAGGGGGTCAGCGCAGGCCCTGCAATCCTGGGGGATGAGCGTGGACGGACTGAGGGACGCGCTGCGCCACGCGTCATCCAGAACGACGGTGCGTTACCTCATGCGTACGGCGCCCGAGGCTCGCAGGAAGGCACGCTCGACGCTGGACGTCCTGCAGGAGCGGCCGCTGTAGGTTGGTTGTTCCGGGGGTTGGACGGGTACCCGTTGGGGGAGTATGTGCGTGACGAGGGGGATGACGTGGTGGAGGCGGATGTTGAGACGTCTGCGGCGCCTCCGCATGTGCTCTTGGATGATGTCGCTGGGGTCTGGGGTGGCCCATCTGGGGTGAAGCGGCAGGTGCTTGACTCATTCCCGGCGGGTCTGATTGATTTGGGGGCGCTCCGCCGACTGGTACCGGCGAAGGCCAGGTTGTTCGCAATGCTTGACGACATTGCGACTTTCCGTGCGCAGCTGACGGGGTCTGGGGTGTCGATGCCGGGCCCGCCCTCCAAGCTCCAGGACGGCATGTTGGCGGCGTGCGTGGGTAGTGGGATTTTGCGCACGGAGAAGCGAGCTTTCCCGTCGGTGTGTGGGCTGTCTGTGTTTCCGCTGGCGAAGACGAACGGCAAGATGCGTCTCATCGTTGACGCACGGCCGTTGAACACGGCGATGCACTCCCCGCCAAAGTTCAGCCTCCCTACACCATACGAGCTGTCGGAACTCATCCTACGCGGGGGCGCTACGCATGCAGTCGTGGCGGATTTTAAAGGGTTTTTCTGGCAATTCCCTTTGTCCGCGGAGGTGGGGCAGTTTTTTGGTGTGCGGCAGGGTGCGCGTCGCATGCAGCTTACCCGCATGGCGATGGGGTGGTCGTGGGCGGCGGTGATTGCGCAGGAGACGTCGCTGGGGCTTCTCGGGGATATGGCGGGTGTGTGTGCTGCTGCGTGGATAGACGACAACCTCATTTTGGGGAAGTCGGCGGGTGAGGCGTCTGCGCGGCTTCGGGGGTTCCTGCGCAGAGCGGACGAAGTTGGCGCTGAGGTGAACCGCGAGAAGTCGACGCTCACTCCGGTACAGGTGTGTACCTACGCAGGGATTGAGTGGGATTTGCGGGGGCGCAGAATGCGGCTGCCGGGGGAGTGGCGTCGGAAGGCCCGTGTCGTGATGGACGTATTGCTGTCGGCGTCGGGTCCCTCGCTGCGCGAAGTGTGGAAAGGTATCGGGGCCGTCATCTGGGCGACGTATGCGATGGGGGACCGGTTCTGCGGGGTGCCGGACATGTTGGCGTGGATTCGTGCGCGGGGCGCCGAGGTGTCTGCGGGCGCGATTGACTGGGACGACCAGGTGCAGATCTCTGCGGGCATGCGGACGGACTTGCGTGTGTTTGTGGAGCGGCGATTGGTGCCGGATGTGTGGCGCGTCCCCAGGTGGAAGCTGTCGCCGGAGGAGGGGTGTGACACGGTGGTGTGGTCGGACGCGTGCCCCGAGGGGTGGGGGTTTATTGTGCGGACGCTTGCTGGCGGGCGCGCTTTCAGGAAGTGGGGCACGTGGTCCACGGTCGAGGATATTTTCATTTTGGAGTTGCGGGCGATGGCCTGGGGCGTGCTGCATGCTGTACGTGGTGGCGCCCGCAGGATTTTGGTGGTGGGGGACAACGCCGCGGTGGTTGCTGTGCTGGAGAAGGGCCACTGTGCAGTCAGGTTAGGGAACACGGTCTTGGAGCGCCTGTTTCGGGTCACTGACGGGGCGGGTGCGGGCATGTTGTCGCGCTGGATCGCGACGGACCGTATGCCGGCGGACGAGCTGTCGCGCTGGGGTACCGCTGGGCAGGACTGGGCCGACCCCCCGTCGGACGGCGTGGTGGTCGACGGTGGCGGTTTTATGTGGTCGGACGAGTGATGTCCTTAGATTATTCTTATTTTAGATTGCCTTCTGTTTTTTCTTCCAGTTTTTCATTAAAGCTGTTTCCCTGCCCTGTTTTTTGTCCGCTGTTTTTTTGCAGTGGCTTTTGGTTTTATTTCTGGATGCCTGCGCCCGCTGAGGCTTGGTGTCGTATCATTGGTTTTTTGTTCACTCCGCCTTTTTTCTGGGCCCTCGGGGGTCCTGTGTTTTTGTTTGTAGTTGGGATGGATGCTCTCGTGGCCTACGGGTTTAAATATTCTACGTGACGGTGTCAGGAGGTTGTTTCGGCTTCCACATTCGCCCCCCTCATCGTAGCGCCTATTTCGAGATAAAAGTATCCCCCTTCCCTCCTCTCCGTTTTCATCATTGCTGTTCGCCCTTCGCGGGTCTTTTAGGTACTCTCTATCTATCTCAGATCTCCCTGAAACACGCTTTAGCGGAGCAGCTTCGCTGCGTGTTGGGAGATCTTTGATAGAGACTACCGTCCTTTTGATTTGACATGGCACGCACACTGCTATTTGGCAGAATATTTATTTGATTTTCCTCAGGCTTTGTCCTGGTTGGCCGGGGTCCGTTTATGTTTCAGTCTCTACCCTCACCAAATCACCACACCATCTTCATCAGATTTTTTGTTGGAATTTGTTTTGGGTTGTTTCGGCTTCCACATTCGCCCCCCTCATCGTAGCGCCTATTTCGAGATAAAAGTATCCCCCTTCCCTCCTCTCCGTTTTCATCATTGCTGTTCGCCCTTCGCGGGTCTTTTAGGTACTCTCTATCTATCTCAGATCTCCCTCCCTCTCCCTCTCCCTCTCCCTCTCCCTCTCCCTCTCCCTCTCCCTCTCCCTCTCCCTCTCCCTCTCCCTCTCCCTCTCCCTCTCCCTCTCCCTCTCCCTCTCCCTCTCCCTCTCCCTCTCCCTCTCCCTCTCCCTCTCCCTCTCCCTCTCCCTCTCCCTCTCCCTCTCCCTCTCCCTCTCCCTCTCCCTCTCCCTCTCCCTCTCCCTCTCCCTCTCCCTCTCCCTCTCCCTCTCCCTCTCCCTCTCCCTCTCCCTCTCCCTCTCCCTCTCCCTCTCCCTCTCCCTCTCCCTCTCCCTCTCCCTCTCCCTCTCCCTCTCCCTCTCCCTCTCCCTCTCCCTCTCCCTCTCCCTCTCCCTCTCCCTCTCCCTCTCCCTCTCCCTCTCCCTCTCCCTCTCCCTCCCCCTCTCCCTCTCCCTCTCCCTCTCCCTCTCCCTCTCCCTCTCCCTCTCCCTCTCCCTCTCCCTCTCCCTCTCCCTCTCCCTCTCCCTCTCCCTCTCCCTCTCCCTCTCCCTCTCCCTCTCCCTCTCTGTCTCCCTCTCCCTCTCCCTCTCTGTCTCCCTCTCCCTTCCCTCTTCCCTATCACTTACCCAGACATCAATGCCCGACACCCCCACCAATGAACCGATATGCAGCTACTGTTATGATGGTGAGGAGGAGGGCGAGTTGATCACACCGTGTCTCTGCCGTGGGACGGTCGGGCACGTGCACAGAGAGTGTCTCGCCACGTGGCGGCGTACCTCTGGCGCCGTGACGAACTGTCCGAGCTGTCGCTACCGTTATCGGACATCTCCCGTAGAATGGTATATGTGGCTCGGCGCAGTTGTAGTGGAAGCGATGCGATGGCAGGTTGAGAGGGTGACCTGGACGGCTATGGGGCCGCTCACCTCTGCGATCGAGACAGCGCTGCTCCTGGCCCTGGACGGCGTGGGGATCAAGCGGCACCACTTTCTTTCGGTGCCGGAGCTGCTGCTTCTGTTTCAGATGGTTTCATACTCTGTGAGCACTGTGGTGGTGGGGGCGATCATGCGCGGGGTCATGCGGGTTACGGGAGAGCTGCCGTTGACACCAACACCCCCTGAGGTAACACCACGTGGTCTTGCGACCGTGGTGCGTGGAAGGGTGATGAAGGTGTCGATGCGGTTTCTTGGCGACTTTGGTCCGAGCTGTCTGCGCGCATATTCATTTGCAGTGACATCACTCCGCCTCGTGGACATGGCAAACACAGCAACCGCCATCATCGCACGCACCCTCCGCCGCATCCGACACGACGCAGAGTACAACTGCAAAGTGCTCTCCACAGACGAGCCTGAAATGCCCCCCTCTGCGCAGACTCAGTTCTTTCATGATTGTTGGGCAGGCTTGGTGCGGTTCTCTCTCCAAGAGCCCGCATGATGGGGAGGCAGACACTATCCGTTAAGGTGGTCTTCTGCGACACCTTTCGAGGTTGGGGATCTTTTTTTAAAGATAGGGATTTTCAAAGTTTTTTTCTACCCCCTTTTTTTCTAGCAATACCTATAAAGGGTTTCGATAGTAGGAAGTGTTCAGCAACCATGCATCCGTAGAGAATGTGTAGGACTTACCAACATTCCGCTTGGAGCTGATGTCTGCAAGCTACA
This sequence comes from Rhynchopus sp. YZ270_cl-10, assembly GCA_964035575.1. Taxonomy (NCBI): domain Eukaryota; phylum Euglenozoa; class Diplonemea; order Diplonemida; family Diplonemidae; genus Rhynchopus; species Rhynchopus sp. YZ270_cl-10. The sequence goes on from OZ037901.1 coordinate 599,516, forward strand.
ATTTTTGTGCAGGGGGAGCGACGAGGGTATTGTGGTGACCCTGGGTCTGATTTACCTTTTTTTCAAAAGCAAAAAAAGAGAGATGAAGGCAGTTGTGACTGAGGGTGACTGTCCAAACTGTTTTTTATGTGATGCCTCGTTTTCTTTTGTAACTAAGTGGCCAATGGTAGGGGCGTGTATCTGCATCCACTGCGAGGTATTTATACGCTTTCACACTTCTATTTTTTTTGTTAAGAGAACTGCTCTCAGGGATGTGCCGTTCTGTATGCGTCCTAGCCCGCCTTCAGGTGGTTCTGTTGTACAGAACCTGTACTCGTCTTGGCGTAGGTGGCTTGTTGACAAACTGCAAATATGTGTGTGCATCAGAGGCTACAGCAGACGCCCTGTGTTGGCTTCTGAGGTACGTTTTCTTTGAACCTCGCGTTATCCCCCGCTACCCCACCCTCTTCTGGAGGGCCAACGGCTTCCCATCCTCAGTAGGTGGGTTTCTCTCTCGTATCTCATCCCCAGGCCCTTTGTCCCTTTGTATAGCAACAGCCCCTGTTCCCCCCCTCACTTCGCCACCTTCCAGACATAGGCAAAACCATATCATGACACGTTTCGTGGCTTTGACACTGCTCGCCCTCTGTGGTGGTGTGGCGTCCAAGATTGTTGTGAGTGAGGAGGCCGTTGTGGACAAGGGTGGCTCGCATACCTTTGCTCTGTCCAACCCGCTCGACTATCTGAACGTGGTCAACCTGAAGTGGGTTCCTATTAACGAATCAGTGTGCTCAGGAGCGATCCATGTGACGGTGAAGGATGGCAGCAGAATGAAGGATCTGACAGTCGAGTCTGCCGACGACATGGCGCGTTTTGTGGTTCAGTGGGAACAGGTTGGCGAGCACATTGAGGTGGTGGTGCACGACTTCCCGTGTGCTGCAAACGACGTGTTCGCGGAGGCAGAGGTGTTCAGGCGCAATGCTTCGTTGGACGCCGTTATCCACGTGAACAAGGGGTTCATGGACCACTACTCGTTCTACGTGTTGGAGTGGGCACCGTTGGTGGCCAAGGTCACGATGCGTCCCATATTTACCTGCCCGGAAGGGATGACTTACACAGGTACCCTGAGCATGACGAACCCAGTGTTCCAGTCTGAGAACTTCACCTACACCAGCGCGCCAGCGTTCAACGTCACGTACGCTGTGGCGGGTATGTTCCATCCAGACCCGTCCAAGGGAAGGGCTCAGAACATTAACGATGTTTACATCCGTAAGATTGACGGGCAGTGTGGTATTTACGCATTCGATATGGACGCGTACTGTCTGAGTGTGTCCGACTGAAAAGGTGCGTAGTTCAGTTGCGTTTTTGTACTGGTTCTTCGCCTGACACTTCGATTTTTTAATTCATATGCCCCCTCCCGTCCCAATCACTATATCCGTGTGTTCCATTGCTTATTCTCCCCATTGGGTTGCGCACAAAAAAGCGTCCATTTTTCAGACGGTTGCCAGATCAAAGGTTTCGTACTCAATTCAAAACCAGGTGAGGATGTCCATGTTGAGACCTCCACTGCAGGTTTGCCATTGTTTTTTTTTTCTTTTTTTTTAATTTGTGCATCTGCTTCAGGGGAGTTTAGCAGGTTGCTTCTTTCTGTGACTGTTGAATAAAGTTTGGTGGAAGGGGAACATTCAGCAAAAAGTTTCGATAGACCGGTCTGATGATCCTCCTGATCTGCTTCCCTCCCTCGCGCAAAATGCTGGCATGCTCGTTTTCGAGAGGTGCACTTCAAAAATGTTAAGCTGCTCCTTCTCAAAGCGAGTGAGTTTATCAACGATCACCTTTTTCCTCTTTTTTTGTATCCTCACATACAAAGCACTCGCGAGGCAACCCTTTTTAGTCGCTTCATTTTTTTCAATTTCATTTCATTATGGAATAATCAATTTTGTTTCAATTTCTGTGCCTCCTCTTGAGCCAAATCCTCTCACTTCCCCTCACCTTGCTGTGTATGCACGAGTGTACGAACCACCGCCACCTCACTGGCGACTGGAACGACCTGCCACGTTCAGTGCTTTCACACAGCCCACTGTGTTTGCGTTTCCAGCATAGCAGGCCGTTCCTGAGCAACGAACATCACCACAAATAAAAAAACAAAAAATGCACACATCTAAAAGCACCGTATCATATGCCCTCCAACTCACCCAAATATTCCCCCCGCCCCTTTTACCCCTTTGTGCATCACCAACCCCCCCCCCCTTCCCCTTCCCCTCGACTTCTCCTTACCGACATACAGTTTGTCCAGCAAAGGACACTCTGTCGCAACACCCCTTGGAGGAGAGGAGAGGTTACATAGCCCACAGTGTCAGTGGCGCTGTGCCCAGGGGTTTTGCTCAGCTCCACTTCATTATTTATGATAAGGTGACTAAGCACGAGAGGCTTATGGGGCATCTTATAAATTTTTCTTTATTCCCCTCAGATTTTACACATAGGAAGATGCGTTCCACAGGCTTGCTAGCGTGCGTCATGTCTGCTGTTGTGCAGAGCGCTGCGTTCTACCGTGAGAGTGGGTGGAAGCCGCAACACCAGGAAGTGCTTCGCATTGAGAAGGGGATGTGCGTGGAGCGGTTTGTGGCGAATGCGACGATAGGCCGCACCAGAGCGTACCATACAATGTGCAAGAAGGAGACCAGCGGGTTTCAGGAGCTGCGGCGCGGGATTAACGAGGAGGACTGCACACGGCTTTGCTATGAACGCGACATGGCAGTCCTTGGTGTGGATGTCACGATGTCACCTGCCCTGAACATCGCCAATCTTGGAAACGTCCTGCAACACTCCGTCACCGTCTCGCACACACGCAGCGAAGGGATCTGCATGTGTGCCGGCCTCAACTGGGGTCCCTACAGCCCAGCACACGAAATGACAGGACCATGCGACATCACCAAGATCGAACTCCCCCTTGCCTGCCTGCTCCTCTCTGAGGACGAATGCCGCGATGCACCACCAGACTCCTGCGTATGGGACGGTGCGTGCTGTCTCGACAACGCACCCATGCCCGGACCTTACCCACCAGGCCCTTCTGCAGACGTCGACGAAATCATTGCACTCTGCGTCGCAGGAATCTGCCTGGTTCTAAGCGTTATTGCTGCGGTTATACTCTGCCGCTGGGCAAGAAGGAACAGAGAGGCGGGGACGACCGGACGCTACTTTGATAGATACGGACCGTTCATGAGACGCCGTGCGACGGTGGAGGACTCTGACTTGGTTGATGCTGTCACGGCGTTGTACGAACTGCAGAAGAAGGTTGACGGAAACAAGCCAAAGGACAATGCCGACAACACCGAAATGACCACCATCTCCATTGACACTGATGAAAAGACCTGCGTCGTCTGCCTCGACACCAGCGACGCACCTGCAGACGAAGTCGTCACCAAAGAAGAAACCCGCCTCCGCTGCCTTTCCCTCTTCCTCTGCGGCGGGCCCCTCAGAAGCGAGCAATCCGGCTGGATCACCCTCAACTGCAACCACACCCTGCACTTCTGCTGTCTCAAGAAATGGTTCGTCGAGTTGGCACGCAAACAAACCGGCCCTGCCTGTCCAGTCTGCCGTGCTCCAGTCGAGATGCCGGTTGCTCCGTACAAACAGTGCACTCTTAGAGTACCCGATGGGTTCGTCCGCATCTATGGTGAGCAGACCGCACCACACGCTCCGGACTCATTCAAAGACAACTCCATCAAGGTGAACATCTTCCAGAGTGACACCACTGCTTCGGTTGAACAGCGTGTCCTGCAGGCGTTCAAGGCAGGGTTCAAGAGTGGGGATGGTAGTGCTATCACAACGACCGCATTCGAGCTTGACTTTTCGCTGGCAGGGGAGAGGACGATCTTCAGGGATGAGGCTGGGGTGGTGGTTCTGTTCCCTTCGATGCAGGCGGGAAGTACGCTTTCTGTAGTGCGGAAGGGCACTGCATCGGCATGTGCATTGACGTCCAGAGGTGGCCTCCCGTTGACATTAGAGAGTGTTGGGGAAGCCGATCTGCACCTGAGTGTCATCAGCACCAGCTCGCAGGGGGGAATGAACCCGTGCTCCAGTCTCGCGTCTACAGTCAGACCAGGGCAGTCGATGTCCGACAACCCGCTTCTGAGGGAGGAGTGAAAAAAAATTTTTTTTGTCCGACTCCATTTTCTTGGAGCTTCCAGGACCGTACATGCTCCGTTTCCTAAAAAGGAATGGTAAAAAAGTTTTCAAAAAAAATAAATAGGAAATATAAGTGTGACAAAATGCGGTCCAGAAGTTTATCCAGAACAAACAGGAGGATTTGTGCAATCAACGAAAACAACTTTGCTTACCTACCCCGATCCTACTATTTTGAACGAAAGGGTTGTCGTGTTGTAATGAAGGTCGTCCCTCCAGTTTCGAGAGCCAACAGAGCGGAGAATCCCTGCATCCAGAGAGAGCGTTGAGCACGACACAACTTTCATTTATTTTTTTTTGAAGGTTTATATGTCGCAGCTGCAAAAGAAGAGAATAAAACGAAAGAACAAAAAAAAAAACAGAACAAAAAAATAAACAAAACAATACCTGTAAGTATCACAGCCTTTCAAAAGGTGGCATTTGAAAGACCTACCTCTAGGTGGGAAGGGGTGACCTGTCGATACAACAAAGAACGAGAAAGCGAGCCTCCATGCAGGTTGATTTACACATAATTCTTGCCAGAGGTCTTTTTTTTTTACCACATACTTTTTTTTCTCTATCCTTCTTTTGCTTAACACAGATACACAGAACCTCTCTTTTTTTTGCGTATTTTTTTCTTCTTCTTCACTTGCTTTTCAGCAAGACTAAAAAATGAAGAAAAATAATACAACCAAAGGAAAACAATAGTACGCATACAATACCGCTATCTATGGTCAGACTAGCTAACAAAAGAACATGAGTTTTAATCAGGTGACCAAGCAGACTTAGGTTCATCTTAGCACAAAAAATTTCTTTTTTTGCGCATGACAGCCAGGAGTTTTGAGCAGGACCTGACTTATGTGGTTTGTATCTTTAAAAAAAACTGTGTGTCAACATGTTTGCTCTATCAACTTCATCTTCATTTAATTGTGCGTTCATCCGGGGCTGGCATTGTGGGTCAGTCGGAGGTGCCTGCATCAACACCTACAGTCTTTTAGGTGACTAAACACCAGACCAGAGTCTTAGGATGGTGAGAGACCTTTCTCTTTTTCTTACCCCCCTCCCCCATGCCCCATATCACATATCACATATCCCCTCAAGCATAACTCTAGCATGTCGGCTTTTATTAAAGACTGTCACAGCTTCTGATTATGTACCAGTGTTTTTGCACTCGGAATATTGTGTGGGAGACGCAAAGATTTTTTTTTTTTTGAAAAGTGAAAATACTGTCAAGGTATAGGCACAGCTTCAGGACAGCTCTTTAACCAACCGATTTTCAAAGAAAAAGAAAAATGTGGCACCAAAGCAATCTTCAGGGTGAATTGTCGATGAAATACTTTTTGTAGGAGGCTTCGGCTTCAGTGATCTTTACCCAGCTGTAAAGTGAGTGTCGGCAATATTTCAAAAAAAAAAAACAGATCTGATGGTTTGGTGTATTTTTTTCTTGTTTTTTTTTCTGTTTCCAGCGTCTCTTCTCACTTCCCCCCTCCCTCTCTCTCTCTCTCTTCCCGTCTTTTAACTACCTTTCCCCGTTTATGAGGTGATAAACGTAGGTGCGTTCATCTCACCAAACTTTCCGTTGTGCCACACCAAAAAGCCTTTTTTGTGTATCGCACTTTAAAAAAAAAACAGACAGTGGAGATTGCACAACTGTGGCAACACAACCCGAGGCAACTACACTACTCCAAAACAATTTATCAAAAATATAGTGGAGTTCATCCTCGGGTGTCTGCACTAATACAACCAAGTTTTCAAATTAAAAAAATCATTTACCACTCCAACCCACCCCATAAGAGATTCAGAGTAGATTGGGTCACATTATGCACACATACAACGCTAAATACGACCCTATTCCGTATTTTTCTTCTTCTTCAAAACTATTTTAACCATGTGTCCCCTTTTTACAAGGGGAGGGGGGAAGACACCTTCACCCAGTCGTCGCGGTTTCTTCTTTTTGTGTGTCCTTTTTTTTAACGCGTTTTTTTTTGGGGGTAGATGCCTAAGCATGAGAGGCTTAGGTTACATCATTCAAACTTTTCTTTTATTTTTTTGTTAATCTATTGAGGTAGGCCTTTGAATCCCTCGTAACCCCTTTATTGTTATTTGTTTGTTTGTTGAATAATTGTGACCAAGACAGTTGCCACGACACCTGCTCTTGCCCAATTCCCACAGAGTTGATCTTTCGAGAAGCTACCTCTAGACGGAGAAAAGGGGGCATGGTGGTGTGGGATAAGGTTCCAACTGAACAACTTCGCTTATTCGCTGGGTCCCAGTTTCTTGTTTATCTCACAAAAAAATAAAAAAAAAGGTCTCATGTATTTTCATTGTCCCAAACACTCTTCCCTCCAAACCATCCATCCCATTCCAGCTATCGTTGTTAGCCCATCGGCATTTTTTTTTTGTATTTGTTTTACAAAAAAACAACAACACACACACTTTCAAAATGACAAACGCAAGCAACATGCTGACAGTCAGTGTTAAGTTCCATTCCCCCGCTGCGGCGGCAGTGCTTCGTCGTGTTGTCGCGCTTGACTTCCTGCCCGGATTCTCCGTCAACGAACGTGCCTCCAAGGACACCGACGCACGCTCCATCGTCGCTGTCGAGACCGCCAGCTCTGCCGCCGCCGCAGTCTCAAACATCGAAACACGCGAGGAGGAGAGCACCAGGCAGTCCGCCATCTCCGCCACCTCTGCGCTCGCATCCTTGTCCGGAAGCCCTCTCTCCGAGGAGAAGATGGCTGCACTGGAGAAGCTTGTGGACACCGTTACCGACGGCATGATGTCTGCCTTTGTGAAGAAGGACAAGAAGAAGCAGGCGCGTCGTGCCAAGGACAACGCAGCTGAGGACCTTGACGCCTCGAGCACATCGTCCGTCAGCACCGAGAGTGGGTCCGCCTCTTCGCGTCGGTCGTCGTCTGCTCCGTCTCGTGTGCGCACCCCTGCGGCGCGTCCGGTTGCAGTGATCGAGCCGGTTGCCCCAGCGCGTCCCGCAGTGTACCAGGCGCAGAACGGGCTGGGTAAGATGAGGATGCCGCCCTCGATGTCGCCCCTGTCGCACCGCCTCCCCGTGAGCGCGCCCATCGCGATCGTGCCTGTGGGCCAGGAGCAGCGTTCCCGCAAGGCCGCACCCCTGCGTGCATGCTCCTACGCCATCACCCCCGTCTCCTCAAAGCAGCACACCGCACCCACAGCAAAGCTCGTCCTCGGACAGGAGCCCTGGGAGATCGAGGTTGAGGTGAAGCAGTGTGAGTTGGAGCTGAGCCCCGCCTCGACGTCCTTCCTGCGCTGCAAGGGCTTCATCACGTGGTGCCGTGACGACATCAAGGATGAGTGCAAGTGGGGACACACCTGCCGCTACGCACACGTCAGCAGCAAGGCGCTGCGTGACCAGCTGATCCCCGTCATGCCGCCGATTGCACCGCAGATGTGCCCTTCGGACCACCAATGCAAGCAGGTGAACGACCCTGAGCACCAGAGGCAGTACAGGCACACCTGCAGGATCATGAACTGCCCTGATGGTCACGAGGCCTTCCATGGCATTCCGTTCTTCCACCCGGGACAGGTGCAGGCACGTGACGCACCGAGGCGCGAGATCATGCTGTCCCCACAGAGCACCACGTCGTCCTCGCAGTCGAGCTCTGCTGCGAGCTCTGTGTGCGCGAACATGGGCAGTGGTGGTGTCGGGTCGTACACGAACTCGCCCTATGCTGAGGACATTGCGTGCTACGGCAGTGCCAGCGGCGACAGTGTGCACAGTGCCAACAGCGGAGGTGGCAGCGGTCTCTTCACGGGTAACCTCAGCAACAGCCCCTGCCAGTACCCCTACACAAGCGAGATGCGCAACGACACACCCACGTCGTGCGACTTCAACCAGCTCCCGGGCCTGCTTCCCGCCTGGAACATGCCTAACGACCAGTTCGACCAACCCCCTCTGACCACCGCTGATGACAACATGTACGGTGCAACCTACGACACCCAGGGGTACTACTAAAAATAGTCAAACGTCTGAAGCTGCACTAAACAGAATATCAAACCAAAAAAATGGAAAATGTCTTATTGCGAATTTTTGCAGTTTTAAAAAAAGCGGAAAAAAAAGTTGTGGCATCATGAAGTTTTTTGATACCGATTTTTTTCGAACGAAGTTTAAAAAACCCCCCAGAAAACAGCAAGTTATTATTTTAGTGTTTTTTTATTTTTTGTTTTTGTGAAGTACATTTCCGCATTTCCCCAGTCGTACCAGTGTCCTTGAGTCCTGTTCGATATATCAGATTACCTTTGTTTTCCTTTTGTTCTTTTATAAGAACTACCATATTTTTTTGACAACGTGAAACTTTCTGTCTCTCTCTCTCTCTCCTGCCATGTTGTATGAATGAAGCACACTGCAAAATTCTTAACTTAGCGGTCAATTAATAGGAGCGAAAAATTACCCCCTTTTAAAAAAAATCACCTTTTTATTTGTCACTGAAAACCTAGCCCAGTGGCAGCAATATTCAGCCGTTTTTTTTTTTGTTTTTTTTACTTTATTTTTCGTTTATTTCTCTGAAAATTTGTCGAAAGGCAAAATTATTCAGTAACATTTTTTTATTTTGTACAGCACATTTAAAATTAGGGGTAAATCACGTCAACGCAACATTAAAAAAAAACATTTGGTTAGGAAACGAGGTCAAAATCTGGTATTTTTTTTTTTTAAACCCCCCTCCTCCCCCGCTTATCACCCCTCCCTTTACCACGAATGAGTCTGGTGCTTTTTTTTATCCTCCCCTCTCACTTTTACTTTCCTGGTCTCCAATTGCCTGCCATTTTTTTTTTCTTTTTTTCACTTGCATTCATTGTTGCTTTCCTTTTTCCTATAAAAGGAAGGATAAAAACTGGGGTTGATCACATTGTGGGTTTATTATGCAATGTTTTCTTCTGTTTCAGAGAGACATTTTCAGACCCTTTTTCTCTCCCCAAACAAAAAAAACCTGAAAAAGTGTTGGGCGTCCGTTCTAACCTGCTGATAACACAATACAAAAACCATGTTCTCTTTAAAAAAAAACCAACAAAAACCTTGCCTTTTACCCCCCCTTTTTCGTTCTCCCCCTCTGAAAGCCCAGCTCGTTCAAACACCCTCGTTCTCTTCCCCCCCATTAAAACAAAAAATATTACCCCTTTTTTACCTTTTCTTTCTCAAAAAAAAAGAAAGACATTCCTTCCCGAATAATAATATCTCAAGGGGGGAATTTTTTTTGCCATTTTTGTGTATTTTTTTTAAGATGACTAAGCACTAGGTTCATCTTATAATTTTTCTTTTTTGGAGGGGGAGGGAATACCTAATAAGCAATTACTACAGTAAAGTAAATGACTCGATTTGTGTTTTTTACTTTTTTGTAGTTTCACCGTTGCAAACCAATGGTCAAACCACATAGTACAACCTCAAAGCAAATCATGTACTTCACCATAGTAATGGCTTAGGTTGATCTTCCCATTCCTTTTTCTTTTATGTCACTCACCACCACGGATATTTTCTTTTTACCCCTTTAGAATATTTTCTTTGCCAGAGGTGACTAAGCAACGTTCCGCTTAGGTTCATCTTTACAAAAAACCCCCTTTTTTTTTGTATTGACGTCTAAAAGCGACAAACGATTAAAAAATACAGTTTCTTTCTTTCAACAATACCTAAAAAAATGCCAATTTATTTTGTGGGCTTTTCCTCTTTTTTTTATTTTCATTGTTTTTTAAACGTTGCGCACTTAATGCGTCCCTCAAAGAAGGTTCTTTAATTCGCGTTGAACAATCAATCCTTTTACCATCGGACCACTATACCCTACCCTTTTTATCAAGGGATTAAGGTTGTAGTTACGAAGGTTACAAACACAAAAATCAGTATTTTTTATCTCAAAAAAAACAAACAACCATGGTGCCAATGACCTTGATCCCAAAAAAAAGCACCAAACGTGCTACGAAATGGCGGAGGGAGGGTCAAAACAACACCAGTCCACCACGTTATTATTTTTTTCCTTCTCTTTTTCTCTTTTCCTCCCCGCAAAAAGAAATGTTCGTTCCTCCCCCATCATTTTACATTATTTTTTTTAAAGGTCAGACCAGAGAGTTTCCAATTTTTTTCTTTTTTTTTTTTTAAATCAATTCTCTCTGCCACGCTCTATAGAGGATGAGGTGTGTCGTCTGTAAGTATCCTAACCTTCTTCAGGAAGGTGATCACATTGTCTTGTACGAGAACCGAGTCTGTTTCTCTTTGAAGAAAATTTGGCGATTTCTGTCATACCTACGAAACAAAAAAAAGACAAAAAAACAAACGCTGTTTCTTACTTTTTTTTTTTTTGAAAAAAAAATATCTGGGAGTTACGTTCTTGACAGCTAGCAGAGAACGTTCCTTTTTTTTTCTTTTTTTGTTTGTACGATTTCCCCCCCCCAATGTAATCGTAATAGATATGACCCTCCCAACATATTTTTTTTCTTCTTTTCATTTTTTTTGATTTTATAATTTTTTAAAAAATTAGTACAATTCGCAAATAGCTGATATTCTATTACAAAAAATTTAATTTAAAGAACGACAAAAAAAGGCTGTTTTAAAACTTGCGTCAACAGCATTAATGTTGTTGTTGTTTTATTTTTGTTTTTTTATTCAAAAAAACCCTTTACTTTATTCCCCATTACCCTTTCCCCTTCCCCCTTTTTCTTGGCCTCCGTTAAATGGACTGCTTTATTGTATAAATACACCTTTTTTGAAACTGCTGCAGGTTTTTGTGGTGCGGGGGGTGTGTCTGCTACTTGTCAAAAAAGCGCGTCCTTTTTCCCTTTTATTTTATTTTTGTTGTTGTTATTGTTGTTTTTGTTCTCTATTTTTGAGCTTTATTATTTTACTCCTAGGTGAGCATAATTTGACCGCCTCTGCAATTGGATACTCGTTTTAGTGTTGTAGTGTTGTTGCACAGCGAAGTCCATTTTGTTTTTTGTTATTTTTTAGAAAAACTCAAATGTGCCCAAGGGCGCATTCGCCTTTTTCATTGTGTATTTTTTTTGATATTTTTTTTATGAAGGAAAATAATATTGTTTTGCTCGGCTGCAATCCTTTTTATATTGTTTTTCATTTTTTTTTTTTTTTTAGTATATTTTAAACAGGTGTATGTTGCACGTATAGCACGTACTCCCCCTCTCCCCCTTTAAAAATGGTACACAATGGAACACAAAAACCATCTATCGGGAGGGGACAACAAGAAAAAACACAAACAAAAAAAAAAAAAAAAAAAAAAAAAATTCAGCAACCGAAGCAAAACCAAGACCCTGCACAGAAGAACACCGAGAGTGCAAAAAAAAAAAAAACCAAAAAAAATAAAGTGTCTCCCTCTCCCTCTCCTACTCACTCTCCACGCATGGTTCTGACACCCCCGCAAACGCGTTTCCCACCGCACAAACTCGGCCTTCTTCTTGACCCCAAAAAACCGGTTTTTGGGTTGAAATCCCGGATTTTGGATTTTTGGTGGTTTTCACACTTCCTATACTATCAATTTATTGATTATTCATTATGATGAAAATACTCCCTCTTTGCAAGCACAAGCCCCAACACCATTACGTCTCAGGAGAACGCGCTCACGCATACACACCACTCCTCTCCCACTGCTTTTTCGTCTTTTTACCCCTTTTTTTTCTTCTTCTTTGTAACAACTCCTTAGGGGGAGCTTTTTTTCTTTTGCTTTGCGTCTTTTCCGTTTCCCTATCCGGGTTGTTTTTTTTGTCTCTTACGTACCACATAGTACACTTCCAACAATGTCGTTTGCAGACATGTTTACGATGGACGACAGCCGCCAGGTATTCTTTTCTCTCTTATTCTCTTCCCCTCTGTGATAATATTACACATCCCTCTGCCACTTTGTTTTATTACCTTAGCTGGGGGGGGATTCGATACCCCCCGCGGAGAATTGGTGCCTCTGTGTGCGATGCATGGTGAGGCGTTTTGCACTTTCAACGTCTTCATGTTTTTATTAAAATCTTGTAGTAAGCTAACTATATTGGTGTGGCTGACGACCCCAAAATAGCAGAAGATAGCACTTTATAGCACTTTTTCGCACCCCTTTCAGCCACACCATGTATCCCTTTTTAAAAATTATTTCCCTTTTTCTCTTTCAGGCGGAGATCAACGACTTTATCAACGAAGTAAAGAGCGAGAACACACATACCGCTGACCACGTGTTTGATGTTGATGCGATTGAAGCCTTTGTGGGGCAGGTCTTGACGGACCATAAAAAGGCGAGCGGTCCTAAGCCTCCTGCTGGCTTGGGGATGGATGAGTTGTTTGCGTCTCCGTTTATGGACAGCGACAATGACAGCGATAGTGACAGTACCAGTATCAGCTCTAGCACGCTCCCGTCGTCACCCCGTTCGTCTCTGCCACCACGTGGCAGCACTGACGGACAGACCCCACGCAGCAACCTCTCACGCACCCCGCGCAACAACCAACAGCGTGCTGGCTACCCCTCCCTCCCCCCGCTCCCCTTCTCCAACGGCGCGCAACTCCCGTATGGCGGGACGTCGCCCAATTCTGCGAGGAACTCTGCTAGAGGGAGTGTCTGCGATTCACGCCTTATGGGGAAGGTGAAGGTGTTCATCAGCATGCACGGATGCCCGCTGCTGAAGTCGATGCTGATGAGCTGCGACATGGACTTTGACCAGTTTATGCAAAAAATTGAGCAGAAACTATGCGAACCGGACCTGCGGGTGTACTACGAGGAGGATGGTGATAAGGTGGAGATTGACGATGATGACTCTGTGGCTCTGTTTTTCACACGTCGTCATGAGGGCCCGGACATCAAGTTGAAGCTTATTGCGTTCCCTGCCGAGATCGTCAACAGCCGCGTCGCCCGCGCATTCCAAACCGAAAGCGGTTCCATGACAAGCCGTTCCTTCGCCCCCACCTCCGCCAGAGGAGAACCCCGCACCAAAGGAAACTGGCAACGCACAATGGGCTCCCTCGACAGCTACCGTCCCTCACCAAGAGGAACCAGGTTTTGAGAGCGGCTTTTTTTGATAAATGTGATGAAAAAAAATGGGGGAATTTCTGAATTCAACTCCTATGTGTATACAAAGGGGGAGGGGGGCCTAAGTTTTTTTGAATGCGAAAAAAAAGAAAATGGGGAAAAAAAAACAAGAATTTGCGAAAGAACAAAGCATACTTCACTACAACCAGGGAGTTGCCATATATTTTTTTATATATTTTTATCAAATATTTTTTTTCTTCTTCTTTTATTCTGAACGAACCACATCTGTTGTCCAACAGTATGGAGGGGAAAATGCAAAAAAAAGGTAACCCAATAGGAATGGTTTGCACTGATGGCAACTACACGATTCCAACAATTTTTTCAAAAAAAAAAAAAAAACAATCGAACACAGTACAGCCAAGTTTTCAAAATAAATGAATTTGAAATTCTCTAGCCGTCAGGGCATATTTAAACCCCGCCTTCGGGGGGCGGCTCTGTGTTCAGAACCCTATCTCTCTCTCTTAAACAAGTTGTTGTCGAGACAACACAAAAAATTGACCGTGGAGATTGCACAAACTGTGGCAACACAACCCCGAGGCAACTACACTACTCCAAACAATTTATCAAAAAAAAAAATAGTGGAGCACACTCTAGGGTGGCTACACTAATACAACCAAGTTTTCAACAAAAAAAAGAAACAAAAAAAAAAAACTCCCTCCAGTTTCTCGCCGTGGAGAATGGCGTACTGGGGAGGCATCAGAAAGAGAATTACTTTGGTAAAACCCTTCAAGTTCATTTCAATAAGAGTGGTTTGGACACAGCAAAGTCAAACAGTGTGTGTGTGTGTGTGTGTGTGCCTATCAGCCACACAACGAAACCCAATGAAATGCGATTAGTCTTTTCGCTGTTACGTTCCCTTCTTTATTTTTTGGAAACGGTGGCAATAATAATTAGCACCCATTCCCTATAAGGATACCAGACAGCATGGAAAAAAAAAAAAAAACGCCTGATTTTGAAGTCAATTTGTAGGATTCATCTTAAACCAGGTAAGGGGTTTGTCAACCTTTGTGGAAAGAACCAACTCCCTCATCGCCATACAAGGCAATGTGTCATGAGGCAACTAAAGCAAAAAAAAAAAGAAGGAAATTTGCGAGATACTTTTTTCCCCCTGTTTTTTTTTTCTTTGTACTTTCTCTTTTTTTTGATTTGAAGGGGGTACAATGAAACTAATGTTTTTTTCTTGATTTTGTTTTTTTTTTTTTGTGTTTTCATTTGGGGCTGGCATCGTAGGGTCAGTCAGGAGGGTGTGCCTGCATCAATACCTACCGTAAATGAAGTATACATGGACCGTAAAATATTTTTTTTTTTGGAGAGGGGGTGTGGGTATGCTTTGGTCGCCCATTTCCCTTTCTCCCTCTCTTGCCCCCCTCATCCCACCCCCCGAGCAAACCCAGAAGTGAGCATTTGCTGAAAGCCCTTTTTGTTACGGTAATTTTTTTTTTTCTGTTACAAAATTTGTCGAATGGTAAAAAAAAAAAGGTTGATTCCAATGAAACGAAAAAGAACAAAAAAGCCACTACCCGGTGGTGACTGCCCAATTTTAGATCAGAGGCCTGGCTTTATTTTTTTATTTTTTTTGAAATGATTTTTTTTTATGTCTTCTGACTGTCTGCCCAGCACGCGCTTCTAACCTGAGAAGCTAAACCCAAACAGATTACCAAAAAAAAAAAAAGAAAACAGTGTCCCTACAAGAGTGAGACGACTCAGTAGAGACCACTAGAAAAAAAAAGTGGAGATTGCACTATGGCAACACAACCCCGAGGCAACTACACTACTCCAAACAATTTATGAAAAAAATAAAAAAACGCTCATCTGCGGTGACGTAAAAATGTTTAGTATAGTTGAGCACACTCTAGGGTGGCTACACTGATACTACAACCAAGTTTTCAAACAACAGTTAGCAAAAGGGTACATTTTTTTTTGCACCCTCTTTGCATTCTTTTTTTGTTTCGTAAAGAAAAAGAATGTATATGAAGTAATAAACAACACCAGTTCTTTTAACCTCCCCCCAACCCCTACCACGTTCACCTCTCTTCCCCCAGAAGTCTCTCTCTCTCTCTCTCTCTCCCCCACACCCCCGACCTTGCCGCTAACATATGTCTCACGTCTTGATAAAGTTTTCTATCTTTTTTTTTTTAAAGGAAATGTGGAGAAAAGTGTGCAAAAGATGACACGTTCCCAATATTATTTTTGTCGTGCCAAGTTCTTCTAAGATGAGAGAGGCTTAGGTTCATCTTATAAGATGCTGTTTTTCTCTTCTCTCTGCAAAGAAGAACAAAAAAAAATACGCAAAATGCAAACCAGTAATTTTTTTTTAAAAAGGGTGTTTTCTTTTGAGGACAATCGAGGATAACGTCACTAATGGAATCAAAATGTACACCAGAAAAAGGAAAAAAAATGTGACCTTGCCTAGGTGATAGCCTAGTGCATAAGAGTGGTCATGTTGCCCCACATACCCATTTCCTCTCTCTTACTGTTATTGATATTAAAACACAACACAACTAACATTTTTTGCGAAATTACTCGCATTTCACTTATTCACTGTTTATGATGTAAACAAACAGAACATCTCTCACTTAAGGAGGATAAGCTGGGCTTAGGCTGGTCGTTACCAACCTTTTCACTCATTGTTTGTTCCCGCCTGTATTAGCGTTTATTTTTTTCTCAATCCATATTAAAAAAAAACATTTTGTGTTGTTTTGATCCCGGATAACATATCCAGGAGTAGTTCTGTTTATATTTCTTCGTTGTTTTGCATTAAAAATAACGTTTCATTTTTTGTTCTGTTATTTTTTTGTTTTTCTTCAAGGGCAACTGTTATGCACAGAACCCCCATCTACAAAAAAACACTACCATTTATTATTTCTTAAAATTGTACCATGAAAACCTCCTCCTCATTAAGCAATAACCGGAACCTATTAAAGGTATAACGGGGCGATGGGGCGGGAAATTCGGGTGTCAAAAAAAAAAATTTGGTGGATTTTTCTACCCTTTCTTGCCATATATTTTTGAGATATTTTTGAGACAGACCCTGGTTACCCAAAGAGGTTGGGTAAGGGGATCGATCCAAAAACACTCCATGATACGAACCTTTTTCACATTACCATGTGTGGGCAGCTCCTTGCGCTTGACCCGGTTCTTTCATCATGTTTTTTTGACATATTTTAAGCCACATTTTGTTATTCTTGCTCAGGGAACTAACAAGGGGACACTTAATCTGACTCGCCTAATATGAGAGCCCCTGCTTGGGGGGCCTCGTGGTGATAACAAAACTGTTTCCTTTGTATTCGCAAAATAAAAAAAAAGTACAACAACCGACAATGATTTCCACTTAATTCGATGATTTTTGTTTTATTTTTTGCTTTTCCCCCGACAAAAAGTAAGGGTTATTAACGAACTGCACTGCTTTGTGACCGCATGCAAAATAAAGGTCCGAGGTGGCTTCTTTTGTAGTTTTTTTTTTTTTGCCTTTTTTTAAATTTCTGAACTGATACTTGAAAGAGATGTGCTATATGGGTAGGAAAAGTAACTTCTTACCCCGGCTATCCCCCTCTGGTTTGCATCGTATTTTGTTTAGACATGTGTATGTAATGCACGAGGTTCTAGTCCTCTGTGGACTCTTTTAAAGAAGAGTTTTATTTCAAGACAGTTTCATGCTTGAAATATGAGGAGCCGTGTACGGTGCCGTGTGTTATCAGCTAACTCCTTGCAAAAAAAAAAAAAAAACACTCAGTCACTACAGACCGTGCACGCACTCCAGGAAAAAAGTAATGGAGCTCATGGTGTCTGCACCAATACGACCAAATTTTCAACAAAAAAAAAAAAATAGAGACAAAAGGCGGAGATGGAAAACAGAAAAAAACAGTGTAGATTGCACAAACTGTGGCAACACAACCGAGGCAACTACACTACTCCAAACAATTTATCAAAAAAATAGAGAGACAAAACCCCTACCCATACCCACCCTTAATACCCCCTACCCCCTTCAACTTCCATAAACAAAAGAGACAAAGCAAACGAGAGGCTTAGGTTGCATCTTTTCGAAATTCAAAAAAAAACTTTCTTTTTTTTTTGTTCGAAGTCCTCTTTTCATGTTAAAAAAAATTTTTATTGAGCATTTTGAAAGAACCAAAAATAAGGGAGATAATGTGAAGCTTTTTTCTTAGTGTGGTAACTACACTTACTTGATTTCGTTGCTGTTTCACATTTTTTTCTTCAAAAAAACCAAACAATCCTATCATGCCCCTTCATGGTCTCCCCGTTAAGTCGGGAGCAAATCAGGCCCCAATAGTGTACCCTTAGTTGTTGTTTTTTTAACGATAGTATACAAGTGTAGGCAGGCAGGTTTAGTGCTGGACACATTTTGTTAAATAAAACATTGGAATAACGTTGGGTTCCGCCTCTGAACCTACCCACACGGTGCTGTTCTCGTGAGTGGCAAAAAGCGAAAGTGAGGGCTGCTAGTGGGGTGTGGCTCAACTGCGCTTATTCCAAGAATTTAGCAAGAAAAAAAAGATCAGTGTGGACTGCATGGCAGCTACACTACTCCAACAATTTTTTTTAAAAAAACTGCTAAGTAAAAGCACGTTTCTCTCCCCCCTCCTCCCCCATCCCTTCAACTCACCTTGGCTCAGTAAGGACTGTACACCAAATAGGGCAACGCTCACAAACCCCTCTCCCCCCTCCTCACCTTTTCCCGCAGGTGACTAAGACTGTAGGGCTTAGGTTCATCTTTGCGAACTTTTCTTTTTTTTCAAAAAAAAAGTGTAACAACAAAATGGGGTCCAGAAATTTTCTGTGAACAATGGGGATGCGGGATTTTTTTTTTAGATAGCCCCTGTTTTTGGGGGAGAACTAAGGAAAATATGAACAAAAAAACTTGACGATGTTGCTACTGTACCGAAAGGAAAATGCATTTTTTTTAGAGAGAAAGCGGGGTGAATTGTAATATTTTACGGTGTGTTGGTTACCCTTGACACTCCCCCACAAGATGGAGGACCATGGTGTCAAAAGCCTTTTCTTCAAACCAATATATTTCGACTTTTAAAAAAGTGTCAAAACCCCACACAATCACGGTTCTTTTTCAGAGGGGTGTGCACAGGGAGACACCGTCATCTTTCAAAATTTCCTTCCACATCTTTTTTTCTCGGGTCTTGTTTTTTTTTTCTTTTTTTTTTATGAAACATTTCTTGTGCACGTATGCTTTTCCCAAGAAAATGCGCTGACTAAGTTACGTTCTGTAAGAGATGTACTGAGGCGAACAAAAAGGAGGGGCTCATTCATCTTTACCCCTTCTTTTGGTGAACAAATTGGTGACTACGCACCATCGTATGGGTTATCTTAATCTTTCTCTTTCGTTCCCTTTTCCCCGGGTGTTCTGCATACATGGTAGTTTGTCCGACTCTGCCATACTTTTTGAAAATGCCAAATTTTGACTGTTTTCCTGACTTTTTCTTTTCAGAAGAACTTCTGGTCACGCAACACTGTTCACAAGAAGGCTTTGTATTTCAACTTTCTTTCTTTACTGTAGGCCGCAGGGTACTTTTGTGCTTTTATCCGGGCTGGCATGGTACAGTGGGTCAGTCGGAGGTGCCTGCATCAACAACTACAGTTTCTTTTATTACCCTGACAACAAACTTGTAGAAGCCAGCGCAGCTGAAGCTGTGCGATAACGAATATGATAAGGTGACTAAGCACGAGAGGCTTAGGATCATCTTACAAACTTTTCTTTATTTCTGGTCTGACACTCTGTGTTTCCTCGTACGAGTGAACACGGTTGGTGCAGACATCAAGCCGACTGCCTCCCATGTTTTGGAAAGGACATGGCATGGGGGTTTCTGCCTTCTTTTGACAGAAACGATTATCCTCTGAGATACTTCTTCTCATTATTTTTTTGCAAGCACGTCTGTTTTTTTTTAGGTGACTATGCACACAAGGCTTAGGTTCATCTGATGATTTTTTTTCAAAAAAACCCTCCCTCTTTTATTCGCCCTAGCGTGTTGTTCTCCCTCTGCCCCAGAACCAAAACTTTGCCCAGACCTGTTGCTAAACAGTATTATAAGCCGGGATGATCGGGCTCTTTTCAGATCGAACGATTGGAATAGTGTGTGAGCTCGTAAAGGTAGTGAATTTTACAAATCTGTGCAAAATTTCCCGTAAAAATTGGTACCCCAGAAATAAAAAAAAATACCACGCAACAACTACGCAAAATGGGGTCGTCAGGAGCACCAAAAAATGAAAAATACCTTTAATTTCCCGTAAAAAAAAAAAAAGAAAATGACATCTTCCCCGATTTCCTTATTCCTCAACCCGAGTTAGCAACAGGTCTGACTTTGCCTTGTGTTTTATTGTTTCCTTTTTTTCTTCCGCCCTTCTTTTTTTTTCAGTGTGTTCTGTTGTTGAATGAAAGAGAGTTCATCTGTTGCATTTAAAAAACAAATATCGATATTCTCTCCTCTCACTCTGTTTATTCTTTTCACTTTCAACGCCACACCTTTTTTGTTCTTTTGGAGCTATTTCTTTTTACCAGCTCTTTTCTTCAAACAGGCTGAGGAAAATGAATGCCTTTTTTTACAGTTTCTCCTCGCAAACAACGATGGAGGGTTCGACAAACCCCCCTTCAGATCAGTGCTCACGCTTAGAGGCGTTTTTTTGTGCACACAAAACAAAACTCCACTCTTTCGTTTCTTTCTTTTCTTTTCTTTTTTTTTTTCGATAACTCTCTCTCTCGTTTCAGCTCGTTGTTTATATACCCCGCGTGGGGTTTTTTAGTTATATTTTTTTCGAAAATAAAGAAAAAAAAGAAAATACTTTCAAAAAAGAGAACGAAAATACGTAGGTTTCAAAAGTCCACGCTATCTCATCATTGCCACACTCTCAGTGATGAGGTGGACGGTGTACAAGCTTCCCAGCCTTCGGGGGGGTGGCAATACAGAACTCACCCCCCCTCGAGGGTGGGCGTGGAAAACGAACAAGAACAAAACACCTCCCCCCAAAAAAAAGCAAAAAAAACAAAACGAGCACAAAGCAAAAACAAAAAAAATCTTCACAAAGACCCATTCCACCATCCCTCAAGCTCAAGGGTCAGCGATTGTCGATGCAACAAAATAAAAACAAAAAAAAAATCAGACACATCACTAAACCTGCCGACTTTCTTTTATTTGGGAAGGTGACAACAACAAAAAAACACACACTCACACGAGGAATCATCTTATCAGCTTTTCTCTCTCTCTCTCTCTCTCTCTTTTTGCCTTTTCTTTTTCCCCCTGATCTGGCTGCCTCCTGTGATACTTTCCGAGGGGATTTTTTTTGTTTTTCCTCTTTTCAGTTTTTCCTCTCTTCTGTCCCCTTTTTTATAATCTGCTCATGTTTTCGCGCAAGAAGACAAACACAGCAGTCCAAATAACTTGGCGGCCAAATAAGTTAGGCGGATTTGCGGGTTTTGGGGTAATTTGGCGACTTTTTCTTTTGGACACCAAAACACATTTAGACTACTGCACTTGAAGATGTCATTGTAACAGCTAACAGAGAAAACCCAGCAAGACCTTCAGGAGAGAGACCATTTTCCTATTTTAAAATGTGGTTTCTTATCTTTCAAGACTTGTTGTTTTTTTTTCTTTCTTCTCAAAAAAAAAAAAGTTTGGGTACATTTAGTGCACCCTATTATACCATCTATTCAGTAGAATAGTTAGTATATGAAACAACTTTCTTCTCTCTTTGTTGTTACTAAGTTGGTGTTGTTCATCTTAGCAATTTTTATTCTCTTTATTTTTCTCCCCCAACTGCAACACTCCGAGGTTCGCTAAAACCCACGGAGTGTCAGTGCTGTGCGTCCCAGAGGGCGTTTTGCACTATTTTTTTTTTTTTTTTTGTCTTTTCCCATCACATATCCTCCTTCCGAGAAAACGATAACTGAGCCAAGTAGTTCTTCCTCCAACCAATATTTCAAAACCGTTTTGAATAATTGAGAACAGCTCTGTTTTACTTTCCGGTTTTTCTTCTTTTTTTTTTTTGCGGAGTGTCAATGCTCTGGCGTTTGCACTTATCAACTTCACTTTTTTTTTTTAAAAGATGACATAAGTAAGACTCTCGACTATGACTTAGTATCATCAGACCTTTTCTTTTGCCCCTCTTATTTTCTTCCGCTGCATTTCTTTTACCATGCTCACCCACATGAGCGCAACACTAAAAAGAACGGAAGAACACAATATAAGGGCCTCTTTCTTTCTCTCTTAAAAATGCGAAGATTGAATTCGCACCAAAACAAAGCAAGGTGTTTTAAAAAAAACCCCTGTTTTACGAGAATAATGTCGTGCTCTGTTCAGACTCGACTATTCTCTGACACAGGGAGAAAAACCCGAACCGCGAAGGCTCACAACAGCCAAAACCTATCTCTCCCCGGTTGGAAAAAAAAAACGTGGATTGCCCGTTCGCGGGGGGTACACGTTGTCAAAGTTTTCAAAAAAAAAAAGAAAAAGGAAAATGTGCAGACTGAAAGGCAGCTACACTAAAACAGATTATCGAAAAAAAATCAAAACAAATCTTATTTACCATTTATAGACTCTTAGAGAGAGGTAGATCTGTTTTTCTTCTTTGCAGAATACAGAAAAATAATGCGAGTTTTGCGGAATACAGTAAAAAAAAAAATATTAAACAAAATACTGGCAAGGGGGCCGGAGGAGAAACTCAACTGATAACTCCGAACACCATTTTATTTACGTTTTTTTTTTTTTTTTTTTTTTTTTTTTTTTTTGTTTTTTTGCGTTAAATTTTATGTGACTAAGCACAGAGAAGCTTGGGTTCATAACCTCTTTTTTTCTTCTTTTTTCATCCGGCACATTGGAGCAAAAACAGGAGAGAGAGAGATGGGTGGGAGGATGGGTACTGTGTACCCAAAAAAAAAAGGAGAGCTGAAAAACCGCGAGAAAAAGTAAATAGAAAGATACGCTCTCCAGCTTTACCCCTTCACACACAAAATCTCCTTCTTTCATTTCTCACAAGAATAAAGCATGTTCTTTGTCACCATTTTCCCCAAGCTTGCCCTCACCCCCCCCCCTCGTCTTTCCCTGCCTTTTGGCGGATTTTATGAATTCACCCCATATTCTTTTTTTTCAAAAAAAAAACTTCCTTCTTTGAAATCAAAACACAGTACAAAAACAAGCTATTTCTCCCTCCCCTGGTTTTCCTTCCCTTTTTCTTATGACCCTCCCTGATATCTCAAAAATCTGATAATTTTTTTTCCAAGACAGCCGCTCTTGAATTCGTTCCGAATTACTTGATATTCTTTTCAACACAACATAACACAACACCATTTTTTCTACAGTACACACAACGGCAAAAAGAGGATTTAAGAGAAAAATACTTTTACAATGCCTGTCGACCCGGAACTTCTGATGATGAAGC
Organism: Rhynchopus sp. YZ270_cl-10; assembly: GCA_964035575.1. Classification (NCBI taxonomy): domain Eukaryota; phylum Euglenozoa; class Diplonemea; order Diplonemida; family Diplonemidae; genus Rhynchopus; species Rhynchopus sp. YZ270_cl-10. The sequence goes on from OZ037901.1 coordinate 622,096, forward strand.
TGAAGGACCAGGTGGAGTTTTATTTTTCAGCACGGAATCTGCAGGCGGACAGCTATCTTTTGGGGAAGATGGATAACAAGCTGAGGGTGCATATTGATGTGGTGGCAAGCTTTCAGAGGGTGAAGGACTTGACCGTGTCGCGGGAGCTGCTGCTGAAGGCATTGAAGGAGTCGCCGAACCTGACAGTGGTAGAGGAGGGCGGCGAGACGCTCATTGCGCCTGTCAACATCCGCCCTGCCCTCCGCACAACTCTCATTCTCCGCGACCTCCCAGAGGACTGCACAGACGACACCGTCAAGGCGCTCTTCGACACCGCCCCGATCAGCATCTCCAAGCAGCCGAACAACTTCCGCTACGTCACCTTCGAGACAGAAGAGCAGGTATGCTTAATTGACGTTTTATTGACCACCTGCTTTTCACTCATATTTGTGGCCGTACCAAAATTTGGGTCAAAATCAGGTGGATTGGTGACCAGAGGAGGTTTAAATTGAACTTATTAACTTACCACATCCGTCGTACCACAGGCTGCAGCGATGCACAAGGCTGTTGGGGAGAAGAAGATTGGCGACAAATGGGTGAAGGCCCGTGTCAAGAACGAGTCGCTGAGCGTCAACATGCTTGTTGCAAAGCACCACGCGGTATGCAAAACATAGAAGAAAACAACGTCTCTATTGGGTGACGCTAGGCTTAGGTTCATCTTATTTTTCTTTTTTTGCACTCCCTTATTCCACCCCCCCCTCAGGCAGAAGTGTTCCAACAGGACTTCCCCGGCGGCCCGACGAATGACTCGTTCTCTATGTACTGTATGCGTCCCTCTCCTAGCCTCTTCCTCTCTCCCGAGAGGGGTCGTGTACTTTCTCCTACCTTCCCTTTTTTTGTGCCATTTTAATTTTTTTTGGTCCACCCTTTTCACCTTTGCCCCCAACAGCGGATCCCTCCTATGGCATGTACATGCAGCAGTCGCCGTATGGCCCACCAGCACCCCCACCGATGCCGATGTGGTACGAAGGAAAGGGCTACCCTGGACACGCCGAGCACGGCAAGAAGGGAGGCTTCAAGAAGGGGGGCGGCAAGGGTGGTAAGAAGGGGAAGGGATACTACGCACAGCAGTCGCACCAGACTCCACCGGCAAAGCCGTCGACCCCGCAGTTCACGGCAGAAGACTTCCCGACGCTGGTAGAGGCAAGCGGGCTTTACGAGAAGGGTATGTATTCTGTCACAAATGACTCAGAAAAAAACATCAATAAAACCCTAACAGAGGTGATCCGATGGGGTAAGGAGGATGTGATCCGCATCCTCGGTGGGTTCACCCGTGAGATGGAGAAGGGTCGCGATGGTCTGAAGGGGCTGAACATCAAGCTCCCTGCCACGGAAGCGTGCTGCGCGGTGCTTGCGGAGCCGAACTACACGATTGCACTGACACGACCGGTGCAGAAGCAGTCCACAGCGATTGTGGACGCTGTGAAGAAGGGTATCAAGAAGCCGGCGACGAAGCCTGCCGAAAAGGAGGAGAAGGACAAACCCAAGCCCAAGCCCACAGAGGCCAAGGCCAAGACACCCGAGCAGACCCCCGCCGCACAGCCGCAGGAAGAGGAGGACACAGCAACACCCTCACCCGACTCACCCTCGAAGAAGAAGATGACGTGGGCAGACGCCATTGTCACCGTCAACGACGTCAAGGTGCCGCAGCCGTACCTGCAGGTGTGTAGCCCTTTAACATTACAACAGACTTTATTACGTTATTACCAACGGCTTTGCCAAATACTCTGTCCACAATAATGCATCCGGCAACTTGCGCATGCATACCAACCTATGCAACCTTGAGCATTCCACATCCCCAAACCACCTCCACAGTACCGTGCCGGCATCGCAGGCAACACCGTGATCGCACAAGGCGGGTCTACACAAAAAACTGAGAAGGAAAAGAAGGACGACTCCACGAAGGCTGCACCCGGTGCACGCAAGGAGGGACGCGGGAAGGGGGGGCGTGGCAGAGGCGAAACCGAGGGGCGTGGGAAGGGCCGTGGTGGTGGTAAGGGGGCAAAGGGGGACGGTGAAAAGGGCGCACGCAAGGGCAAGAAGGAGGGTGGCAAGAAGGGGGACACAGCGCCACAGACAGAGCAGGCGCCTGTTGTCCTCCCTACCCCTCAGCCACGCGAGGTGACCCCACCCCCTGCGAACAGCTGGGCTGCCGTGGCCATGGGCCTCGCTGAGAAGAAGAAGGCAGCCGCAGCTAAGGTCGCTACCCCCACTCCAGCAGCGAAGTAAATCTCTTTTTGAGGTAAAAAAAAATAATGGGAAAAGAGGTCAGAGGATTTCCGTAATGATTTTAAAAGCCCAAAAAAAAAATTTTTAAAGGAAAGTGAAATGAACAAAAGTGCCCAAAAAAATTACTCCCCCCAACAGTTTTTTTTTTCTCTCCAAAATAAAGAAAAAGGAAGGTGTACTAACAAAAAAAAAAAAAATTAAAGGGGTGTTTGGTGCTCGTGAATAACGTATATTTCATTTGAAGGTACAGCGAAATGGCGGCGGTCCGCGAGCACCAATGTTGTGATTTGGAGGGCGAGTTACGCTGATTTCGTTTTTTGATTTTTTTTTTTTTCTCTCTTTTTTTATCTAGATGTGTGTACAAGAACTGTACAGTCATCTGTCAATGGGTTCTTTTTCTCCCCTCCTTCTCCCCCAGTCCCGTATCGACGCCCCCCCGTCTCGTTATTTCCTTCGGGGAAATTTTTTTTTTTTTTTTGTTTTGTTTTATTCTGTCCTGCGTCTGTTGTTTGCAACGGTGTATGCAACTCAAACATCCCCCCTTGTTTTCCCTCTCTTCTTCTCACGCAAAAGTGTTCCCCCTTCTTGGCCTACCCCGAACATGAAGGAATTCACGTTATGAAAAATGGCGTTAAAAAATACAAAAGGCTATGTCCAGAAACAAGCTTCGAAATATTTCGCGCAAATAGGTCCCTCAATTGGTAGGAATCTTCAGGGGGGCGAATGCTAAATTGGGCCCCCCATTTTTTTTTTTTGATTCCATGAACGTTTCAAAAAAAAAAAATAAACATTAGAAAAAAAATGGTTGTTCTGTTGTTGTATTCCTGATGCAAAATAAAAACAAAACAAAAAAACACCAAAAAAGGTATTGGACAGGTTACAGCACATACTGTTACAATTTTTTTAAAATTTTCAACAAAAAAAAAAAGGTACGTATACTCCGGTAGTGGGGTTTTAAATAATAGTATAGTAGAGCACACTCTAGGGTGGCTACACTATTACAACCAAGTTTTCAATAAAAATAATCTTGAGAGCGTTTTCTGGAAAAAAAAGACTGTTCCGTTATGGCAGCTGCACCCCCAAAGAGATGGTCAAAGAAAAAATGATACTCGCACATCTTCCCCCCAATTCTCAAAAAAAAAAGGGGGAGGAAGTTCCATTTTCCCACATCCCCTTGTTGTTTCTCTTTAAAAGAAAGGACGAACTTTTCTTCCCTTATTTCCTCCCTTTGACCTGACCCCGAATACCCCTGTTACATACTTAAGCTGTATTTTTTTTTTGATGTGATACTGAGGATCACTGTTTGGTTTTGATTTATTTCTTTTGGTGACTAAGCACAGAGAGCGCTTAGATTCATCTTTACCAGCGTTTTTTTTTTCTTTTCTTTTCCTTTTTTTTTTTTTTTTTTTGAAATTTTCTTTTTGAATTTTGAAAGACTTAGTGAGCCCCTTTTGGGGCTTTCAGTTCAATTCTTTTCAAAATAAAACCACTTTCTTCTGTTTATCTCCTGTAGAGCGATTTTTTTTTTTTTTTTTGCTTCTCCATTCCAAAGAAAATGGAAAGGAATTTGTAATGGAAAAGACTGCTTTGAACCACAGTATTCCAACCATTTTCTTTGTCAGATGTAAACCACGAAATGTAGGACTTTGCATGGTGCTGGGTGTACACCCCACGGTGTACCCGGTCATGCACCAAAGATACACTGTTCACGAGAGGGCTTTGTATTTCAAGTCAATTTTTTTTTTTTTGTGTAGACCACAACAAAGGGGAGTGTACGTCCCTCCCTCCCTCTTTATTTTCTTAGCTAACTATTACGAACGAAACCAGCAAAAAGGGAGGGGGGAGAAAATGGGGAGGTGGAAGGAGGAAAAAAATCACATTTCAAAAAAAAAAAGAAATGTGCTCTTTCCTACCTCTCTGTTTTTTTCTCTCCTCCAGTTTAAATAGATGGTTTCTGTTGATTCTTTTTTTTGGTTCTCCTTTTAAAAGATGTGTGCAAAACGGTGCATTCATATATGATTTTGTTGTGTTGGTGCTACGGGACAACTGCCCAGGACGTGTCAAGGACATGTCAATATAGGCCCCCTCTGGAACACCATGTGTATGTTTCTTTTTTTTTGAATAGCTGTTTACATATTAGCGGGTTTGGCTTCTCTGATGAAACGCCGGAAGAGATACACACAGAGAGAAAGAGAGAGTAAAATATCGAGATAGTGTGAAGGGAGGAAAAAAGATTGTTTGGATAGTGAAATATGCGAAATATAGTGTTCTAAAAGCCATCCCCCCCAAAAAAAAAACAAAAGATGGTAGTGGCGTGTGTGTGTCCAGATATTATAAAACAAACAAAAAAAAATTTGCGTCTTTTTACAAAAAAAATCTGTTGGAGAAGTTGGACTGCCTGAGTCTTGGAGCACCGCCACCCATCCACCACATCCCTTACGTCCCCATGCCCCAATTTTGTTAAAGTGATATTTGATGCTGTGATTGGAAGAAGAAGAAAAAATAGGGCTTCTTTTGTTTTATCTCCTCTCCTCTCCTCTTGGTGTGACTGAATGGGGGTGAGAAAAAGTGTGATACGAGCAGTGTTATTCACCCAAGCCCACCAATATTTTTTGAAAAATATCCCAACATCTTCCGCAGTCGACTTCATCATGGGTGCGCCCTTTTCATCGTATATTTGCACTCCTTTGAGACTCCTCTCCTCTCCTCCTTCATTCTTTTCTACAGCGACACACCCCACCCCACCCCTCCCCTTTAACACCACCACCCCTTTCACTCTCCCCCTATAACCTTCCCCCCCCTTTTCCCCAATAAAATGCCGAAGAAGAAGAAGGGTCCAGACCCAGCCGCATTGCAGGCTGAGCTGAAGGAGGTAGAGAAGCTCACCCGAGAGCACTACCTCAGTTTGTATCGGAGGGAGCACTCGAAGAGCGCGGGGCATCGAACTGCGCATAAGGATAAGGGGAAGGTTGCAGGGTTTGAGCCGCAACCGCAGCCGGAGATTGCGAAGGAGAACTTGGATAGATTGATTGTACGGCGGAACTACCGGGCTGCTTGGGAAGATGGTGGTGACGATGATGCGCAAGGGTACGTAGTCAACGACGACCCGGATGGTGTTGCGCAACAAGAATACATTCGGTCTGTCCAGCACGACGTCTCCGAGGCACTCTACCACGTTACCTCAGCGGTAGATGGGCTTCAAGGAAAAGCTGAGCTAGAAGTTACCGAAGACGAGATAGACTCGATCACAGAAGCAGTCGACAGCGAGCACATCGCCGAATCAACGAGAGTGCTCAACGAAATACCCCACCAGATCTTCGTCCGCTCCACAGAGCCAATCGATATGTTCGAAACCATCCAAGCACTCTACCAACGAAAAAAATGCGGCATTCTCGAAGAGCTGGCACGCAACCTGAATGTCTCCTATGGGAGGCTCACCGTTGTTTCTATGGCCCTCGCCTGCAAGTATCTGCCACTTCATCCATCCAGAACTTTTGTGGAGTTGTTGGTAATGTATCTCTACACGTGCGACCCAGTCCATCTTGATAAGATCCTAGGATTTTGGTCAGGCAGCGCACCCCCTGAGGGGTATACCGCGAAGTCACCCAGTATCAGCACCTTAGTGACGGAGATGCTGTGTGATCGGAACCTGAAGGTGATGGGGGAGTGGATCTGCTTTATGGCGGTGCTGGCGTCGTGCACGGCGCAGCTTCCTGCCGAGAAGCGTGGCCGCACGCTGTACTGCGGTGTGCACACCGCCTCTGCGGACCTAGCTACTGTTGCTAAGAATGCGAAAACCGAGGATATCCAGTACTGGCCCTGCTTTGCGTCGTGCTCGCTTGACCTGGAGATTTCTGCGAAGCAAAACCCTAGCCTGGTCTTCATCCTCCGCGGAGTAACGCACGGCATCGATCTCACCCACTGCACCCAAAACTCCGACGATTCTGAAGTAATAATATCGCCGTTCTCCGTTCTCCGTGTTAAGGCAAAGATCGACAGCAAAAAGATCGAGTTGGAGCAGCTGGGCACTGCGTTGGAGGGAGACCTCGGGGACATTCCGTTGATTCATCGAAAAGAGTGGGGGGTGTTTATGCAGGAGGTGCGTGATACTGGGAGGCGTGAGTTTGGTGAGCAGAAGATTCTTCAGCAGTACCAGCTTGCAACGAGGCGGAGTGTGCGGCACAAAAAGACGTTGCAGCAGCTGTCGCAGCTCATCACGCAGGCAGAGAGCGAGCAGGATGCGCTCACAGCGGCAGCAGCGGACAAAAGCAGAGCTCCTGCAGGCAAAGGCGTGGTTGCCCCCAAGCCCGAGGACACCCAAGCCCTTCTCGACAGCAACAAGCTCACCGTGCTCGACTCATACCTTGCAGCCGCCCGCAAGGAGCAGACATCCCTCGAACGCCAGCTCACATCCATGAACGCCGCTATCACAGCCAACAAAGAGGCCCTCGCATCCAAAGGCACCGACCTCCCTGCCACAAACGACCTCCGTCATCTGCTCAAGCTGCAAACCGAGCACTACAATGGTACGTTTTTTTTTTGTTGTTGTGTGTGTGCTCTGAGTCCGTCACTGAACGGCGAGGCGTTTGTACTTTCAAATTCTCTTTTTTTCTCCCTTTGTTCATCGACACATTTATTCCTCAAACCAAAAATCCTAGAATTTATCTCAAAAAAATCACGAAATTAAATATCCTGATACCAACCTCATCAACACATTCACCGCACAGCGGTCGCCCTGTACTACGAGAAGGAGGCGAAGAAGTGCGAGGAGATCTCATTGCGGGTCACCGCGTTGCGCCCGGTGGTATGCCTCCCTGCTGACTTTAAGTCCCTCCATTTTTTTAAAAAACCCCCCTCCTTTTTTTTTGCAGGATACGAAGAAGAAAGGGAAGAAGAAGTAACTCTGAATCACTGCAGTCTATTTTGATATTTTGTGTTGATATTTTTGTTGGTGTGTTAAATAATAGGATAGCGAAGACTATGGCACACACTAAACAGATTATCAATATCAAAACAAAAAATCTCATAAATTTCTTTGGGTTCAGGATGATCTGCATCTATACCTTTGAAATTCATTCGCCTCAGGGGCGTGTGCATAGAACCCATCCTCAGACAGCTGATTGTCGAAACTACAAAAAACAACCCCCCTCCCGTCCCCTCCCCTTCCCTCCCTAAACTTTCCTTGTGGTATACGGGTTCTAATAATAGCCTCTGTCCCCTCTATCCCCAACTAATTTTGTGTCAGTAGAACCATTAGGAAACATAATCGTAGCAGAGCACACCCTCGGGTGTCTACACTATTGCAACTACGTTTACATAAAGAAGAAGAAGAAAACGGCACTGTTTTATTGTCTTTCCTATTGTATTTTTTCCAATTAACCCTACACTTTGGTTGTCTTTTTTTATTTATTTTTTGCTCCCCCCTTCTTCCCCTTGACAAGTGCGATTCTAATCGGTAATATAAGGTAAAAGGGTCGGGTAGGGGTCCAAGTGATGTTTAATATCTCTCTATTTTATTCACCTTTCACACCGCCAGATCACCTTTCTAGCGTTTCAATGGAAAAAAAAAAAAGGGGTGTTTTTCTTGTCTTTTTCATGCTTTTTGAACAAATAATTATTGGCTTGTAGTCAGGGTTCTCGCAATCTTCAACACTTTTGAAAACGTTGAAGATTAGAAGGATTTTTTTTTCCACCCCAAAAAAAATTTTTTTACAAGACCTTCCGAGCAGGGTTGTTTCTAGGATCTCGTTTTTTTTTCTCGGGGGGGGTCAATTTTTTCCCCGAAAAAAAAATTTTTTTCACCCGGAAAAAATGGGTTTTCAGGTGTATTCCGAGCTTTCTCGACGACGCCTCGATCTCATCGAGAAAACCCCATACCCCAAGACTCAGAATATCATGGTGGTATGTAGCTTCTGTGAGGGTATGAAACAGGGAGAGAAACGGTGACCATGGTACCCAAAGGTTCCTGGCGAAGCCACGGTACGCAACATTTCTAAAATTGCGCTTAAAATTGCACTATTTTACAGCCAAACTATGTTTTGGGAAGGGTGTGATGTAAGCTTGCGCCGCAGGCGAGGAGATGGGTGTCAGGTGGGAGAGGGTGGGAAGATGGGTGAAAAATTTACCCCAAAAAAAATTTTTTTGTGAAGATTTTTAACTTAAAAATCTTCAACGGTTTTTTCCATATTTTTTTTTTGAAGATTTTTAGACTAAAAATCTTCAGTGCGAGAACCCTGCTTGTAGTATGAACGTCTGGAAAAATGCAGAGGTGATGTGGGATGCAATTTCACGAATTAGATGAAGAATAAAGAGATAACGAGGGCTGTAGGTGTCACAGCCCTGTCCAGTGTTGGGGGCTTCGTCTTCCGCCCCACTTCCCTATCTCGTCTACACCTTCAAGCCTTGCATTATTTACCCTTGAACTGTTATTCTCCCCCACCCTTTTTTTGCATTCCTGCAAAAAATACAAAATAACCCCCCTTACCCTTTAGAATGAAAACACCGACCTTCCCCCTACCGTATCTTTTATATCAATCGGGGAGACCGTGCCCTCGTTTATGATTCTCAACTTCAATTGGATACTCCCACTCTCACCGATTGTACACCATTCATCGTATCGAATGAAGGGAACACCGGCATGTAGATGTAGTCCTCTGTCATCACAGAGTTCAAGTTGATCCCAATCGCAGACGCGTACTTCGGTTTCATGGTCCTGGGTAGGTGAGGGTTTGGGTACGCAGCGCATAACAACTCACACTCACACACAACAACAGAGACTTTTTATTTTATTTTCCATAACAACTATGTTGCGTCTCGCCCAAGTTGCGTTGCTGCTTGCGACGTTCGCAGTGGGGTCTGATGCCAAGGTGTTCTACTGGTTCAAGGCGACGAGGAACTGGCAGAAGAGCCGTGGCAAGGAGCTCGGGAGAGAGGAGTACACCATGAAGGGATGGGTGAAGGTGGACACTGGAGTGTCGAGGGACCTTGGTTGTCTGACGTGCAACTCGCACAACCACTGCTCGATGACAGGGAACTGGGCTTCGTCCGGAACACAGAGCACGTCTGGTGCTCTGCAGCTGAGAACCCACATGGATGCGTGGGAGGACGACAACGGTGGGAGGTGCTCGTTCAAGAAGGGGTTCTGGATCAACGACGATGACAGCCGCTGTCGCAAGGAGTGCAGCATCAACATGAAGTCCTACGCAATGGGAACAACGCACACACACAGGTGCAGCGGTGGTAACGCCTGGCTTGAGGTGCAGTTCCGTTGGTGGCCAGACACCACGTCTGCACCGGACACACTTGCACCCCCGACGTCTGCACCCGCGACAGTTGCACCCCCAACATCTGCACCCCCCACAAGCGCACCCCCGACATCGGCACCGCCAACATCCGCTCCCGCGACTTCTGCACCGGACACTTCCGCACCGCCAACACCTGCCCCGACTCCGTTGTGCACAGACGGAACAGGATGGACGGACAGCCACGGCCACATGTGCGCGTTCTACATCCTGAGTGCTGTGCGCGACGCTCTGTACAACGAGACTCTTGGAGGCATCTTCTCCACCTGGACTGGCGACGACCCGTGCGTGTGGGGTGGTGTTGAGTGCTACGACGGAGAGTTTGTGTTCCGCCTCAAGCTCGGAAACGCGGAAACTCTGGCAGCAGTTGTTCCGGACCTGTCCCGCCTGACCCGCATGGTTGAGTTGAACGTGCGTGGCACCCAGATCACTGGCTTTGCTGGACTTCCCGCATCTCTGCTGGACCTTGACTTCTCGTTCACACAGATCAACGGCCCGATGCCTGCCGCTGCCACCACTGCAAAGAGGGCCGTGACTGCACGCAGTGCTGGGCTTACAGGTGAGCTCCCAGACTTCCAGGACGGCATGCGCGAGATCGACGTGAGCTTCAACAGCATGGAAGGTCCGTTCCCTTCCCTGCCTGCCGACCTGATCAACTTCATTGCACAGAGCAACAAGTTCACTGGCCCACTCCCCGAGTGCGAGAGCTGCATGCGTGTTATTGTGAACACCAACGAGCTGACAGGGTCTCTGCGTGCCTACCCGAACCTGTGGACGGGACACTTCCAGTACAACTTCCTGAGCGGTGGACTGGACCTGACGCTCATGCCCACAGCCACATACATCGACGTGACACACAACATGCTGACCGGCACGGTGACTGACCTTCAGGACGCAGGGCTGAAGATCCAGACGCTGAAGCTCGGACACAACCAGTTTTCGGGCAGTTTCCCGTTTGCACCTGTGTCGCCTGCGCGCGTGCTGCACCGCCTTGAGCTGAACCACAACCAGCTGACGGGTGCTGAGCCCACTGCAGCGGAGACTGCTCTGGTTGCAGCTCAGGTGACGCACAACGACAACACCTTCGGTATGCGGAACTAGTCTTCAACTTTCCCAACACACCCACACCTACCCCACAGATCAGCTGTGATCGACGGACACCATTTTTACGCTGTCTGATCATTGACTTGAGCATCAGACATTTCCACATTGCTCCCCCTCTCGCCCTCCCTGTAGAAGGGTTCATTGTTTGTACCTAACCGGATGACTCTCTCTCTCTTGGTTGGGTGGCAGCTAGGTGCACCTGTTTATCGTTTATGACGATGCAGATCAGGGCGCCTGTGCCTGTCCATGGTTGTACTGTAATCTCTCTCTCTCTGAAATGTGTCGCGATGCTTGCCTGTGCTGTAGTTCTGACCCCTCGGAGGGGCTCTCAGAATGACGGTGCAAAGTGTGTCAAGACAAAACGAGAGATACTTTTATTACTTTCGCTTTATTTTCCCACCCTCCACTCTCCAGCAGTCTAATCGTGGGCAGCTCGAGTGCCATTGGCTTTTGAGCGTCCGTCCGTGTACTGCTGATACTTTTCCCTTCCCCACCTGCCACTGTGTTTCTGGTGTTTGAAAATAGTTGACGTAGGCACACACTGCACGTGGCTGTGTTGATGTGGCCACGAAAGGCTTTTATGCTATTTTACTTTTGTACCAGTGGGCGTGGTGTACCCCTTCCCCTTACATCGTATTTTCGCTTTATCCGACAGAATAATGTAACATCTGTGCTTCGCAGGTGTTACGTTATTTGTTTTCCTGTTGTTTGTTCCGCTTTGAGCATCATGTGAAAACGTCTGAACCAGACACAGACACTTGTATTTAACCTTGCCACGCAAGGTGAGGTTCTTGCAATGTCTGTGCCTGGAGAGGACCTCTTCGCAGTGTCTCAGCGAACACCTGTTTCTCTCTTTTTTCCTGCAGATCGAAATCCCAATCCCTCGCTGTACTCCTGGGTTAATTTGGTCGATGCTGTCTTTCTCTTGACAGCATACTGTTTTTATTTTCATTTCCCCTCGCTCTCTTTTCATCCTGCCTACCCTGTCTCCGACGTCAAGGTGTACATTCAGGATATTTTTTTATGACATACAGTACACATATTTGAGTACCTTCGTGTAAACGTATGCCAAGTTTTGTACCCGTTCTGTACTCACGCACAGGAGACAGCAAGTAACACTGCTACCTTCCTGGGCTCGAACAATCAGGCTGTGCATCACCAGCACGTTAACGCATCAAATAACAACTAGAAATAGGGGGTGACACTTTTTTGAAAATCTCACAAGATGCATACTTGCTCTCTTTTTTATCGGATGGAACCCACGAAATGGATGTAGGACTGCATGGTTAGGGTACACCCCAGTACACCGGGTCAGCGGGTTGTTATTTCAAGAGGCTGTGTGCTAACTTGGAAATTGCGCGAAAAAATGGAAATCGGGTCGAAAGAACTGTACCTCCAAGGAGTGAACGAAGGTACAATGGACCCCATACTGTGAGGCATCTACACTATGCCCAGAACAAGACCAGACCCCACCCAACCACCAACACACACCCTATTGCAGACACCTGGTTCACTCTACATTTACACAATGCCGCTTTTGCAGAAGGGACTCGTGTTGGCGTCGCTTGTGGCCCTCTCCCATGCCAATGCTCCTATGACTCCTCTGACTGCTGTGGTGACCGTGACGCGTCCACCGACTCCGTCAAGTGACGCAGTCTCTGCGTCCCTCCCAATCCACCTGGAGTTCCTGTCCTCAGCAGGCAACCCTGCCTGGCCAGACATCAGCGCACCGACAGTGGTGCCCGGTGCACGTCTGCAGGACCCACCAGCACACCTGCGCCTGCTCCCAACAACGCTGTCGAACTGGGACCTTGCTGCAGGGACGGAGGTGACGTACTCGTGCCCGAACGAGCCTTCCCTGATTGATGTGTGCGACGCATGGGTGTTCTTCTACGCATGCCCGCAGAGCTGTGTGCGCACATACCAGGGTGGCCTCCCAGGACTGCTCGCAGTGACCCCTGGATGGGAGAGGACGCAGTGCGCACCACGCTTCACAACTGGCGCACCCGGCACCTCGTTCGTGCACCCGATGGGGAGCTTCAGGAAGCAGCTTGCACCAGGAACATCGACGACGTTCACGCTGCCTGCCAACGCAGAGTTTGTTGCCTTTGGCATTGACAAGGACGGTGTGGACTGCACGCAGCACCTCACTGTTGGTGCATGCCCTGTTGCGGGAGGACGCTGCACGTGGGACGGGTCCTCTTGCAAGAACAACAACTGCCAGGGCAGGTACGGCCCACCACCGCCGTGCACCGAGTGCCCATGGGAGGGCCTTGTGTCGCGCCCTCCGTCCGACGGTCCCTTCACCGGCTCGCCCTAAACGTCCTCTTGACAAAGAGGAGAACAGTGCAGCACATCGCAAGACGTGCGATGGGCACCATGCAACTTATAAACGCACAGCAAGCAACACATACCACAAGTTAATACAACACCTTCCTTTCTCTATGACACGACATCCCTATTTACGATCTCTGCCTATGGACACATAGAGTAGAGATCTCTGGGACATTGTTTTCTTTCTTTTCGCCCATAGCTGCAGCAACAGCACATTCCTTTCATCGATATTTTGATGACTTCACAACATTCTTTCCCTTTTGCTTGTCTTTTACCGACCGATGTGTTCTCTTCGTAGGTGCGTTTACCGCACATGGCAGGAAACGAACAGAACACAGTTTTGCTGCTTGTGTTTGTTTTCGCTTGGGTATTTATGCCTGAGTGTCAAATGACTGGTTGCAAAAGAAAAACAAAACATAGGTCCTTCATGTTCTTTAAACCAACCCTCCATCCCACCCAACCCAAACCCATCTCATCACTTATTCCCGATTTCGTCCATCTGACTCTACACTTTTGTACATACAGCAGGCGCTCTTGCAAATTGATGCATCCCACACACTTGTGAAGATACCAACACCACAGCAAGCGGGTTAATGGACGCGGCGTTCCTAAATGAATGCATGCGTTGGACGTACTCTCGCAAGATCTGCGCAAAACTTCCCACACGGTAACGATAGTGGCAATGATGCTGCAGGAGAGACATATCTTCTCATTTTCCATTTCCAGCAAAATTCTTTCTCAAGATGTTGGGCGGGCGAAAAAGTATTCAGCGTGCCCGTGCCACTCCTGCGTGAAGAATTGCGTTGATTTCACGGCGCGGGCGGGGTCCTGGGTAAGTAAGTGTTTGGGTACGGGGGGATAACAACCCACACTCACACACAACAACAGAGACTTTTTATTTTATTTTCCATAACAACTATGTTGCGTCTCGCCCAAGTTGCGTTGCTGCTTGCGACGTTCGCAGTGGGGTCTGATGCCAAGGTGTTCTACTGGTTCAAGGCGACGAGGAACTGGCAGAAGAGCCGTGGCAAGGAGCTCGGGAGAGAGGAGTACACCATGAAGGGATGGGTGAAGGTGGACACTGGAGTGTCGAGGGACCTTGGTTGTCTGACGTGCAACTCGCACAACCACTGCTCGATGACAGGGAACTGGGCTTCGTCCGGAACACAGAGCACGTCTGGTGCTCTGCAGCTGAGAACCCACATGGATGCGTGGGAGGACGACAACGGTGGGAGGTGCTCGTTCAAGAAGGGGTTCTGGATCAACGATGACGACAGCCGCTGTCGCAAGGAGTGCAGCATCAACATGAAGTCCTACGCAATGGGAACAACGCACACACACAGGTGCAGCGGTGGCAACGCCTGGCTTGAGGTGCAGTTCCGTTGGTGGCCAGACACCACGTCTGCACCGGACACACTTGCACCCCCGACGTCTGCACCCGCGACAGTTGCACCCCCAACATCTGCACCCCCCACAAGCGCACCCGCGACGTCCGCTCCCCCAACCTCTGCACCCGCGACTTCTGCACCGCCAACACCTGCCCCGACTCCGTTGTGCACAGATGGAACAGGATGGACGGACAGCCACGGCCACATGTGCGCGTTCTACATCCTGAGTGCTGTGCGCGACGCTCTGTACAACGAGACTCTTGGAGGCATCTTCTCCACCTGGACTGGCGACGACCCGTGCGTGTGGGGTGGTGTTGAGTGCTACGACGGAGAGTTTGTGTTCCGCCTCAAACTTGGAAACGCGGAAACTCTGGCAGCAGTTGTTCCGGACCTGTCCCGCCTGACCCGCATGGTTGAGTTGAACGTGCGTGGCACCCAGATCACTGGCTTTGCTGGACTTCCCGCATCTCTGCTGGACCTTGACTTCTCGTTCACACAGATCAACGGCCCGATGCCTGCCGCTGCCACCACTGCAAAGAGGGCCGTGACTGCACGCAGTGCTGGGCTTACAGGTGAGCTCCCAGACTTCCAGGACGGCATGCGCGAGATCGACGTGAGCTTCAACAGCATGGAAGGTCCGTTCCCTTCCCTGCCTGCCGACCTGATCAACTTCATTGCACAGAGCAACAAGTTCACTGGCCCACTCCCCGAGTGCGAGAGCTGCATGCGTGTTATTGTGAACACCAACGAGCTGACAGGGTCTCTGCGTGCCTACCCGAACCTGTGGACGGGACACTTCCAGTACAACTTCCTGAGCGGTGGACTGGACCTGACGCTCATGCCCACAGCCACATACATCGACGTGACACACAACATGCTGACCGGCACGGTGACTGACCTTCAGGACGCAGGGCTGAAGATCCAGACGCTGAAGCTCGGACACAACCAGTTTTCGGGCAGTTTCCCGTTTGCACCTGTGTCGCCTGCGCGCGTGCTGCACCGCCTTGAGCTGAACCACAACCAGCTGACGGGTGCTGAGCCCACTGCAGCGGAGACTGCTCTGGTTGCAGCTCAGGTGACGCACAACGACAACACCTTCGGTATGCGGAACTAGTCTTCAACTTTCCCAACACACCCACACCTACCCCACAGATCAGCTGTGATCGACGGACACCATTTTTACGCTGTCTGATCATTGACTTGAGCATCAGACATTTCCACATTGCTCCCCCTCTCGCCCTCCCTGTAGAAGGGTTCATTGTTTGTACCTAACCGGATGACTCTCTCTCTCTTGGTTGGGTGGCAGCTAGGTGCACCTGTTTATCGTTTATGACGATGCAGATCAGGGCGCCTGTGCCTGTCCATGGTTGTACTGTAATCTCTCTCTCTCTGAAATGTGTCGCGATGCTTGCCTGTGCTGTAGTTCTGACCCCTCGGAGGGGCTCTCAGAATGACGGTGCAAAGTGTGTCAAGACAAAACGAGAGATACTTTTATTACTTTCGCTTTATTTTCCCACCCTCCACTCTCCAGCAGTCTAATCGTGGGCAGCTCGAGTGCCATTGGCTTTTGAGCGTCCGTCCGTGTACTGCTGATACTTTTCCCTTCCCCACCTGCCACTGTGTTTCTGGTGTTTGAAAATAGTTGACGTAGGCACACACTGCACGTGGCTGTGTTGATGTGGCCACGAAAGGCTTTTATGCTATTTTACTTTTGTACCAGTGGGCGTGGTGTACCCCTTCCCCTTACATCGTATTTTCGCTTTATCCGACAGAATAATGTAACATCTGTGCTTCGCAGGTGTTACGTTATTTGTTTTCCTGTTGTTTGTTCCGCTTTGAGCATCATGTGAAAACGTCTGAACCAGACACAGACACTTGTATTTAACCTTGCCACGCAAGGTGAGGTTCTTGCAATGTCTGTGCCTGGAGAGGACCTCTTCGCAGTGTCTCAGCGAACACCTGTTTCTCTCTTTTTTCCTGCAGATCGAAATCCCAATCCCTCGCTGTACTCCTGGGTTAATTTGGTCGATGCTGTCTTTCTCTTGACAGCATACTGTTTTTATTTTCATTTCCCCTCGCTCTCTTTTCATCCTGCCTACCCTGTCTCCGACGTCAAGGTGTACATTCAGGATATTTTTTTATGACATACAGTACACATATTTGAGTACCTTCGTGTAAACGTATGCCAAGTTTTGTACCCGTTCTGTACTCACGCACAGGAGACAGCAAGTAACACTGCTACCTTCCTGGGCTCGAACAATCAGGCTGTGCATCACCAGCACGTTAACGCATCAAATAACAACTAGAAATAGGGGGTGACACTTTTTTGAAAATCTCACAAGATGCATACTTGCTCTCTTTTTTATCGGATGGAACCCACGAAATGGATGTAGGACTGCATGGTTAGGGTACACCCCAGTACACCGGGTCAGCGGGTTGTTATTTCAAGAGGCTGTGTGCTAACTTGGAAATTGCGCGAAAAAATGGAAATCGGGTCGAAAGAACTGTACCTCCAAGGAGTGAACGAAGGTACAATGGACCCCATACTGTGAGGCATCTACACTATGCCCAGAACAAGACCAGACCCCACCCAACCACCAACACACACCCTATTGCAGACACCTGGTTCACTCTACATTTACACAATGCCGCTTTTGCAGAAGGGACTCGTGTTGGCGTCGCTTGTGGCCCTCTCCCATGCCAATGCTCCTATGACTCCTCTGACTGCTGTGGTGACCGTGACGCGTCCACCGACTCCGTCAAGTGACGCAGTCTCTGCGTCCCTCCCAATCCACCTGGAGTTCCTGTCCTCAGCAGGCAACCCTGCCTGGCCAGACATCAGCGCACCGACAGTGGTGCCCGGTGCACGTCTGCAGGACCCACCAGCACACCTGCGCCTGCTCCCAACAACGCTGTCGAACTGGGACCTTGCTGCAGGGACGGAGGTGACGTACTCGTGCCCGAACGAGCCTTCCCTGATTGATGTGTGCGACGCATGGGTGTTCTTCTACGCATGCCCGCAGAGCTGTGTGCGCACATACCAGGGTGGCCTCCCAGGACTGCTCGCAGTGACCCCTGGATGGGAGAGGACGCAGTGCGCACCACGCTTCACAACTGGCGCACCCGGCACCTCGTTCGTGCACCCGATGGGGAGCTTCAGGAAGCAGCTTGCACCAGGAACATCGACGACGTTCACGCTGCCTGCCAACGCAGAGTTTGTTGCCTTTGGCATTGACAAGGACGGTGTGGACTGCACGCAGCACCTCACTGTTGGTGCATGCCCTGTTGCGGGAGGACGCTGCACGTGGGACGGGTCCTCTTGCAAGAACAACAACTGCCAGGGCAGGTACGGCCCACCACCGCCGTGCACCGAGTGCCCATGGGAGGGCCTTGTGTCGCGCCCTCCGTCCGACGGTCCCTTCACCGGCTCGCCCTAAACGTCCTCTTGACAAAGAGGAGAACAGTGCAGCACATCGCAAGACGTGCGATGGGCACCATGCAACTTATAAACGCACAGCAAGCAACACATACCACAAGTTAATACAACACCTTCCTTTCTCTATGACACGACATCCCTATTTACGATCTCTGCCTATGGACACATAGAGTAGAGATCTCTGGGACATTGTTTTCTTTCTTTTCGCCCATAGCTGCAGCAACAGCACATTCCTTTCATCGATATTTTGATGACTTCACAACATTCTTTCCCTTTTGCTTGTCTTTTACCGACCGATGTGTTCTCTTCGTAGGTGCGTTTACCGCACATGGCAGGAAACGAACAGAACACAGTTTTGCTGCTTGTGTTTGTTTTCGCTTGGGTATTTATGCCTGAGTGTCAAATGACTGGTTGCAAAAGAAAAACAAAACATAGGTCCTTCATGTTCTTTAAACCAACCCTCCATCCCACCCAACCCAAACCCATCTCATCACTTATTCCCGATTTCGTCCATCTGACTCTACACTTTTGTACATACAGCAGGCGCTCTTGCAAATTGATGCATCCCACACACTTGTGAAGATACCAACACCACAGCAAGCGGGTTAATGGACGCGGCGTTCCTAAATGAATGCATGCGTTGGACGTACTCTCGCAAGATCTGCGCAAAACTTCCCACACGGTAACGATAGTGGCAATGATGCTGCAGGAGAGACATATCTTCTCATTTTCCATTTCCAGCAAAATTCTTTCTCAAGATGTTGGGCGGGCGAAAAAGTATTCAGCGTGCCCGTGCCACTCCTGCGTGAAGAATTGCGTTGATTTCACGGCGCGGGCGGGGTCCTGGGTAAGTAAGTGTTTGGGTACGGGGGGATAACAACCCACACTCACACACAACAACAGAGACTTTTTATTTTATTTTCCATAACAACTATGTTGCGTCTCGCCCAAGTTGCGTTGCTGCTTGCGACGTTCGCAGTGGGGTCTGATGCCAAGGTGTTCTACTGGTTCAAGGCGACGAGGAACTGGCAGAAGAGCCGTGGCAAGGAGCTCGGGAGAGAGGAGTACACCATGAAGGGATGGGTGAAGGTGGACACTGGAGTGTCGAGGGACCTTGGTTGTCTGACGTGCAACTCGCACAACCACTGCTCGATGACAGGGAACTGGGCTTCGTCCGGAACACAGAGCACGTCTGGTGCTCTGCAGCTGAGAACCCACATGGATGCGTGGGAGGACGACAACGGTGGGAGGTGCTCGTTCAAGAAGGGGTTCTGGATCAACGATGACGACAGCCGCTGTCGCAAGGAGTGCAGCATCAACATGAAGTCCTACGCAATGGGAACAACGCACACACACAGGTGCAGCGGTGGCAACGCCTGGCTTGAGGTGCAGTTCCGTTGGTGGCCAGACACCACGTCTGCACCGGACACACTTGCACCCCCGACGTCTGCACCCGCGACAGTTGCACCCCCAACATCTGCACCCCCCACAAGCGCACCCGCGACGTCCGCTCCCCCAACCTCTGCACCCGCGACTTCTGCACCGCCAACACCTGCCCCGACTCCGTTGTGCACAGATGGAACAGGATGGACGGACAGCCACGGCCACATGTGCGCGTTCTACATCCTGAGTGCTGTGCGCGACGCTCTGTACAACGAGACTCTTGGAGGCATCTTCTCCACCTGGACTGGCGACGACCCGTGCGTGTGGGGTGGTGTTGAGTGCTACGACGGAGAGTTTGTGTTCCGCCTCAAACTTGGAAACGCGGAAACTCTGGCAGCAGTTGTTCCGGACCTGTCCCGCCTGACCCGCATGGTTGAGTTGAACGTGCGTGGCACCCAGATCACTGGCTTTGCTGGACTTCCCGCATCTCTGCTGGACCTTGACTTCTCGTTCACACAGATCAACGGCCCGATGCCTGCCGCTGCCACCACTGCAAAGAGGGCCGTGACTGCACGCAGTGCTGGGCTTACAGGTGAGCTCCCAGACTTCCAGGACGGCATGCGCGAGATCGACGTGAGCTTCAACAGCATGGAAGGTCCGTTCCCTTCCCTGCCTGCCGACCTGATCAACTTCATTGCACAGAGCAACAAGTTCACTGGCCCACTCCCCGAGTGCGAGAGCTGCATGCGTGTTATTGTGAACACCAACGAGCTGACAGGGTCTCTGCGTGCCTACCCGAACCTGTGGACGGGACACTTCCAGTACAACTTCCTGAGCGGTGGACTGGACCTGACGCTCATGCCCACAGCCACATACATCGACGTGACACACAACATGCTGACCGGCACGGTGACTGACCTTCAGGACGCAGGGCTGAAGATCCAGACGCTGAAGCTCGGACACAACCAGTTTTCGGGCAGTTTCCCGTTTGCACCTGTGTCGCCTGCGCGCGTGCTGCACCGCCTTGAGCTGAACCACAACCAGCTGACGGGTGCTGAGCCCACTGCAGCGGAGACTGCTCTGGTTGCAGCTCAGGTGACGCACAACGACAACACCTTCGGTATGCGGAACTAGTCTTCAACTTTCCCAACACACCCACACCTACCCCACAGATCAGCTGTGATCGACGGACACCATTTTTACGCTGTCTGATCATTGACTTGAGCATCAGACATTTCCACATTGCTCCCCCTCTCGCCCTCCCTGTAGAAGGGTTCATTGTTTGTACCTAACCGGATGACTCTCTCTCTCTTGGTTGGGTGGCAGCTAGGTGCACCTGTTTATCGTTTATGACGATGCAGATCAGGGCGCCTGTGCCTGTCCATGGTTGTACTGTAATCTCTCTCTCTCTGAAATGTGTCGCGATGCTTGCCTGTGCTGTAGTTCTGACCCCTCGGAGGGGCTCTCAGAATGACGGTGCAAAGTGTGTCAAGACAAAACGAGAGATACTTTTATTACTTTCGCTTTATTTTCCCACCCTCCACTCTCCAGCAGTCTAATCGTGGGCAGCTCGAGTGCCATTGGCTTTTGAGCGTCCGTCCGTGTACTGCTGATACTTTTCCCTTCCCCACCTGCCACTGTGTTTCTGGTGTTTGAAAATAGTTGACGTAGGCACACACTGCACGTGGCTGTGTTGATGTGGCCACGAAAGGCTTTTATGCTATTTTACTTTTGTACCAGTGGGCGTGGTGTACCCCTTCCCCTTACATCGTATTTTCGCTTTATCCGACAGAATAATGTAACATCTGTGCTTCGCAGGTGTTACGTTATTTGTTTTCCTGTTGTTTGTTCCGCTTTGAGCATCATGTGAAAACGTCTGAACCAGACACAGACACTTGTATTTAACCTTGCCACGCAAGGTGAGGTTCTTGCAATGTCTGTGCCTGGAGAGGACCTCTTCGCAGTGTCTCAGCGAACACCTGTTTCTCTCTTTTTTCCTGCAGATCGAAATCCCAATCCCTCGCTGTACTCCTGGGTTAATTTGGTCGATGCTGTCTTTCTCTTGACAGCATACTGTTTTTATTTTCATTTCCCCTCGCTCTCTT
The DNA here is from genome assembly GCA_964035575.1 of Rhynchopus sp. YZ270_cl-10. NCBI lineage: Eukaryota > Euglenozoa > Diplonemea > Diplonemida > Diplonemidae > Rhynchopus > Rhynchopus sp. YZ270_cl-10. Next base: position 643,415 of record OZ037901.1, read on the forward strand.
TTCATCCTGCCTACCCTGTCTCCGACGTCAAGGTGTACATTCAGGATATTTTTTTATGACATACAGTACACATATTTGAGTACCTTCGTGTAAACGTATGCCAAGTTTTGTACCCGTTCTGTACTCACGCACAGGAGACAGCAAGTAACACTGCTACCTTCCTGGGCTCGAACAATCAGGCTGTGCATCACCAGCACGTTAACGCATCAAATAACAACTAGAAATAGGGGGTGACACTTTTTTGAAAATCTCACAAGATGCATACTTGCTCTCTTTTTTATCGGATGGAACCCACGAAATGGATGTAGGACTGCATGGTTAGGGTACACCCCAGTACACCGGGTCAGCGGGTTGTTATTTCAAGAGGCTGTGTGCTAACTTGGAAATTGCGCGAAAAAATGGAAATCGGGTCGAAAGAACTGTACCTCCAAGGAGTGAACGAAGGTACAATGGACCCCATACTGTGAGGCATCTACACTATGCCCAGAACAAGACCAGACCCCACCCAACCACCAACACACACCCTATTGCAGACACCTGGTTCACTCTACATTTACACAATGCCGCTTTTGCAGAAGGGACTCGTGTTGGCGTCGCTTGTGGCCCTCTCCCATGCCAATGCTCCTATGACTCCTCTGACTGCTGTGGTGACCGTGACGCGTCCACCGACTCCGTCAAGTGACGCAGTCTCTGCGTCCCTCCCAATCCACCTGGAGTTCCTGTCCTCAGCAGGCAACCCTGCCTGGCCAGACATCAGCGCACCGACAGTGGTGCCCGGTGCACGTCTGCAGGACCCACCAGCACACCTGCGCCTGCTCCCAACAACGCTGTCGAACTGGGACCTTGCTGCAGGGACGGAGGTGACGTACTCGTGCCCGAACGAGCCTTCCCTGATTGATGTGTGCGACGCATGGGTGTTCTTCTACGCATGCCCGCAGAGCTGTGTGCGCACATACCAGGGTGGCCTCCCAGGACTGCTCGCAGTGACCCCTGGATGGGAGAGGACGCAGTGCGCACCACGCTTCACAACTGGCGCACCCGGCACCTCGTTCGTGCACCCGATGGGGAGCTTCAGGAAGCAGCTTGCACCAGGAACATCGACGACGTTCACGCTGCCTGCCAACGCAGAGTTTGTTGCCTTTGGCATTGACAAGGACGGTGTGGACTGCACGCAGCACCTCACTGTTGGTGCATGCCCTGTTGCGGGAGGACGCTGCACGTGGGACGGGTCCTCTTGCAAGAACAACAACTGCCAGGGCAGGTACGGCCCACCACCGCCGTGCACCGAGTGCCCATGGGAGGGCCTTGTGTCGCGCCCTCCGTCCGACGGTCCCTTCACCGGCTCGCCCTAAACGTCCTCTTGACAAAGAGGAGAACAGTGCAGCACATCGCAAGACGTGCGATGGGCACCATGCAACTTATAAACGCACAGCAAGCAACACATACCACAAGTTAATACAACACCTTCCTTTCTCTATGACACGACATCCCTATTTACGATCTCTGCCTATGGACACATAGAGTAGAGATCTCTGGGACATTGTTTTCTTTCTTTTCGCCCATAGCTGCAGCAACAGCACATTCCTTTCATCGATATTTTGATGACTTCACAACATTCTTTCCCTTTTGCTTGTCTTTTACCGACCGATGTGTTCTCTTCGTAGGTGCGTTTACCGCACATGGCAGGAAACGAACAGAACACAGTTTTGCTGCTTGTGTTTGTTTTCGCTTGGGTATTTATGCCTGAGTGTCAAATGACTGGTTGCAAAAGAAAAACAAAACATAGGTCCTTCATGTTCTTTAAACCAACCCTCCATCCCACCCAACCCAAACCCATCTCATCACTTATTCCCGATTTCGTCCATCTGACTCTACACTTTTGTACATACAGCAGGCGCTCTTGCAAATTGATGCATCCCACACACTTGTGAAGATACCAACACCACAGCAAGCGGGTTAATGGACGCGGCGTTCCTAAATGAATGCATGCGTTGGACGTACTCTCGCAAGATCTGCGCAAAACTTCCCACACGGTAACGATAGTGGCAATGATGCTGCAGGAGAGACATATCTTCTCATTTTCCATTTCCAGCAAAATTCTTTCTCAAGATGTTGGGCGGGCGAAAAAGTATTCAGCGTGCCCGTGCCACTCCTGCGTGAAGAATTGCGTTGATTTCACGGCGCGGGCGGGGTCCTGGGTAAGTAAGTGTTTGGGTACGGGGGGATAACAACCCACACTCACACACAACAACAGAGACTTTTTATTTTATTTTCCATAACAACTATGTTGCGTCTCGCCCAAGTTGCGTTGCTGCTTGCGACGTTCGCAGTGGGGTCTGATGCCAAGGTGTTCTACTGGTTCAAGGCGACGAGGAACTGGCAGAAGAGCCGTGGCAAGGAGCTCGGGAGAGAGGAGTACACCATGAAGGGATGGGTGAAGGTGGACACTGGAGTGTCGAGGGACCTTGGTTGTCTGACGTGCAACTCGCACAACCACTGCTCGATGACAGGGAACTGGGCTTCGTCCGGAACACAGAGCACGTCTGGTGCTCTGCAGCTGAGAACCCACATGGATGCGTGGGAGGACGACAACGGTGGGAGGTGCTCGTTCAAGAAGGGGTTCTGGATCAACGATGACGACAGCCGCTGTCGCAAGGAGTGCAGCATCAACATGAAGTCCTACGCAATGGGAACAACGCACACACACAGGTGCAGCGGTGGCAACGCCTGGCTTGAGGTGCAGTTCCGTTGGTGGCCAGACACCACGTCTGCACCGGACACACTTGCACCCCCGACGTCTGCACCCGCGACAGTTGCACCCCCAACATCTGCACCCCCCACAAGCGCACCCGCGACGTCCGCTCCCCCAACCTCTGCACCCGCGACTTCTGCACCGCCAACACCTGCCCCGACTCCGTTGTGCACAGATGGAACAGGATGGACGGACAGCCACGGCCACATGTGCGCGTTCTACATCCTGAGTGCTGTGCGCGACGCTCTGTACAACGAGACTCTTGGAGGCATCTTCTCCACCTGGACTGGCGACGACCCGTGCGTGTGGGGTGGTGTTGAGTGCTACGACGGAGAGTTTGTGTTCCGCCTCAAACTTGGAAACGCGGAAACTCTGGCAGCAGTTGTTCCGGACCTGTCCCGCCTGACCCGCATGGTTGAGTTGAACGTGCGTGGCACCCAGATCACTGGCTTTGCTGGACTTCCCGCATCTCTGCTGGACCTTGACTTCTCGTTCACACAGATCAACGGCCCGATGCCTGCCGCTGCCACCACTGCAAAGAGGGCCGTGACTGCACGCAGTGCTGGGCTTACAGGTGAGCTCCCAGACTTCCAGGACGGCATGCGCGAGATCGACGTGAGCTTCAACAGCATGGAAGGTCCGTTCCCTTCCCTGCCTGCCGACCTGATCAACTTCATTGCACAGAGCAACAAGTTCACTGGCCCACTCCCCGAGTGCGAGAGCTGCATGCGTGTTATTGTGAACACCAACGAGCTGACAGGGTCTCTGCGTGCCTACCCGAACCTGTGGACGGGACACTTCCAGTACAACTTCCTGAGCGGTGGACTGGACCTGACGCTCATGCCCACAGCCACATACATCGACGTGACACACAACATGCTGACCGGCACGGTGACTGACCTTCAGGACGCAGGGCTGAAGATCCAGACGCTGAAGCTCGGACACAACCAGTTTTCGGGCAGTTTCCCGTTTGCACCTGTGTCGCCTGCGCGCGTGCTGCACCGCCTTGAGCTGAACCACAACCAGCTGACGGGTGCTGAGCCCACTGCAGCGGAGACTGCTCTGGTTGCAGCTCAGGTGACGCACAACGACAACACCTTCGGTATGCGGAACTAGTCTTCAACTTTCCCAACACACCCACACCTACCCCACAGATCAGCTGTGATCGACGGACACCATTTTTACGCTGTCTGATCATTGACTTGAGCATCAGACATTTCCACATTGCTCCCCCTCTCGCCCTCCCTGTAGAAGGGTTCATTGTTTGTACCTAACCGGATGACTCTCTCTCTCTTGGTTGGGTGGCAGCTAGGTGCACCTGTTTATCGTTTATGACGATGCAGATCAGGGCGCCTGTGCCTGTCCATGGTTGTACTGTAATCTCTCTCTCTCTGAAATGTGTCGCGATGCTTGCCTGTGCTGTAGTTCTGACCCCTCGGAGGGGCTCTCAGAATGACGGTGCAAAGTGTGTCAAGACAAAACGAGAGATACTTTTATTACTTTCGCTTTATTTTCCCACCCTCCACTCTCCAGCAGTCTAATCGTGGGCAGCTCGAGTGCCATTGGCTTTTGAGCGTCCGTCCGTGTACTGCTGATACTTTTCCCTTCCCCACCTGCCACTGTGTTTCTGGTGTTTGAAAATAGTTGACGTAGGCACACACTGCACGTGGCTGTGTTGATGTGGCCACGAAAGGCTTTTATGCTATTTTACTTTTGTACCAGTGGGCGTGGTGTACCCCTTCCCCTTACATCGTATTTTCGCTTTATCCGACAGAATAATGTAACATCTGTGCTTCGCAGGTGTTACGTTATTTGTTTTCCTGTTGTTTGTTCCGCTTTGAGCATCATGTGAAAACGTCTGAACCAGACACAGACACTTGTATTTAACCTTGCCACGCAAGGTGAGGTTCTTGCAATGTCTGTGCCTGGAGAGGACCTCTTCGCAGTGTCTCAGCGAACACCTGTTTCTCTCTTTTTTCCTGCAGATCGAAATCCCAATCCCTCGCTGTACTCCTGGGTTAATTTGGTCGATGCTGTCTTTCTCTTGACAGCATACTGTTTTTATTTTCATTTCCCCTCGCTCTCTTTTCATCCTGCCTACCCTGTCTCCGACGTCAAGGTGTACATTCAGGATATTTTTTTATGACATACAGTACACATATTTGAGTACCTTCGTGTAAACGTATGCCAAGTTTTGTACCCGTTCTGTACTCACGCACAGGAGACAGCAAGTAACACTGCTACCTTCCTGGGCTCGAACAATCAGGCTGTGCATCACCAGCACGTTAACGCATCAAATAACAACTAGAAATAGGGGGTGACACTTTTTTGAAAATCTCACAAGATGCATACTTGCTCTCTTTTTTATCGGATGGAACCCACGAAATGGATGTAGGACTGCATGGTTAGGGTACACCCCAGTACACCGGGTCAGCGGGTTGTTATTTCAAGAGGCTGTGTGCTAACTTGGAAATTGCGCGAAAAAATGGAAATCGGGTCGAAAGAACTGTACCTCCAAGGAGTGAACGAAGGTACAATGGACCCCATACTGTGAGGCATCTACACTATGCCCAGAACAAGACCAGACCCCACCCAACCACCAACACACACCCTATTGCAGACACCTGGTTCACTCTACATTTACACAATGCCGCTTTTGCAGAAGGGACTCGTGTTGGCGTCGCTTGTGGCCCTCTCCCATGCCAATGCTCCTATGACTCCTCTGACTGCTGTGGTGACCGTGACGCGTCCACCGACTCCGTCAAGTGACGCAGTCTCTGCGTCCCTCCCAATCCACCTGGAGTTCCTGTCCTCAGCAGGCAACCCTGCCTGGCCAGACATCAGCGCACCGACAGTGGTGCCCGGTGCACGTCTGCAGGACCCACCAGCACACCTGCGCCTGCTCCCAACAACGCTGTCGAACTGGGACCTTGCTGCAGGGACGGAGGTGACGTACTCGTGCCCGAACGAGCCTTCCCTGATTGATGTGTGCGACGCATGGGTGTTCTTCTACGCATGCCCGCAGAGCTGTGTGCGCACATACCAGGGTGGCCTCCCAGGACTGCTCGCAGTGACCCCTGGATGGGAGAGGACGCAGTGCGCACCACGCTTCACAACTGGCGCACCCGGCACCTCGTTCGTGCACCCGATGGGGAGCTTCAGGAAGCAGCTTGCACCAGGAACATCGACGACGTTCACGCTGCCTGCCAACGCAGAGTTTGTTGCCTTTGGCATTGACAAGGACGGTGTGGACTGCACGCAGCACCTCACTGTTGGTGCATGCCCTGTTGCGGGAGGACGCTGCACGTGGGACGGGTCCTCTTGCAAGAACAACAACTGCCAGGGCAGGTACGGCCCACCACCGCCGTGCACCGAGTGCCCATGGGAGGGCCTTGTGTCGCGCCCTCCGTCCGACGGTCCCTTCACCGGCTCGCCCTAAACGTCCTCTTGACAAAGAGGAGAACAGTGCAGCACATCGCAAGACGTGCGATGGGCACCATGCAACTTATAAACGCACAGCAAGCAACACATACCACAAGTTAATACAACACCTTCCTTTCTCTATGACACGACATCCCTATTTACGATCTCTGCCTATGGACACATAGAGTAGAGATCTCTGGGACATTGTTTTCTTTCTTTTCGCCCATAGCTGCAGCAACAGCACATTCCTTTCATCGATATTTTGATGACTTCACAACATTCTTTCCCTTTTGCTTGTCTTTTACCGACCGATGTGTTCTCTTCGTAGGTGCGTTTACCGCACATGGCAGGAAACGAACAGAACACAGTTTTGCTGCTTGTGTTTGTTTTCGCTTGGGTATTTATGCCTGAGTGTCAAATGACTGGTTGCAAAAGAAAAACAAAACATAGGTCCTTCATGTTCTTTAAACCAACCCTCCATCCCACCCAACCCAAACCCATCTCATCACTTATTCCCGATTTCGTCCATCTGACTCTACACTTTTGTACATACAGCAGGCGCTCTTGCAAATTGATGCATCCCACACACTTGTGAAGATACCAACACCACAGCAAGCGGGTTAATGGACGCGGCGTTCCTAAATGAATGCATGCGTTGGACGTACTCTCGCAAGATCTGCGCAAAACTTCCCACACGGTAACGATAGTGGCAATGATGCTGCAGGAGAGACATATCTTCTCATTTTCCATTTCCAGCAAAATTCTTTCTCAAGATGTTGGGCGGGCGAAAAAGTATTCAGCGTGCCCGTGCCACTCCTGCGTGAAGAATTGCGTTGATTTCACGGCGCGGGCGGGGTCCTGGGTAAGTAAGTGTTTGGGTACGGGGGGATAACAACCCACACTCACACACAACAACAGAGACTTTTTATTTTATTTTCCATAACAACTATGTTGCGTCTCGCCCAAGTTGCGTTGCTGCTTGCGACGTTCGCAGTGGGGTCTGATGCCAAGGTGTTCTACTGGTTCAAGGCGACGAGGAACTGGCAGAAGAGCCGTGGCAAGGAGCTCGGGAGAGAGGAGTACACCATGAAGGGATGGGTGAAGGTGGACACTGGAGTGTCGAGGGACCTTGGTTGTCTGACGTGCAACTCGCACAACCACTGCTCGATGACAGGGAACTGGGCTTCGTCCGGAACACAGAGCACGTCTGGTGCTCTGCAGCTGAGAACCCACATGGATGCGTGGGAGGACGACAACGGTGGGAGGTGCTCGTTCAAGAAGGGGTTCTGGATCAACGATGACGACAGCCGCTGTCGCAAGGAGTGCAGCATCAACATGAAGTCCTACGCAATGGGAACAACGCACACACACAGGTGCAGCGGTGGCAACGCCTGGCTTGAGGTGCAGTTCCGTTGGTGGCCAGACACCACGTCTGCACCGGACACACTTGCACCCCCGACGTCTGCACCCGCGACAGTTGCACCGCCAACATCTGCACCCCCCACAAGCGCACCCGCAACATCCGCGCCCGCGACCTCTGCACCCCCGACATCGGCACCGCCAACATCCGCTCCCGCGACTTCTGCACCGGACACTTCCGCACCGCCAACACCTGCCCCGACTCCGTTGTGCACAGACGGAACAGGATGGACGGACAGCCACGGCCACATGTGCGCGTTCTACATCCTGAGTGCTGTGCGCGACGCTCTGTACAACGAGACTCTTGGAGGCATCTTCTCCACCTGGACTGGCGACGACCCGTGCGTGTGGGGTGGTGTTGAGTGCTACGACGGAGAGTTTGTGTTCCGCCTCAAGCTCGGAAACGCGGAAACTCTGGCAGCAGTTGTTCCGGACCTGTCCCGCCTGACCCGCATGGTTGAGTTGAACGTGCGTGGCACCCAGATCACTGGCTTTGCTGGACTTCCCGCATCTCTGCTGGACCTTGACTTCTCGTTCACACAGATCAACGGCCCGATGCCTGCCGCTGCCACCACTGCAAAGAGGGCCGTGACTGCACGCAGTGCTGGGCTTACAGGTGAGCTCCCAGACTTCCAGGACGGCATGCGCGAGATCGACGTGAGCTTCAACAGCATGGAAGGTCCGTTCCCTTCCCTGCCTGCCGACCTGATCAACTTCATTGCACAGAGCAACAAGTTCACTGGCCCACTCCCTGAGTGCGAGAGCTGCATGCGTGTTATTGTGAACACCAACGAGCTGACAGGGTCTCTGCGTGCCTACCCGAACCTGTGGACGGGACACTTCCAGTACAACTTCCTGAGCGGTGGACTGGACCTGACGCTCATGCCCACAGCCACATACATCGACGTGACACACAACATGCTGACCGGCACGGTGACTGACCTTCAGGACGCAGGGCTGAAGATCCAGACGCTGAAGCTCGGACACAACCAGTTTTCGGGCAGTTTCCCGTTTGCACCTGTGTCGCCTGCGCGCGTGCTGCACCGCCTTGAGCTGAACCACAACCAGCTGACGGGTGCTGAGCCCACTGCAGCGGAGACTGCTCTGGTTGCAGCTCAGGTGACGCACAACGACAACACCTTCGGTATGCGGAACTAGTCTTCAACTTTCCCAACACACCCACACCTACCCCACAGATCAGCTGTGATCGACGGACACCATTTTTACGCTGTCTGATCATTGACTTGAGCATCAGACATTTCCACATTGCTCCCCCTCTCGCCCTCCCTGTAGAAGGGTTCATTGTTTGTACCTAACCGGATGACTCTCTCTCTCTTGGTTGGGTGGCAGCTAGGTGCACCTGTTTATCGTTTATGACGATGCAGATCAGGGCGCCTGTGCCTGTCCATGGTTGTACTGTAATCTCTCTCTCTCTGAAATGTGTCGCGATGCTTGCCTGTGCTGTAGTTCTGACCCCTCGGAGGGGCTCTCAGAATGACGGTGCAAAGTGTGTCAAGACAAAACGAGAGATACTTTTATTACTTTCGCTTTATTTTCCCACCCTCCACTCTCCAGCAGTCTAATCGTGGGCAGCTCGAGTGCCATTGGCTTTTGAGCGTCCGTCCGTGTACTGCTGATACTTTTCCCTTCCCCACCTGCCACTGTGTTTCTGGTGTTTGAAAATAGTTGACGTAGGCACACACTGCACGTGGCTGTGTTGATGTGGCCACGAAAGGCTTTTATGCTATTTTACTTTTGTACCAGTGGGCGTGGTGTACCCCTTCCCCTTACATCGTATTTTCGCTTTATCCGACAGAATAATGTAACATCTGTGCTTCGCAGGTGTTACGTTATTTGTTTTCCTGTTGTTTGTTCCGCTTTGAGCATCATGTGAAAACGTCTGAACCAGACACAGACACTTGTATTTAACCTTGCCACGCAAGGTGAGGTTCTTGCAATGTCTGTGCCTGGAGAGGACCTCTTCGCAGTGTCTCAGCGAACACCTGTTTCTCTCTTTTTTCCTGCAGATCGAAATCCCAATCCCTCGCTGTACTCCTGGGTTAATTTGGTCGATGCTGTCTTTCTCTTGACAGCATACTGTTTTTATTTTCATTTCCCCTCGCTCTCTTTTCATCCTGCCTACCCTGTCTCCGACGTCAAGGTGTACATTCAGGATATTTTTTTATGACATACAGTACACATATTTGAGTACCTTCGTGTAAACGTATGCCAAGTTTTGTACCCGTTCTGTACTCACGCACAGGAGACAGCAAGTAACACTGCTACCTTCCTGGGCTCGAACAATCAGGCTGTGCATCACCAGCACGTTAACGCATCAAATAACAACTAGAAATAGGGGGTGACACTTTTTTGAAAATCTCACAAGATGCATACTTGCTCTCTTTTTTATCGGATGGAACCCACGAAATGGATGTAGGACTGCATGGTTAGGGTACACCCCAGTACACCGGGTCAGCGGGTTGTTATTTCAAGAGGCTGTGTGCTAACTTGGAAATTGCGCGAAAAAATGGAAATCGGGTCGAAAGAACTGTACCTCCAAGGAGTGAACGAAGGTACAATGGACCCCATACTGTGAGGCATCTACACTATGCCCAGAACAAGACCAGACCCCACCCAACCACCAACACACACCCTATTGCAGACACCTGGTTCACTCTACATTTACACAATGCCGCTTTTGCAGAAGGGACTCGTGTTGGCGTCGCTTGTGGCCCTCTCCCATGCCAATGCTCCTATGACTCCTCTGACTGCTGTGGTGACCGTGACGCGTCCACCGACTCCGTCAAGTGACGCAGTCTCTGCGTCCCTCCCAATCCACCTGGAGTTCCTGTCCTCAGCAGGCAACCCTGCCTGGCCAGACATCAGCGCACCGACAGTGGTGCCCGGTGCACGTCTGCAGGACCCACCAGCACACCTGCGCCTGCTCCCAACAACGCTGTCGAACTGGGACCTTGCTGCAGGGACGGAGGTGACGTACTCGTGCCCGAACGAGCCTTCCCTGATTGATGTGTGCGACGCATGGGTGTTCTTCTACGCATGCCCGCAGAGCTGTGTGCGCACATACCAGGGTGGCCTCCCAGGACTGCTCGCAGTGACCCCTGGATGGGAGAGGACGCAGTGCGCACCACGCTTCACAACTGGCGCACCCGGCACCTCGTTCGTGCACCCGATGGGGAGCTTCAGGAAGCAGCTTGCACCAGGAACATCGACGACGTTCACGCTGCCTGCCAACGCAGAGTTTGTTGCCTTTGGCATTGACAAGGACGGTGTGGACTGCACGCAGCACCTCACTGTTGGTGCATGCCCTGTTGCGGGAGGACGCTGCACGTGGGACGGGTCCTCTTGCAAGAACAACAACTGCCAGGGCAGGTACGGCCCACCACCGCCGTGCACCGAGTGCCCATGGGAGGGCCTTGTGTCGCGCCCTCCGTCCGACGGTCCCTTCACCGGCTCGCCCTAAACGTCCTCTTGACAAAGAGGAGAACAGTGCAGCACATCGCAAGACGTGCGATGGGCACCATGCAACTTATAAACGCACAGCAAGCAACACATACCACAAGTTAATACAACACCTTCCTTTCTCTATGACACGACATCCCTATTTACGATCTCTGCCTATGGACACATAGAGTAGAGATCTCTGGGACATTGTTTTCTTTCTTTTCGCCCATAGCTGCAGCAACAGCACATTCCTTTCATCGATATTTTGATGACTTCACAACATTCTTTCCCTTTTGCTTGTCTTTTACCGACCGATGTGTTCTCTTCGTAGGTGCGTTTACCGCACATGGCAGGAAACGAACAGAACACAGTTTTGCTGCTTGTGTTTGTTTTCGCTTGGGTATTTATGCCTGAGTGTCAAATGACTGGTTGCAAAAGAAAAACAAAACATAGGTCCTTCATGTTCTTTAAACCAACCCTCCATCCCACCCAACCCAAACCCATCTCATCACTTATTCCCGATTTCGTCCATCTGACTCTACACTTTTGTACATACAGCAGGCGCTCTTGCAAATTGATGCATCCCACACACTTGTGAAGATACCAACACCACAGCAAGCGGGTTAATGGACGCGGCGTTCCTAAATGAATGCATGCGTTGGACGTACTCTCGCAAGATCTGCGCAAAACTTCCCACACGGTAACGATAGTGGCAATGATGCTGCAGGAGAGACATATCTTCTCATTTTCCATTTCCAGCAAAATTCTTTCTCAAGATGTTGGGCGGGCGAAAAAGTATTCAGCGTGCCCGTGCCACTCCTGCGTGAAGAATTGCGTTGATTTCACGGCGCGGGCGGGGTCCTGGGTAAGTAAGTGTTTGGGTACGGGGGGATAACAACCCACACTCACACACAACAACAGAGACTTTTTATTTTATTTTCCATAACAACTATGTTGCGTCTCGCCCAAGTTGCGTTGCTGCTTGCGACGTTCGCAGTGGGGTCTGATGCCAAGGTGTTCTACTGGTTCAAGGCGACGAGGAACTGGCAGAAGAGCCGTGGCAAGGAGCTCGGGAGAGAGGAGTACACCATGAAGGGATGGGTGAAGGTGGACACTGGAGTGTCGAGGGACCTTGGTTGTCTGACGTGCAACTCGCACAACCACTGCTCGATGACAGGGAACTGGGCTTCGTCCGGAACACAGAGCACGTCTGGTGCTCTGCAGCTGAGAACCCACATGGATGCGTGGGAGGACGACAACGGTGGGAGGTGCTCGTTCAAGAAGGGGTTCTGGATCAACGATGACGACAGCCGCTGTCGCAAGGAGTGCAGCATCAACATGAAGTCCTACGCAATGGGAACAACGCACACACACAGGTGCAGCGGTGGCAACGCCTGGCTTGAGGTGCAGTTCCGTTGGTGGCCAGACACCACGTCTGCACCGGACACACTTGCACCCCCGACGTCTGCACCCGCGACAGTTGCACCGCCAACATCTGCACCCCCCACAAGCGCACCCGCAACATCCGCGCCCGCGACCTCTGCACCCCCGACATCGGCACCGCCAACATCCGCTCCCGCGACTTCTGCACCGGACACTTCCGCACCGCCAACACCTGCCCCGACTCCGTTGTGCACAGACGGAACAGGATGGACGGACAGCCACGGCCACATGTGCGCGTTCTACATCCTGAGTGCTGTGCGCGACGCTCTGTACAACGAGACTCTTGGAGGCATCTTCTCCACCTGGACTGGCGACGACCCGTGCGTGTGGGGTGGTGTTGAGTGCTACGACGGAGAGTTTGTGTTCCGCCTCAAGCTCGGAAACGCGGAAACTCTGGCAGCAGTTGTTCCGGACCTGTCCCGCCTGACCCGCATGGTTGAGTTGAACGTGCGTGGCACCCAGATCACTGGCTTTGCTGGACTTCCCGCATCTCTGCTGGACCTTGACTTCTCGTTCACACAGATCAACGGCCCGATGCCTGCCGCTGCCACCACTGCAAAGAGGGCCGTGACTGCACGCAGTGCTGGGCTTACAGGTGAGCTCCCAGACTTCCAGGACGGCATGCGCGAGATCGACGTGAGCTTCAACAGCATGGAAGGTCCGTTCCCTTCCCTGCCTGCCGACCTGATCAACTTCATTGCACAGAGCAACAAGTTCACTGGCCCACTCCCCGAGTGCGAGAGCTGCATGCGTGTTATTGTGAACACCAACGAGCTGACAGGGTCTCTGCGTGCCTACCCGAACCTGTGGACGGGACACTTCCAGTACAACTTCCTGAGCGGTGGACTGGACCTGACGCTCATGCCCACAGCCACATACATCGACGTGACACACAACATGCTGACCGGCACGGTGACTGACCTTCAGGACGCAGGGCTGAAGATCCAGACGCTGAAGCTCGGACACAACCAGTTTTCGGGCAGTTTCCCGTTTGCACCTGTGTCGCCTGCGCGCGTGCTGCACCGCCTTGAGCTGAACCACAACCAGCTGACGGGTGCTGAGCCCACTGCAGCGGAGACTGCTCTGGTTGCAGCTCAGGTGACGCACAACGACAACACCTTCGGTATGCGGAACTAGTCTTCAACTTTCCCAACACACCCACACCTACCCCACAGATCAGCTGTGATCGACGGACACCATTTTTACGCTGTCTGATCATTGACTTGAGCATCAGACATTTCCACATTGCTCCCCCTCTCGCCCTCCCTGTAGAAGGGTTCATTGTTTGTACCTAACCGGATGACTCTCTCTCTCTTGGTTGGGTGGCAGCTAGGTGCACCTGTTTATCGTTTATGACGATGCAGATCAGGGCGCCTGTGCCTGTCCATGGTTGTACTGTAATCTCTCTCTCTCTGAAATGTGTCGCGATGCTTGCCTGTGCTGTAGTTCTGACCCCTCGGAGGGGCTCTCAGAATGACAGTGCAAAGTGTGTCAAGACAAAACGAGAGATACTTTTATTACTTTCGCTTTATTTTCCCCACCCTCCACTCTCCACCCTCAACTCTCCAGCAGTCTAATCGTGGACAGCTCGAGTGCCATTGGCTTTTGAGCGTCCGTCCGTGTACTGCTGATACTTTTCCCTTCCCCACCTGCCACTGTGTTTCTGGTGTTTGAAAATAGTTGACGTAGGCACACACTGCACGTGGCTGTGTTGATGTGGCCACGAAAGGCTTTTATGCTATTTTACTTTGTACCAGTGGGCGTGGTGTACCCCTTCCCCTTACATCGTATTTTCGCTTTATCCGACAGAATAATGTAACATCTGTGCTTCGCAGGTGTTACGTTATTTGTTTTCCTGTTGTTTGTTCCGCTTTGAGCATCATGTGAAAACGTCTGAACCAGACACAGGCACTTGTATTTAACCTTGCCACGCAAGGTGAGGTTCTTGCAATGTCTGTGCCTGGAGAGGACCTCTTCGCAGTGTCTCAGCGAACACCTGTTTCTCTCTTTTTTCCTGCAGATCGAAATCCCAATCCCTCGCTGTACTCCTGGGTTAATTTGGTCGATGCCGTCTTTCTCTTGACAGCATACTGTTTTTATTTTCATTTCCCCTCGCTCTCTTTTCATCCTGCCTACCCTGTCTTCCACGTCAAGGTGTACATTCAGGATATTTTTTTATGACATACAGTACACATATTTGAGTACCTTCGTGTAAACGTATGCCAAGTTTTGTACCCGTTCTGTACTCACGCACAGGAGACAGCAAGTAACACTGCTACCTTCCTGGGCTCGAACAATCAGGCTGTGCATCACCAGCACGTTAACGCATCAAATAACAACTAGAAAGGGGGGGGTGACACTTTTTTTTGAAAATCTCACAAGATGCATACGCTTTCTCTTCTGTAAAACGCACAGCGCTACCACCAAGGCCTCTTGTATCTATTGCGACACAGTGCAGAACACGAAGACATCGTCCTCCCACACACGGCATGTATCCATCCTTCATAGGTGGCCACACCCAACCTCAACGCTGACTGCACTGTGTGTATTATATTTCTCCTCTCATTTTCCTTTTCCAGAAAAAAAAAAATCAAAATGTTGGGCGGGCGAAAAAGGATGCAGCGTGCCCGCGCCGCCCCTGCGCGAAGAAACGTTAATTTCACGGCGCGGGCGGGGTCCGGGGTGCGGGGTAGTATGGTTTCTGAGGGCAGCGGTGTAGGGACGGATGATGACTCGTCTTCGGTCGCGTCGTCTGTGGTGTGCGACTGGAATCGGACGGATGAGGCAGAATTTATTCTGCTGAAGACGTACACTCCGCAGCAGTTAAACCTGATTCGCAGGCTGCAACGAGCCACGCGGTGCTTTCTTGCAGTGATACACACAGAAACCTATAAGAGTGAGGTGACGTGCTGTCAGGAGGTGCGCATTGCGGCAGAGAACGCTGAGGATGCTGCGTCTGCGACCATTCAGAGGAAGGTACGCAGTCTCGCTGCCAAGCAGACGCTCGCCACAAAGAAGCAGTCGCTCTTCTCCCATAACATATCGCGTGAGAACACAGAGACCCTCGAGGATGTGTCTGCTCTAAAATTGCAGGGCTTCATGCGTCAGGCCCGTTCCTTCCGTGAAGTTAAAGAGCGCAAGGTGGTGCACGACGCCCTAGCCGAATCAATCAACGAAGTGGCCTTCCGTATTGAGCAGACCCATGCGGCCAAGATCCTGCAACGGAATTGGACAGAACGAAAACGGCGGGCTTGGCTTGCAAAGCGGACCGCAAAGGTAAGGATTCTGCAGAGGTGGTGGCGGCGGGTATTGAAAGTGCCGGAGGTGCTGATGGTGCAGTGCTTTGCACGGACGTGCCTGATGGCGCGGTGGGCAAGGGCAAACTTTCTCATGAAGTGTGAACGCATACAGCGCTGTTGGCGTGTGTATGTCGCATGCGAAGCACTGCGGAAGCAACGCCACGTGGTTTGCTTTGGAGAGGCGGCTCGTCTGCGGCAGGAACAGCTGGGCCTGCTCGCACTGCGTCGTGCGACGCTCGTGGTGCAACGTTCTCTCCGGGCACGTGGCGCGCGGGTTATCAGAGCACAACGTGGTCGACGCAAAACACAGCAACGCAACGACGGAGTCAACGTTGTATTGGTGCAGCGCTTCTGCAGGTGTGCCCTGGCGGTGATGCGGGTGCGAGGCATGTGGAGGGAGAGGTGTGATGTGCACGCGACAGTGGTGCAGATGTTTTGCCGTTCACAATGTTCGTACATCCTTGCCGTGCAGCAGCTCTGTGCGATACGCATTCAGAAGACGTTCCGTGGGTTTCTCTCACGCGCGAGGCTTGAAATGGCGAGGCAGGCAGAGAACGTACACGTTTCAGAGGTGCTTGACTTCTGGCGTGACAAGCTTGCCCACAGGCGTGCGGCAGTCAGCATACAGGCGCTCTTGCGTGGACATGCGTTGCGAAGGAAGCTTGCCTTGCTGCGACGTTGGTTTTCTGCGCTCCCAGATATCAGAAAGCACTCCTTCCGAGCAGCAACGGCGCACACAGCGATTGACACGCGCTGTGCAGTGGAGAACGGGGCAGACCCGCGTCTAGCCTTAGTGATACATGCCTTTGTGCGTACCAAACAGAGTTGTGTGCGTGTCGCCCGCAAGTACGCCATCTTACAGAACAGGGTGCGGCAAGCAGAGACCTACACCAGACAGGACCGTGCGGCCGTTGTCATACAGAAGTGTGCGCGTGGCTGGCTTGGCTATTTCCGCTTTCTAGATGTGCAGGAGGCACTTGCATTGCTGCTCGAGTGCAGGCCAGAAAACCAGCCTACCCATGCCTCCGTCATACCCACACGAGCTACAAGGCCAGCGCCCCTCCACCCAGACACCATGCATGACCAGAACCTTATAACTCCATCCACAGGCGCTCGCAAGGTGTCGGGCGACTACTTTACCCCCACAAAGTCGCAAGCACGCCGCAAGCTCTCCGACAGGTCAGAGATGTCCAACGACCGGCGCGATCTTGCCTACACCTTCCTCACAACGTCGTCCTTCAGTCAGCAGTTCTCAGTGACAGAGCGCGCCCACCATGTGCACAGCATCCTGCACGACCCCCCGGAGTGCATCCTCAGGAACGAGACGATCTCGTCGTACGGCTTCTCCTACACGGCCCACCTGCCGTCGTTCTACGGGCAGTACTACATTGAAGAAAAGGCGATCGTGATTCAGACGTTGCTGCGGAAGCGGAATGCACGCCGTGTGTACCTTAGGCGCAAACGTGACCTTCGCGTTGCATGGAATGCACGTGTCGTGCACGAGCGTGCGACAGTAAACATACGGCGCGGGCAACAGAACAGCCCTGTTGGTGAAATGTCACCCCCAACTAACCTACGGTCGGCATCGTCGTCGCGCGCATTGACAAAGAAGTCGTCGATGCACAACCCAGAGACGGCGCCCATCACGCGCACGAAGTCCGTCATGTTCAGCATGCCACGCGACGCCAGCAAGTCCACAATCACCAAACTCGACTCACACACCCTCAAAGACATGTACGTCAACGTGCCCTCCAACGGAGTTAGTGATGCGCATGCTGGCACATCCAAGACGGTGTGCCAGCTCAACGCCGTCGCGAACCCCTCCCATCACACCTGCAAGGATGGGGGGGGACAAATTGGGGACAACCTCCGCGAGGTGCTCATGGGGTCAATGCAGCTCTCCGTCGAGCCAACAGATCTGAACAACGAATCCGAAAATTTGAGTGAGGGGACAAACCCGTGGACCCCACACATTGCTGCCGGCCGGGTGGCAGGTGTGACTGCGTCGCGTACAATCGGAGTTGTCGACATCCCAAAGCTGGACATCCTGGGATTGCCAGAATTCGATCCGTCTGTGTTGGTCTCTGAGTATGCACCGACGCCTACTAGCAGGAACAGCGGTGGGAGTGGCACGCGGGATACGACAGAGAAGACCGATGTTGTGACGGATGCGTCGGAGATTCTAGATAGCGCAGATCAGAACACGGACGAAGCGACAGGGCAGGAGGCAAGGCTTGAGACTGCGTTGCAGACCATGCCAGAGGCTTTGCCGGATACGGAAGACACTGAACAGCATACTGCTCCAGAGAACACTGCCGAGACGGAGACTGAGCAAGAGACAGACAATGCGCCAGAGACGGTGCCTGAGACCGAACCTGATGCTGCGCCAGAAGTCGAGCCAGAAACTGTCCCAGAGGCTGAACCAGAGGTTATGACCGAGACCGAGCCTGCTAGTGTGCCAGAGGTTGAACAAGAAACAACGCCAGAGGCGGAGGTTGAACCAGAGGTTGATGAAGTGAATGCAGACAGGTCGTCGGAGACCGCACTGGACACGGAGACTGCGCCAGAGACCAGCAGTGCTCCAGAGACAGAGGTACAGACAGAGGCGAGGACATCGGTGTGCCTCTTGGGGAGGCCCTTGCAGCTTGCGCAGAAGTACTTCCCTCGGTGGCGTGCAAGGCAGATTCTTCTCTCACAACGTGCGCGTGTACAGGCTGCGACTGAGCGGCGTGTTGCCTTTGAGCATCCAAGGCTGAGGCTGCCCCGCTCCCTGCGAACATGCGACCTGCAGATGGTCATCTCTGTTGGAAAGTTTGGCACACATGTGCAGTGCCTTCAGCGTGCGGTGCGGTGCATGGCTGCACGGAAGAAGCTAACGGCACTGCGGGAAGCGGTTGCGGAGGAGGTGGTACGGAGGATGGACTACGAACACAAAGTGGTGGAGCTGGAGATGCGGGCTGTCAACTGCTCTGTTCTGCTGCTGCAGAAGGTGCGGCGTGGTGTGCTTGCACGGGCAGAGGCGCGCAAATGGAGGCGACGCCGCCTTAAGGCAACCTTGGAATTCCGAGAACAGTCCTCCATGTGGTCCGAGGACTGCCTCCCACGGCAGCAGTCTGCTATCATCATTCAACAGGCGTGGAAATGCGCTGCCGCACGCAGCGAGCTCATCAAACGCGCCAAAGCACACCACACAAAGCAGGTCGCGCTTTTCCTCTGCGAACACCACTACGCAGCTGCAGCGATACAACACCGATGGCGGATGTGGATTGCATGGAAACGTCCGGCACACATTCCCGTCTTACAGATCCAATGCTGGTGGCGAATTCAGACGAAAAAGCGCAAAAATCGACGCGACAAAGCGGCACGTCTCATGACACGGTGTTTCAAACGTGGCGTGCAGGTCCTCAAGAAACGCCGTGCTGTGGCATGCATACAACTTCACTGGCGGCTTCACCTCCGGAGGAAGCATCGCAACCGAGAAATATCGAGGTGGCTTCTCATTCAAGACATGGTGCAGAGTGCGGCTGCGGTCATGCTGCAGAAGGCGTGGCGGTATTGGAAATACCACAGCCAGCAGGATCTGCTGCGAGCGCAGATCACCAGCGACTGGGCGTGCACCATTGCACACTATGCGTACAGCTTTCAACGGGGCCTGCCTGCCTTTGTCACAAACGATGTTGCGTTGTGCGTGCTCAACCCTTACATGAAGCGTGTCTCACAGCTATGGCGGAAGGAGGAGGCTGCAAGAGGGGAGTTGCAGCAGCGCTTCGCTGAGGAGATGTGCCACTCGGCAGATCTCATACGCACGCAGAAGCGGCGCAGGTTGCACAGCAGGTTTGCGCAGACGCTTGCCGCATTAAGGCAGAACGAAGGCAATCTGCGTACAGAAGACCTCACGTCACTCCTCTGGCATTGCGACAAAATACCTGTCCCAAAACCCCCCAGCGCAGCACGCACCTACACCTCATACACGAGACGGTGCATTTCATCGAAGAAGAAGCCAGGCTTCGGGCTCTCCAGAAGGATGCTTGACAACGCAAAAATGCATTCGCGCTACGAAGTCATGCAAAAGCCCTGTGGGTTTTGATTCACATACAAAACTCCATAGGGTGCAAAAGGTGAAAGCGTCGAGGCTTAAGTTCATCTTTTGCTTTGAAGACAAAAGGCAACCCTTTTAACAAAGGGGGTCAAAAAAAAAATGCCCTCGAATTTTATCTCAGAAAAGTATATTCAAATTTCTCCTTTTTTGTTTTTTTTTTTTTTGCTTATTTGCAGGCATCTGTCGAAGTGTCTATCACAACCTATCAGTCTTCCCCCCTCAACAAATTCCCCAAAACTTCATTCCAACAGAAACACAAAAAACAATGAAGAGGCGGAAGAGGTAAAACAAACCTCCGAATGTTCCGCCACTCCCTAGTCTACGTTGCCCCTGTGGTGGGCGTTCTTGTCCTCTTTTCCTTTGTGTTTGGCGACCCAACGAGGGTGGATGGAGGCTCCTTCGCTGGTAACACTATTGTCCCTCTGACTGCTGCGACGTCACCACCGGCAGTGATACCGTCACGGCCATCTGCAGTTCAGACAGGGCAGAAGCAGCAGGATCCAAGCAGACCCATCATAGGGTTGGACCACTCAACGGAGGTGTGGTCACATAGCACAGAGAAGTTCACTGCAAAGGTGTTGTATGATGTGGAGAAATGCTCCGGTGTGGTGCACATACACCGTAAGGATGCAGTGGAGGTTGCGCGCATGGAGGCAACGCAGTTTACACAGGATGCGTCGATCCAGGCGTGGGTGAAAAAGGGGTTTGGTCCAGACTTTTTCAGAATAACGTTCCGTGGCCCCGAAGTGGTCATGGCAAATATAACCTATGCCGTCGGAGGGCACAGTACAGGGACCTTCTTCTTCACACAGCCGGGGGAGTTCTTGATGACGATTCTGCTTGTGTTTGATGAGTTTAAGGCGGTCAATGATTTACACGAGAAGACCTGGTTTGACTATGCAAACACATACCTTGCGCAGAAGCAGCCAATACAATGCAAAACACCTGCAGCAGATGTGGCCCCCAACAAGCCGCCATGCGGGCTCAGCCAAAGCACCGCTTGGGGGCGTTGGGTTGCGAATGGTGAAGACCGATCCGACTTTAAGAAGGAATTTCCGAACTATTGGCTTCCCCTGAAGAAGTATGAGAAGCCTTTGAACGACGAGACCCCGGACATCCTTGGGCGCATGAACTACCGTACGATGTACCGCTGGGAGCCGTACGGCTGCTCACACACGAAGTTCTCAAAGGAGGACGCGCTCGAGGTTCTGCGTGGCATAAACCTGCATTTCTTTGGCGATTCGCATCTGAGAATGACGTTCTATGGGATGCTGAACCGTCTCGGCATCAAATTTTCCTTCGACAAAGTGTGGAAGGGCGACCGTGTCGATAAGATCGCCTCGCACAACTGCTCTGTCGCCTACGTCGCAAGCTACTTCCTGAACACATCCCGACCAACGGCAGTCGACATGCTCATGAAGAAGAACTCAGTCATCCTCGCAGGGGTGGGGCAGCACCATGCGTCGGCGTGCTTCACCCTGCGCAAACACACTATCACTGTTGAGGTATGCATGAGGGGCGCATTCTTCAAATTTTTCTCTTTGTGAGAATGGCCTTTGGTTCATCTCACAAAACCTTCATTTTCTTCTGTGGTTGCAACAAATTTCCTCTATTTTTTTCAGGATGCGATGAAAGACTTTGACCGGCACAATGCGAGTGTCGTCTGGTTTGGTGTGCCAGCACATCCACACAACCTGCACATGCGGATCGTGCAGAAGCGGACGGACTGCAGGAACAACCTCCGCCACAGACTCTTCAACAAAGTACAAGGCGAGTTGGCACGCTTCCGGCACTACCCGATTGTGGACACCTTTGCGAAGAGTTGGCCGATGATACACACATCGCCTGACGGTGCACACTACTACACATGGGTATGTTCAACACATTGCGACCCTACTTAGGCAGAAGACTGCCAAGACACCAATGAGCGTCTATCGATGGTCACCAATCAATTTTTTTTTTAAACGTACTGCAAGGCGTTGCCCACTCTACACTAAAAACACAAAAAATACAGGTCCGAGAAGCATGGCTTGACGACATCCTGATGAGCATCAAAGCACTCAAGGCGCGAGACGCCATTTCATAACCCTTAACCCTAACCACCCTTCCCCCCCTGCAGCCTCATGAGAGGAATAGTGACCCCCTCCTTTTGGCCTCATTTATGTCAACCCCCATTTCCCAACAAAAGTGTACCTGATTCAGAAACGGTCGTGGTACACATTATGATGTCGTCCCTTGAGAGAGATTATATTGACAAGGAGCCGACTGAGACAACGTTTGCGGAGGAGGAGGTGATTGAAGATGTGCTGGAGATCTATGAGGGCGATAAGGGGCGGAGTGTGCGTGTGGGACGTGCCATGCATAAGTCGTTTCTGACGAACGGCCTCACGAACCTGCCCGCGCAGGTGGGCTACCTGGACGCATCGAGGCCGTGGCTGTCGTACTGGATGCTGAATTCCATGGATCTTATCGGCCACCTGCACACTACGCCACCCAACACATTGATCCCCACCCCGCAGGCCGTTGTCGCGTTCATGCGGTCGTGCTTCACAGAGGTCTCTCCTGGGTGTGGATCCTTCGGAGGGGGACCAGCGCAGATCCCCCACCTGGCGCCTACTTACAGTGGTATGTCAAGAAAAGGTCTTCGGGTAGATGTTTGTTTTTTTCCTTTTGTTTCTCCGGACCGTTTTCAGATTCGTGCCTGCGGGAAGGCTTCACCGTCTTCCGTCTTGGCATATCTTTGGCGGCATTTTTTGCACTTTTAGCCATCATATTAACCTTTCTTTTTTTCAGGTGTGTTGACTCTGCTTGCTGTGGGGACGTCTGAGGCATATGCGTTGCTTGATGAAAAGAAGGAAATGATCAAAGCCTGGTTCAAAACCCTCAAGAACCCCGACGGCAGCGTCCTCATGCACGACGGCGGTGAGGTCGACGTACGCGGCTGCTACTGCATGCTCATTGTCGCTGTCATGGTGGGCATCGACACACCCGACGTCACCTCCAACATTGCCGAATTCGTTGCCAGCTGCCAAACCTATGAGGGCGGCTTCGGCTGCAAACCTTCTGAAGAGGCGCACGGTGGGTTTACCTTTTGCGCAACAGCGGCGCTTGGTTTGGTCCGCAGGCTGGACCTCATTAATGTCCCTCGTTTGAAGAAATGGCTGGCGACGAGACAACATAAGGCGGGGCTGGGCTTCAATGGGAGAACGAACAAATTGATTGATTCGTGTTATTCGTTTTGGGTTGGCTCTGCGCACGCCATCCTACGTGCCCAGGAGGCGGTGGCGGCGTCACGGCGACGATGCGTGGCAGCAGGGGACACACCCCCACGGGACACTGCAGTGCCCAGTCTGCCACACCTCGCCTCCATGGCCGATGCCTTGGTGCTCGACCAAATGGCCTACATAGACCTCGAAGACCTCCCAGAAGAGCTTCTGCAACGCTTCATCGACAACGCGCCAAAAGAAGAAACCGTAGAAACCAAAATCGATTCCGAACCACCCACAACGCACCAAGATGTCGAAGAGGATTGGGTCGAAAGCGACTCAGGGATGTTCTGTTATAACCAAGTATGATCTTTTCCCCCATTCTCTTTTGAATCGATACCAAATGTTTAGGGAAAATAATTGAATATCGTCAATAAAATCTTACCCCTCTTACAGGAAAAACTGCAGCAATTCTTGATCTGCTGCTGCCAGCAGCCTGCTGGGGGTCTGCGTGACAAGCCTGGGGTGCGTCCCGACTACTACCACACCTGCTACGCCCTGTCTGGGCTGGGTCTGAGCCAGAACCTGGGGAAGGCGTACCACGTGGCTCGGCTGGGTGGCGCCTCTGTGCTGTCGAACACCACCGACGCACCTCCACCCTCCACCGCCCCCGATGCACAGCAGGCACTCCTCCTACGTGCGCTTGAAGCAGCAGGGCACGACTGCGACCCCGTCTTCTACAAAGACGACGAGAAAAACGTCCTCCGCCACTCCAACCCCATGTTCAACCTCCGCAGAGAACGTGTCGTCAAAGGACTCAAACATTTCAGAAGCTCTTCTGTTATCCCTTTGAGACGGTAAAGGGGGGAGGGGCGAGGGGGGAAAATATCCAATTGAGGGCCATAGGCCTGTTGAGCGAGAGACAAAAAGAATGGGGGATATTTTATAACATTATGTGATGACTGTGGGAAGCGTACCCATGTCCAGCCCTAACTCTTTTTATATCCCACACAAAAAAAGAACCCTCCGCGACCTTCCCTTTGAGCTGCATTTTTAGTACGTTTCGACCACTCTTTTCCCCGGCTTTGAGCGCACAAACAAACCCGAATCAAGGTGACTTAAGCACTGCGAACCTTACATTTTATTTTCCACACACTACGGTACGGGCAAACCATTAGGGTTCCTTTTTATAGCAATTGTGCTTTCATCTGGGGCTGGCATCGTACGTGGGTCAGTCGGAGGTGCGGCACAGCTTTTCGTGTCTCCTTGACCCTAGATAGCCGCACACACCTCTCATCTTCTTTCCTCTCCTTTCCCTTCAACTTCTTCTCCTCTCAACACCCTCTTACAGAACCCCTTCCAAAGGGGAGAATAGACAAAACGCACGGTGCGTTTGTCTTCTTTTAGATGATGAACGGGTTGGGGCAGGGAGCCCCCGCAGGGCAGGGCGAGGAGTTGGCATGGGGCGAGATGCACAGCATCCTTACTGGAGAGGATGTGGGGTTTGTGGACAAGAAGGACGCACTGCTGAGGACGTGCCGTCTGCAGGACACGACGTCCTCTGAGGAGATGGTGCGCGCTGTGGCGCTGGTCTTCCAGAGTGTGTCGCCCGACTACCTCTCGGGGCAGGAGCTGCTGCAGCGTCCACGCCACCTCGACCTTGCGCAGGAGGTGTTGCGTCGCGACGCTGTCAACAAAATCATCCTAGGCCTCTCAGGCCCCTTCCGCCAGATGCAGGCAACACAGTCCTCCCCAAGCCTCTTCATCCTGCACTCTGCGTCCGCCCTCGTCGGCATCACACAATGCTTCCAGCTCACCCCCGCAGAGCTCAACACTCTTCTCGAGGCACTGCACTTCAGTCTGCAGGTGTTGGATGGGTGGATGGACCAAAGCATGAACGCAGGGGGTGGGGGCACCTCAGCAGGGACTACCTATACGCTTGCGGGTGCGCCTGCGACGCAGCATTTGAGGTTCCCAACAGGGACGCCTGGTGCGTTGCTGGAGGATGTGGCGTATTTGTTGTCGTTGTCGGTGGTGAACGCATTGAGGGTGCCGCAGAGCGAGACGTATGCCCTGTGGGCGCGTGACAGCAAGGTGGCGTGCACAACAAACGCACTGCTTGCGCATGCAGGCACCGTGGAGATGTTGACGCACCTCTGCTACCGTGCGGATAACGCACAGCACAGCTCCAGCCACTACGTCCTCAATAAGATCGAGCAGGTGGGGCGTGGCGACCGTCGCAGCCGTGAAGAAGCAGCAGGCTACTACGGGATTGTCCTCACCGGTGTGTCCGGCTTCCTCATGTCGCATGCCGAGGCAGAGACCCGCGAGGTTGGTGCCATCGCGCTCCAAATGTGCTGCGGCTCAATAGTGCAGATGGGTGTCGGCTCGCGTGTCCTCGCACGCTACAAATGGAAGGGGTCTGTCTTCGCGCGGGGCACAGTGCGTGCAGTGCGCAACGATGGTACGTTGGTGGTCCGCTTCGACGATGGCGAGGAGGAGAGTGTGCACCGCAACTACGTCAAACTCGAGTCTGCGCACCAGCTGAGTGGACACGGGTGGGCGCGTGCGCGTGAGTGGTTCCCGTCGTTCTTCTCATGTGGGCTGGGGACGGTGGTGACGGAGGAGACCCTGCTGCAGTGCCTTAGCGTGACAATGGACTTCTGGCTTGCCAGCACTATGTGCGCGCTTGTGGACGAGCTCATCCCAGCGGAGCAGGAGGCATTCCGAGTGTGGGAGGAGTGTGTCCGCCAGCGCGACACACCCGGGTACAGCACAGACCCAGTGAACGGGTCGCTCTACGAGAACTACTCGGATGTGCCGCCGACACCTGAGTGCCGCATTCTGCTGGACGTGCTGCACGCCATTGCATTCACCCTGAACCCCGACAACGCTTCCCTCCTGCTTAGCGAACGCCTGCCTGTCTCTTGGCGGGGCGAGATGGTGTCGAACATTTTGAAGTACGATAAGTCTGACGCGATTCAGAACCCTAGGCCGGGGACGGCGATGTTTGTACGCTTTGTGCGCAAGGCGCATGGCTCGCAGGGGCCTATTGCTTGGCTGATTGAGTCGTCTCCGGGGAGACAGGGTGATTTGTGTGCACCTGCACTGTCGGTGCTGTCTGCATACCTGGACCTGTGCACGGGGCTGTGCGTGACGAACGAGGCTGCCTTTGAGGTGTTCAGCATGATGCAGGCTGACGCTGAGCCACGCTCCACCTTCCACATCTCCTCGCGCTACATCATCACAGACCCTGAGTGCAGTGTTATGGGCGGGCTTGCACAGCGCAACGACAAGCCCACAGCAGAGGCGGACAGCTTCCTGAAGTCCGCCCTGCAGCTTCTCTCCACGATGCTCCTGCGCTCGCCTCTTGTCAAGGCAGCCATCTCGCAGAAGCCCGATCTCATGCAGTCCTGCTTCGAACGTCTCTTCCTCTTGCTTGAAAAGCCTGTCGGCGGTGCTGTCATCGGCCAGATATTCAACACCCTTGCGGCATGGTCCGACACACACGACACCGCTGCACAGATGTGGCACCGCATCCAGCAGGGCAACGTCCTCGCGATCCAGCAGCAGCCAAGCAGGACGCATGCAAACGGCTTCGGCGTGGCGCGCATTGAGTACGGCCAGGGCCACGTGGGCCAAGCAGGACACCAAGGCCAGGACGCAGTGCAGGGGGGCATGGAGTTCGAGTTCCAACAAGAACGGCGGAACAGACGCTACCCGCAGACGATCGGGTTCCTGACGTTGATCCTGCAGCTGCTGAAGACGGTGAACTGGCGCAACACACAGCAGGACGTCTCGCTGCACACCCTTGCGGTGCACTACGTGAAGTGGGCGATGGAGAGCGTGCTGCTGCGCTGGGATGAGCAGCGCTTCGACAACATGAAGGAGAAGTGGCAGATCGCGTTCCTGCTTTTGGGCATTGTCCGTGCAGCACTTCTCATCCCCGAGCCGCAGACGGGGGCAGGGTACGACCAGTCAACGACACGGCAGCGGGCAGCACCTTCACTGCTGTGGTGGGCGATCAACAGCAAGGCGCTGCTGCGCAAGCTTATGGAGATGACCACAGAGCGGAGGGGGCGCGACAACCGCATCGGGATGATCCTTGACGAGCTTCTTGTTGAATGCTTGGCAACCATCCTTGCGGTTCTGAAGCACACCCGCAGTGCGCGTGGCGACAGGAAGAAGGTGACGTCTGAGCTGAACGGGAAGGGCCTTACACAGGACGTTGTGGACTGGGACGACGGCAGCCTTGTGATGAAGCTCTCAAGCGAGGAGTGGCACATGATCACCCTGCGCCACAGCAACCCCTACATTGTCTCGCAGCTCTGCCTCAACATCCTCCTCCAGCTTGTCCAGGAGCGCTGCCGCATCTCGCATCACTTCCTTGCCTCAGGCCGCGGCAGGCCTGAGGACATCACACGCGACGCCGAAGAAACCCTTCTCGAGACCTCCAAACGCGCCTACGCAGAAATGATGAAAAACCCCCAAGCCCAAGCCGAGGCAGCCAACCTCGACAAACACGTCATCCGTGCCCTCGAGGCGGGCACCCGGGTCAGCAACATCATCCCACAACTGCAGCACCACCTCATCCCTTCTATGGCTAAGTGTGGCATGCAGCGTGAGGCTCAGGGGGTGCAGGCGAGCCTGCCCGCCTTTGAGAACAACAAGGCGGATATGGTGCAGGAGCTGATGGCTGATATCTTGAATTTGGAGGTGGAAGAGGAGGAGAGCGACACGAGGCGGCTGTTGGTGTGCGACATTTTGAGTGAGTCGTTGTCGACGGATGCGTGGTACTACAACCTGACGCACATTCTGTGTGGTGTGCCTGAACGCTATGTCGAGGGACGCACCCGTGTCGTGGGGGTGTCCGACCACGATGTGCTGCGGCCCTTCGGCTCGCAACGACAAACCTGTGTCTCCGTCATCGCAGAGCGTCTCCTCGAGAACGACAACACCTTCGTCAAGCTCAACCCCGTCACAGCCAGCCGCTTCCTCAAGGTCCTTGCCGCCCTCGCAAGCGACCGCGTCATCGGCTCTGCAGTGCTCCGCTACATCCGCAGTGTCAACCTTGTCGACAAACTGATGGGGCTTCTCAAAGAGCGCCTCAGCGAGCTTCCCGTGCAGCCATCGGTATGTTTTTTAAGTACAATAGGAGAAAAGTGGAGATGGTTCGTGTGACAAAAAAATTTCTATACAGTCCTTCCGCGACCCAACCAATATTGCACGCGAATTTGGCATCTGTGCGTCGGTGCTTCAGCTTGCTGCGCTCGAGCTTTTCTCTAACCCAGACCCTAGTGCACAGAAACACGTATGTCCATTTTTCTCCTCCTCTTCAACGGCACTCTTCACAGATCCTTAAGATGCTGTGCACGACACGTGAATGGCATCACCCTCTATTGCTTGAGGGGATCCGCAGTCTTGATGTTGACTCGCTTCCTGCGCCGCCACGTGTCTCGGAGCTGTTGACGGTGCCGATGCAGGTTGTGCAGGAGGGGGACATTCCGTCGTACTCTATTGAGGCCTTGGAAGAGCAGCTGGGGGGTGTGCCTGGGACGCAGGAGGCAGTGGCGATGGTGCAGCAGGCGAATGAGGCGCTGGCGGTGTACCCCTGCGTGGTGGACTATGTGGAGAAGTGGTGCCGCCTGGCAGAGGTCACGCTTGTCATTGTGGAGGCGGAGGCGGAGGCAGGCAACGACCGTTCCATCACCCAGGAGGTGGATGAAGTGCTGTTCCAAACGCTGCTCACGCTTGTGAACCAGATGTCCATCAACCTCAGCCGTTCCCGGTCCATGCCGCACTCCGAAAGCGTCATGGACGCCTTGCTTGCAAAGCTCCGCTCCAAAATCGATGAACGTCTCTCGCGCGCAGCGCTTGCCCTCGTCGATGCAATTCACACGCGTTCGCAGCGTGGCACATCACACCGCTCAGCAGAGCAGCTCGTGCACCTCCTCCGCCCCCTCCTGCAGTGTCTCTGCGATGCATCCGATAAGGACATCCGGGCCAATCTCTACACGGTATGTTGCTATCACTTTTATTAGAATACACTGCAGTTTTTGAGTGCTTTTTTTTGACGGCACTACCGCATAGCCAGCTTTTGTTGCTTTTTCAGAGCCATTTTTTTAGGGGGCTTCGCCCCCACACTCCTGCCACTCCACTAATGAACAGACTTTCCGCGCTGAAGAATCCGATGAAGAATTCTTCGAAAAAAAAAAAAATCCCAAAAAAAAAACTTTTTCCAGTGAAGAATTCTTCATTGGAAAAAAATAAAAATAAAAAAAAATTCCCGAAGAAGAAAAAAAATTCCCCCACATAAGCCACTGAGTGACCAGAACTGGCCTCATGAACAAAGTGACCCCGTCACAGCCAGAACGCGACTCAATTGATCAAACGCCGAACGAAAAGGAAGCATGCAGCATGGCGAAAGAAAAAGTAGCGTACCGTGCGCCTGCGGCGCAAGTTTCCCATGACATTGTTTGGCTGTAAAAATGTGCAATTTTATGCGCAATTTTTTGAAATGTTGCGTACCGTGGCTTCGCCAGGAGCTTTGATGCTATGGCCACCGTTTCTTTTTGTACACGTACTGAGGTTACTGATAATTCGTGTGTCTGGTGCAAATATCAATCAAGTTGAACTCCTCAGTCGGATACCCGAGGAATTCTCTCATTCCGGGTCGGGCTCGACCGCGCTTTTTTATTTTATTTTTTGGAAATCTCAGGGACTGCGCTGGGACGCGTTTTTTGGGCCAGAACTCTAGTTTCTCCGCCGGAGGCCCCGAACTTGCGGTAAATTCCGGCGCGCGTAGCGCGCCGGGCTCGGGACGTATTTACCTTTTATGTACAAAATCACGATTCTTCATCAAAAATCGTACCCAATGAAGGAGCGCGGAAACACTGCTAATGAATCCAAAAAAAAACCCCAATACAGGTCCTCATCGCACTGCTGCACAACGTTGATGACTGTCCGTTGGACAGTTCGTCGCAGGTTGACGCAGAAAAGCTTCAGGTATGCCACCTCCCCCACACTGCACCACACCACATCCCACAAAGGTACGCCGAGCATGCCAGAACGAGCTTCTCCGCAACCCGCATGCGCTGATGCAGCGCTTGATGGCAGATGCTTCTGACAACTCTGGGTACGTCACGACTGCTGCGTGGAGCACGCTCGCCAAGATCGTAGAGTGGGACGAGGAGGAGCAGGTGTCGTCGGAGCTGCACAGCACGAACCTCATTGCACAGCAGCTCGCGAACTACGACGGGGTGTTGTGCGAGCTCCTCAAGCTTGCGAGCCAGGGGGACTCGAGCGGTGCCTTCCACCTGGGGGCTTACCAGGCGTATATGTCCTTCCTGCTGGCATACGCGAACACTGTGGGTGGTGCGAAGGCGCTGGTGGAGCAGCATGCGTTCATGAAACACCTTGCAGGACGCAAGCTCCTAAGCCTCTGCGGCGACGGCTTCCCCAGCACGATCGAGCTTCTGCAGGAGCGCTGCGCGCAGGTTGCCCTCCCCGCCCTCCGCGTCGTGCGTGCCCTTGTACAGCGCCTTGCCACCGACCACTCCGTCATCCAGCAGGTGCACACCCTTCTCGACACACACTCACGCCTCTTCGACTTCATCCTCCGCAGACCCTTCAGCCTCCGCAAGGCGCATGACTCCCTCGACGTCACATCCCTTCAGATGCTGGAATGCTCCACCCAAATCATCTCAGTCTACGCCTGCTCAGACGAGCCCTACGCAAAGGTATGTTTAAAACATGCATCGAAAAAAATAACGATATTCCACAGGCAAACGCACCAGCCCTGGTCCACAAATACCAGCTTCGCAGCATTCTTGCAGAGTTTTCAAGCCGTTCCCTGTGGGCGCATAAGGTGCTCGCCGACGATGGGGCTAGCGTAGGGGACTGGACCAGCGCAACTTCCGAGGAGGTATGGTGGTTTCTTTTTTTAGCACAACCCTTACCCTTTTATCAGGCAACCGCAGCTGTGACAGGGGTTGTATTCAATGTGCTGCAGTGTTTGCGACACATCTCGGATACATGCGAGTCTGGCGAGCCGTTGTTCCAACTGAGTGTGAGCGACCCTGATGGTGTGTCGACGGAGAGTGTGCTGTCGCGTGTCGATGTGACGGTGCTTCTGAGCTGTCTGAAAGACCTGCAGCGCAGCACGCACCACCTCACCAAGACCGCTGCTCCGTCCGCAACACCCATGCAGGAGCGTGCGGAGGGGCCGAACTCGATTTTGATGTCCGTCCTGCACCACTCCATTGCAGAAGCACTGCTCCTCCTCCTCCACCACGTCAGACTCATGAACGAATCGCAAGACCCTCGCTGTCGTGCCTCAGCCTTGCAACACGTTGAAACCGTTTTGAAGGTATGATATTAAAAAAATGGAATGAAAAATTAGGGGAAATAATAATTCACAACAGGAACTCTCGGAGTATGTCAGAGCCTCGTTTGCTTCGTCCCGGCAGGACCGCGTCACGATGCAGGTATGTCTTTCCCCCCCCCCCTGAAATTTCATTTTGGTTTTTTGCAGCCTAAATTCACTTTTTTTTTGTGAAGCTCTCAATCAATCAAAGCAACTCTTTTTCTGTCACTATAACTTTATTCATTTCCCCCACAGCTGATCTCCACCATTGACACTATCGCAAAGTCGATTGGAGGTGCATTAGGCATTGCCGTGCAGACGATCGCAGCATAACCGTACACCCGCAAACCCAAACCAAACCAGAAACAACACAGCAAGGGTTGAGCACGAATGGCATCTATGCCGACCGTAAAAAAAGGCTTCGGCCAATGTTAAGTACAGAACCCTAGTTACCCAACCCAAGATGGGTGCTAAGGTGATTGTCGATACAAAAAACTATAGTGGAGTTCATCCTCGGGTGTCTACACTAATACAACCAAGTTTTCAAAAAACAAAAATGCGTTCTCCGTTTAGTTAGATTCTTTCTTCTTTTTTTTTTTTTTTGGCCGTGGTTCAAGTTTTCCTTTTGGTGAGCGTCCAAGTTGGGGGGAGGTTTTTAAATCTCATGAAAAAATGTGTCGATGTTATACCTTCTTTTTTTGGGGTTGTAAGAATGATTGAACACAAAAGAGGCTTACGTTCATCTTACCAAAACCCTTTCTCTTTTTTTGTTGGTACACTGTCACGAGAGGGCTTTGTATTTCAAATCAAAAATTTTTTTTTTTTTGGAAAACCCCCAGTTCCTCTGAGCTGGGAAAGGGGGAGGCTTTGTTTTTTTTCCAATGGTGAGAAAACCACGCCCTTTTTGGGCATCATTTTCCCCCAAAGGTAGGTAATGGTCGATGCAATCCATAGCTTTAATAAGAAATCAATACATTTTTTAAAACAAACAAAAAGACAAACACATTTGCAAAAAAATCCAACTAACAAAAAAAGAAGGTGGCTATGGGAGGAATCCACCTGTAGTGTCATAGCCTATCAGTAGCAAAACTTCTTGGGAGGGGGAAGGGGCGGGGGGGGGGAAAAACCATCAAAATACGTTTTGTTGTCAACTGAGGGGTGCGGGGGGTTTTTTGCAATGAACTGTGCAGGAACTGTTGATGTTTTTTGCAACAAAAAAAAGAGTGTTGACATCTCTTTTCGAGGAAAAAATTGATTATTCAAAAACGGCAAAACATAGGGGGGGTAAAAACGGTGGCAATCCTGCCGCGAGACGAAATATCGATTGAAGTCTCCAATTTTTTTATAAAAGAACACCTCCGATCGAGAGCACTCTTTTTTTTTTTTGAACGAAAAAAAAAAGATTCCCTTTTTTTTTCGTACCCCGCTCTTCTCTTTTTTTACGTGCACCCAAAAATTCACTTCAGAAACACACTACACAAGCAAATTTTTCAAAAATGCGATAATTTTTCGCGAATTTTTTTCCCCCTTTCCATCTTAAAACACCGTTATGAGCACACTCAACGGGGAGGACTATGCAAGGCAATGTCGAAAATTTAATAAAAAGATCGGTGAAGGTGGGTTTGGTGTTGTATGGCAGGGGCAGAACTTGGTAACTGCACAGTACGTCGCCATTAAGGAGGTTCACGCAGACGATGAAGCGCTTACACGGGAAACCCTAAGGGAGTATCAGCTGCTCACAGAACTGCGGCATCCCCACATTGTTGAAACCTATGCTTATACATACGACGCTGCCCGCTGCACGGCTTCGATCTATATGGAGTATATTTCGCAGGGTTCTCTGACGAATGTTATCAAAACTGTATACCCAAGGGGAATGCCTCCAGCGTTGCTCTCGAAATATACTGGGGATGTGTTAAAAGGGTTGAGCTGTGCGCACAGAAAAGGGCTCATTCATCGTGACATCAAGCCAGCGAATATGTTGGTCGCAGTAAGCGGGCGTCTCAAATTGGCGGATTTTGGTTTGTGCAGACGGAGCGAAGGGGAAGGGAGCACTGCAGTAGCAGGGACAGTGCGGTATATGAGTGCAGACGCGCTGAAGGGGAAGTACAATGAGAAGACGGATATCTGGGCGGTGGGGTGCAGTCTGATAGAAATGGCGTCCGGGGTGCCGCCGTACTACAATGTGAATATGAAGAGCACGCAGTTGACCTTTGCGATCTTGCATGGTACGGTGCGGCCGTTGATTCCGTCGCATGTTGGGTCAGAGTACCTCGACTTCGTGAAGAAGACGCTTAGTGAAAAACCGCTCCGCCGCGACAGCTCCAGCGACGACGACGACGACGACAGCGAAGGGCCGATGACCTGCGAATCGCTTCTCAACCACCCCTTCCTCAGCCTCAACGAACGCCTTGCGCGCAAACCCTTTTCCCCTTCACACAAACGCGACAGCGTTCGCTCCATGCACCGTGAACACACCGACGACGGCAGCTCTAAGGGCCACGACCTGCTTCGCCCGGTCCGCTCTTTACGCGAAACCCATCTGTACGGCCACGACATGCCGCACGATTCCAAGGTGTTCTCCCTACGTGGTGGGATGTCCTCTGCACCCACTGCTGGGGTAGGATCCTTGGTGGAGTGGCTTAACTCTCCAGAAAACGACAATTTGCAGTACGTCGAGAACCCTGAGCAGGCCTTAGCCGATTTGCTCCGAAACGCTGTTGCAGACATCACCGAAGAGTTGGTCAGCACCTTGGCCCAGGCCCCCGCATCAAACTACCAGGACCAAGTGGACGAGCTTCGTGTTCTCTACTTCTCTCGTGTCCTCCTGGCAGGGTGTCTCCGTTATGTGGCAGTGCTCTTCTGCCGTGACTGTGAGTCCCACGAACGCTTTTTTTCGCTGAAATCGGTGAAGCTTGTTGTAAAGGAATGTCTCTCCGTCATCAAGCCACCGCTGCAGATTTTGCACAATGTTGAGGCGAAGAAGAACGTAAACGGTTTGATCTTCATTCTCGAAGTCATTAAGGAAGGTCTCCTGCTTTGTTTGCAGGCCTACAAACTCCATAAAACGGGTTGGCAATGCCAACGCGACGTCACCTCTGAAACACAGGCACGACCACAACGGAACGACGACTCCGACGGCGACTCTTCAGACGAAAGCGATTCGCAAGACCATCAAAACCTTGCCGAATCTCTGGAACGCCAAATCGCTGCCTCTGATGTCCTCCTCCGCCCCGGGAAGATCTTCGACGACGAAACCATCTTGGTCCTACGGCAGTACACCTTCTTGCGCGACATCCCGGCACGGTGCCATGTCTTCACAAAATGCTTCATCTTGCTGCAGAAGATCCCAAAGCAGCAGGACGGCACCGAGCTCTTCCAGCAAATCTCCGAGGAGATGCTGAACCACGTCCAGGATTTGTCGTCCCAACGGCAGGTGGAGGTGTGTTCACCTTTGTTGACACGGAGTCCGTCGCTCTCAACGATGCAGTCGTTACCAATTCATATGCGACAATCTTCAAGAGAACCGTCTGATTTGACTGGACGGCAGCCATCCGAGCTGTACATGAGACAGCTTAGCATGGCACAGTCGCAACGTTCGGATGACCAATCGATCCTCCCTGAGTCCGAGCCGCAGACACCGTACACACCGCTCTCGCAGCTCTCTCTTGACGACTGGCTGCCTCTGTACGCAGGTCTCGAGCACATCTTTCAGTTTATTGTCCAAAACGCGGATGGAGATGCCGAAACGTTGACCCGCCTTTTCTTTGGGTACCCTAATGGCATTGGGCTGACCTGTATGATAACGAACAGCGACTACTCTTTGGACATCCCATGGCAGGTGAAGGAGAAGGCATATGAGTTGATCCTCACCTTGCATTATGCGAAGCTGGACACAAAGCTGCCGACAACGATATTAGATTATAAGCAGACGTACACAATGCCGCTGATTCTGTGTGATGAGGACACGCGGAGTAGAGAGGTGTTGGACGAGATGTTTTTGTTTATTACGTTCCGCCCTGCATTGGATTGGGGCAAGGTACGGTACAAATGCATTTCGCGTGACGAGCATTTACAGTTTCTTGCGGGGGTGGAAGAGATGCGACACTCCGACCGTTTTGCGGAATGGTTTCTGCAGTTCTGTTCCTCGAAGGAGGCCTGTGGGGATGCAATCTTCCACTCACGCAGCTCCATGTCGTGGCTTGATTTTCTCGGGAAAATATCGCTGTTCCCGCCGCACAACAAAGAACGCAACTTCAACTCCAAATATGCGTCGCTCTTCCCACTCCTGCGGTACCTCATGCAGTGTGAGGATGTGGGCAACTCAGGCCTTCTCAAGCCACGTCAAATGATGCTCAACAGAAAGCGCGATTTCGAACCCTTTCAACAATACTTCCCAATCGCAACGATGATTGAAGATCTTGTCTGGATGGACCAGCGTGGTCTCTTCCAAATCGGTGCTGACACACGAACTGCAGAGACGCGTCTGGCCCCGCACCCAAGAGGGCACTTCCTCATCCGTCCAAGCAAGCGTGAACAGGGTTCGCTTGTCATGACTGCGAACGTTGCCCTGCAAGATGGGAGGGTCAAAGTCACGCATAAAATCATTAAGTTCGTCCCCGATGTAGGGCATTTGGTGGTCGATGCGTTCCCGATTACGATGCAGGTATGTTTTGTTGATACCTTTTGACACACCCCCGCCCCGTATTAAAATAAAGTTGAAAAATTCACTCAAAACCCACAGCCCGTTGACAAGCCAATTGTAGGTCTTCGCCAGTTCATAGAGTGGCTCTACGAGACCACCCCTCTGAACTTCAGGGCAGGTATGGATGCGCTTAAAGAAATGCAAAAATAACATAAAAAAACACAAAACAGGTGCCGGACAGCCCACAATGAGTGAAGAGGAGTTGACAATGTGAAGGGGAATAGAGTGCGGAATCTAACAGCACAACAATTTTACAAATAATAAAAAAGGTAATGTGTTGTATTACAGCGTTCTCAAAACGGGGGGTTTTGGATTTCTGGGGGGTTTGACACAATTTTTTTTTGTAAAGAGGGGTGTTCTTCTTGCTTAACAGTCTTTTTGCTTCCACACCAGTAAAACAGCCCTCTGGCCTTTGCTTCCCTTTTGCCTTTTTCTTCTTCGTGAGCTTTCCCGGTTTGCGTCGTCAGGGTGGCAGATGTGGCGATAGTTCTCCCAGCAACATATTTCATGGTGACTAAGCACAGAGAGAGAGAGAGAGAGTCTTACACTCATCTTCTAAACTTAATATTGTTTTGGTAATGTACCAAGGTACACTGTCACGAGAGGGCTTTGTATTTCAACCCTACCTTTTTTTTTTTTGTCCCCAGTGTTCAGTGTTCCCACATTCTTTCGGTGTTTTCAGAAGAAATTATTCCGCTTTTTTGGGTGGGAACACTGCCAGTGTTCTTCATGGACATAAAAGTTTGTTTTTTTTTTGTAAATTGTTGTAATTGTGTTTTTTTTTTCCCTCTCTTTTTACGAGACCCGCAAGGTTGTGTGCTATAGTTTCCCAGAACCTTTTTGTGTGGGTTGCTCTTTGAAGAGATGAGGCAGGGTGTGTGGGGGATGGTTTTCAAATCTTTTTTTTTGGGGGGTTCGATAACCCGCGGAGAACCAATGCCTGCGTCCTCTGGTGTACGGTGAGGCGTTTGCATTTTTCAACTTCTCCTTTTTTCTTCATTTGTCGTATCAGTTTGCTCAAGCACACATTCCCTTCTTTATACCAAAACAAAGAAACAAAGTGAACGAAAAAAAAACATTTTATGTGCTGGCCATAGAGGGAAAAGGAATAAAGGGGAGATGTGTATGGGTAGCAATTCGACACTCATCACGCCCTCATCCTTTTTCCCTTAATACCTAAGACTTTCCTTTTTTTTATCATGCTTTCTTCTGTGAACGGAAAGCACATCAATCTACCCTTATGGTGACAATGCACAGCAAGGCTTAGGTTCATCGAACTATTCGTGTGTGTGTGTGCACGAGAGGCACACTCCATCTTACAAAGTGTTTTTTTCTTTTCTTCGCTCCCATTCTTCTGGGGAGGTTTGTTCTCATTTTTTTCTGCAAGCATCCTAGCCTTACCTTTTTCTTTCTTTTCTCCTGTGCGCATGGGAAAAAACCTGTTATTCTTTTGCTCGGTATCCAAACGAAGCCCCCCCCCACCCTAGACTTACTTGCAACGCCTATCGTCCATGGACCTCATATGGGGAAACCCCTTTTTTTTTTTATGGAGAACTATGGGTAGCGGAGTATGTACCCCCACTCTTGGGTACCTCTGGGTACTATTCGGTTAACTTCTCTGCTCTTACAATACACCGTACTACACCACCACCACCCCTTACCCAGGAAGAAGTGCGTGGCCTTGCTGCACGAAGAGCCACGCACCACACGACACTCCCCCTTTCCCCCCTTTTTCTTCTGTTTCTTTTTCCCTCTTTTTTTTTGAAATCGCAGGATGAAGACGGTCACCTCCTGGCAGGATAGGATACCCGAGCACACGGGGGGGAAGTTCGCTGTACACGACGTGGCCTTCAGACCCGATGGCACCCAACTCATCGCCGCCGTCGGTGTCCGGGTACTGGTGTACGCCGCTGCAGACACCTCTGCAGGCGATCCTATCCACTCTCTGAAGGGCCATAAGGACACAGTGTATTGCGTAGGGTACTCTAAGGATGGCAAGCGGTTTGCCTCTGGCGGGGCAGACAAGATGGTGATCATTTGGACCCCTAAGGCGGAGGGGATTCTGAAGTACCAGCACTCCGATTCGATTCAGTGCCTTTCCTACAACCCTGTGACGCAGCAGCTAGCCTCTGCTACGTCCTCTGATTTTGGGTTGTGGTCTCCTGAGCAGAAATCCGTCTCCAAGCATAAGGTAACCTCTAAGGTTTTGACCTGCGCATGGACGAATGATGGACAGCATCTCGCATTAGGTCATCTCAGTGGTATTATTTCAATTCGTACCAAATCGGGTGACGAAAAGCTCTCTATGAAACGTAACTCCCCGGTCTGGACGCTCACCTGGAACCCCAGCCGTGAGGAGTCCTTCGACATCCTTGCAGTAGGGTGCTGGGATCAGACCCTCTCATTCTACCACCTCTCCTCCAAGCAGATCGGCCGCGATAGAAACCTCGGCTTCGACCCCTGCTGTGTCTCCTACTTCTCGAATGGAGAGTACATCCTCATTGGCGGTTCCGACAAGAAGGTGTCCCTCTGGACAAAGGAAGGGGTCCGCCTCTCAACCATTGCCGAAGTGGATGATTGGGTATGGAGTGTCAAGCAACGCCCAAAGCTGGGGTCAAAGGTGTCATCAAAGCTGAACAACACCGACTACATCGCGATGGGAACAAACGACGGTCTCATCGCGATGTACCAACTGATCTTCTCTACAGTTCATGGGCTCTATCAAGACCAGTATGCGTACAGAGACTACATGACCGATGTGGTCATCCAACAGCTTGTCAACGAAAAGAAACTCAAAATCCGCTGCAAAGACTATGTGAAAAAGATTGCGATCTACCGCGACCGTCTTGCCGTGCAGCTTCCTGACAAGGT
Organism: Rhynchopus sp. YZ270_cl-10; assembly: GCA_964035575.1. Classification (NCBI taxonomy): domain Eukaryota; phylum Euglenozoa; class Diplonemea; order Diplonemida; family Diplonemidae; genus Rhynchopus; species Rhynchopus sp. YZ270_cl-10. Next base: position 682,459 of record OZ037901.1, read on the forward strand.
GTTCATCTACGAGCTCTGTTATGACGACGGCTATGAAATGCGCCACAAGCTGAAGGAACGCATCCACAAGAAGCTTGACTGCAACCTCCTTGTTGTCACCTCCCAGCACATTGTGCTCTGCCTCGACCGGAAGCTCATTTTGTACAACTTCCCCGGAGTCTTCCAGAGGCAGTGGGTCCTTGAGAGCGGCATCCGTTACATCAAACCCGTAGGCGGTCCTGTAGAATGCGAAGCACTTCTTGTCGGTCTGCGTAATGGTACGGTCCTCAAAATCTTTATTGACAACACCTTTCCTATTCACCTCGTCAAGCTAGAATCTCCTGTGCGGTGTTTGGATCTTTCCGCATCCCGTAATAAGCTTGCAGTTGTCGACGAAAACCAAGCCTGTGTTGTGTACAGGCTTGATACAAAGGAGCTTCTCTTCCAAGAATCCTGCGCCAACGCGATTGCGTGGAACTCTGAATACGAAGATATGTTGTGCTTCTCTGGGAACTCCACCCTTAACATCAAGACCGGGACCTTCCCGGTGCACCAGCAGAAGCTGCAGGGGTTTGTGGTCGGATTCAAAGGGTCGAAGATCTTCTGTCTTCACTATGTGTCCATGAGAACTGTGGATGTGCCGCAGAGCGCATCGTTGTATAGGTACCTGGAGAAGAAGGACTTCCAAAAGGGGTATCAAATTGCGTGTCTCGGGGTGACGGAGAACGATTGGCGCATGCTTGCGATGCAGGCCCTGGCGGAGCTGAACTTCACCATCGCGAGGAAGGCGTTTATCAGGATCCGTGACGTGCGGTACATCGAATTCCTTGACCAGGTGGCATTAGATCGGAAATGCACTGATGCGGATGACAGAGTCTTCCTTGCAGAGATTCTTGCTTATCAAGGCAAATATGAGGAAGCTGCGGAGCTGTTTTGCAAGATAGGACAAGAGAAGAAAGCGATAGAGATGTACGCGGACCTCAAGATGTGGAGCAAAGCGAAGGACATCTGCCCGAACGACGAAAACCTGAAGGACCTGATCAGGAGACAGGCACGCTGGGCGGAGGAGACCGGGTCTGCGAGAGACGCTGCGGTGCTGTGGCTTGCTGCGGGGGACAACATCAAGGCGATTACCTTGATGGGTCAGAACGGATGGTTGACACGCCTCATCGAGGTCTGCCGTCAACTCAACAAATCTGAGGTCGAGGCTATCCAACTTTGTGGAAAATTCTTTAGAAAGAACAATGCGCATGCCTATGGTCGCGAGGCTTATGAGAAAATCGGGGATATGAAGTCCCTCATGCAACTCCACGTTGAGATGCAGAAGTGGGACGAAGCGTTTAAACTTCTCGAAACCTCTCAGGGATTGGCAGATGCGAGCGATGTTTTCCTTCCTTATGCGGAATGGCTTGCGTTAAACGACAAATTTGACGATGCGCAGGAGGCCTACAAGAAGGCAAACCGCCCCGAAGAAGCGCTAAGAATGGTGGAACAACTTGCCTCAAATGGAGTGGTGGAACGTCGTTATGATGCAGCTGCGTACTACTTCTGGAAGCTTGCCTCAGAAAACCTTCGTCTCGCAATCACCGACGGCGCTACATCTTCTGTCGAGGAACGTGAGGAACGTATTGCTTGCTTTACAGAATACCGCAAAAAGTCTGAAATCTACTACGCCTACTCCTTCCTGCACAAATACCATGAGGTTCCATTCTGTCTGACCGACCCGCTAAACCTCTTCCACGCCTCAAGGTGGCTTTTGATGAACAAAGGGTCATCTACCCCCTATGGGGTGTCAAGGCTTGTTATTGTGCTTGCATTGGCAAAGCTGAGTAAACAGTTGGAGGCGTATAAAATTGCGAGAACTGCGTATGAAAAGCTGCAGCGGTATGTGGTGCCAAAGCATTTGGTCGATCAGTTGGATATTGCAGCGATTCAAATCCGTTCTAAACCGTTCAGTGACAAAGACGATATACTCCCAATGTGCTACCGCTGTTCCTTCACAAACCCCCTCCTCAACGAAAAAAGCGATGAATGCACACAATGCCTCCACCCCTTCGTCCGCTCCTTCTGCTCCTTCGACCACCTGCCCTTAGTACAGTTCGATCTTGCCGAAGGTATTACCGATGAGGAAGCGCTCTCTGTCCTCTCCTCCAATTCAAAACTCGGTAGAAAAAATGTCGGCGATTGGAAAGAAAAGAACACCGATGGAGTGCAGACGTTGACCTTCACCGGGGATGATGGTGGTGGTGGGGGAGGTGGAGGAGGAGGCGGAGGGCATGATATGCTTGAGGTGGATGGGGGCATGAATTTGAACGACCCGTTTACGAGGCAGTTGATGTCGCTTGATTTCCAGGGGGCAAGCGAGAGGAAGTACAACCCTGTGACAGTAGACCGCGAAACGCTACGGCAAATGAAGAGAGACGACATCTTCGTTGTCAGATGGAGCACCGGAGAACCAGCTGAAGCAGCGGCACAAGAAGCGCTCCTCCCGCCATCCCTTAAAATGAAGTACTACCGCAACGTGGTCCCCGACCTTCCCGTTGTCCTCTGCAAGGCCTGCAACCACTTCTTCCACGAAGACGACCATGAGTTCGAAACCCTCAAATCCGGCGGCTGCCCATTCTGCAGATCAAAAGAGTAAAAACCCTACTACACCATTTCTATAATAAAATCGAAAGAAAAATAAAGAGGGGGAGATGGGTGGGGAGGGAGGGGGGTTTTTTAACACCATGCCTTGGCGAGGCATTCTTTTTTTTGCGATTTTTCAAAAAATCTATGACTATTCCCTTCTTTCCTTCTTGAAAGGTTTTTGTAAACAAATCTTTCGTGATAAGAGCGTAGGGAGGGTGGAAAAAAAGGAAGGTAAGTACTGTGGGTGGGTTTGGTCATCCCCTTTAAAATAATCCTTAGATTTCCCGTCAATTCCCTCATTTTTAAAAGAACCCCCAAAAAATGGCCTTTCGCAAAAAATAGAGGCAAAAAAACGACAATTTTTAAATTGCAAGAAAAGTAGTGGGATGGAAATGGGGGGAAGGGAGGGTGGAAATGAAGAATAATTAACAAAAGAGCTCCCGTTGCGTATGTCTTTTAGTTATTTTTTTTTTCTTTTCAGGAATGTGTTTTCAGCACTTTCACAATGTTTTTTTTTTTTTTTGCTTTTCTATTTCTGTGAGTGAATGTTCAAGATTTCTCTATTAAAAAAAGATTGCGTCTTATTCACAGCAGAGTTGTTTCCCTAAGGAATGTAACGTAAAGTCGCTGAGGGAGGGGAAGGGGGGAAAGAAAAGCAGCTCCCTTTATTTTGAAAATGGGTGTTCACACAAATACTGTGAGATCTGGCGACTCGTTGATTCAAATCTTCACTTTTTTATCTTTTTTGAAATACTTTTTTTGAAAATGACGAGACGGTACTGTTCCAACAATTATTTCAAGAAGGAGAGCAAATAAAACCTAACTGAAACAAACCAAACAAACAAACAAGTAACGTCACTGAGCGTGGTGAACACAAGAAGTGATTGACCTCATCTAATCCGGGAAATACAACACACACCCCACCCATTCCACTTAACCCCTATACCCCCTATACCCCCCGCCTTAACAAGTTTAACACCTGCATGTTGTGACTTTCACTCCGCCACCTTTGTTTATTTTTTCCCCTCCGGCAGTGCGGAAGTTTCCGTTTCCAACATAATTCGTATTTAAAAAAAAGGACATAACAAAAACACAAAGTGATTTTTAAATAAAACGGACCCTTTTTTTTTCTTCTCTCTCCACCCCTCTCCTTTTGCTGCGTATCTCAGCCATTCGTTTGGTCGGTTTCTTCATTGACAACCGAACTATTTTTGACACAAAAAAGAATTGCGGACGAACTGCATCTATACCAAAATTCATTAGCCTTCGGGCGACTTTTGTGTGCAGAACTCGTCCTCGGACAGATTGTCGAAACTACAAAACTACTACCCCCTCCACTCACCCCCCCAATCACTTCCCATTCAGGACAGAAAAACACCATCTTTCCCAACACTTTTTAGGGATATTTTAGCTAGAAAAGCAAAAAAAAATTAACGTACACAAATCACTACCCAGTTCGCCTTCATTTTTGTTTTGTTCTGTCACACCAACCGAGAGGAGACCACATAAAACCACATAGGCAACGTAGCTACCCACCATGCCTGAAGAGCAAGCCTCACCCACCCCATCACCGCCTCCACCACAGCCCCCTGCAGCCCCTTCTTCTTCGTCGTGGTTCTTCTCCAAACCGACGCCTGCCCCCTCTGCAGTGGAGGAACGAATAAGGCCGGTTGCAGCAACCCCTGCCCCACAGCCACCACGACAGCGTCAGCAGGCGCTGAACCCGGTGGTGTTGTCTGTTGTGGCTGGGGCGTCTACTGGGGCGATAGAGTGTTTTATTACGTATCCGACTGAGTATGTGAAAACGAATCTGCAGTTGGGGGGTGGGAAGTATTCGGGTATGATCGACTGTGCGAGGCAGACGGTGCGGCAGCATGGGGTGCTTGGGTTGTATAAGGGGATGAGTGTGTTGTTGGCGGGCAGCATTCCGAAGCAGGCAGTGCGGTGGGGTGCGTTTGAAGTGGCGGCAGAGAAGATGCGCGATGCAGATGGGGGTATGGCAACGACGCGACGGATTCTGTGTGGAGTGTTCGCAGGGCTCGTGGAAGGGGCTGTCGCAGTGACCCCAGCGGAGTCTATCAAAACATCCTTCATCATGGACCAACGTGGCGAGCGGAAGTACAAATCCCTGGTGCACGGTGTGCGTACAATGGTTGCGCAGGACGGTATCAGTGCGGTCTACCGTGGGTTTGTCCCAACCTGCCTGAAGCAGGCGTTGAACCAAGGAGTCCGCTTCCCTGCGCAGTTCGCAGCGTTGCAGGTTGTGGCAGGAGAAGACAGGGCGAAGCGAAGCTCGCCGATGTACAACGGAATCGCGGGGGTCATCGCCGGGTGTGTCTCGGTCCTGGTCACGCAGCCGATGGATCTGGTCAAGACCCGCATGCAATCAGCACCGAAGTCCTATAACAGTACACTTCACTGTTTCGCAACAGTGGTGACAAAGGAAGGAGCGCAGGTATGCTTTATTTGCTTTCATCCGGGGATGGCGTCTGTCGGAGGTTCCATCAATAAGCTCTATTTTTGGATTTATGCCTTTGGAGTGAGGCTATTATAATTAGAAGGCAGTGAAGGTGCCAGGTGGGTGCTGTTGGTTAACAATTTGTAGACGTGTCGTGTATGGTGCATAAAGCGGATGAGTGAAATACAAGCGTTGCATTTTATTATTATTTTTAAATCAACAGGTGCTGTACTCCGGGACGTTCCCCAGAATGGTGCGTGTAGGTGCGAATGTTGGGCTCACCTTCACAGTCTTCCCGTTGGTTAAGAAGTTCTTGAACTCGCTCTGATTTGGGGTTAAAAAACAATGATTCTATTTTGTTCCCTTTTTTTGCTTGCATGGGGGAACCAAATCGTCCGTTTTGTTTTCTGTTTTTTGGGTGAGGGTTTTTATCTAAAGATGTGTGCACGAGAGGTACATTCATCTTACACGTTTTTTATTTCCAAACACGTAGTGTATTAAGAAACTAGACAAAAAGAAAGCCAACGTTCAACGAAAACACTGTTATATTTTTATTGTTATCAAGATCAGTTGGCGGATGATATCGTCTAGTTTTTGGGTGGGGTTTTTGACAAGTTTTTTCTTTTTTCTTTTTTTCTTAAATTTTTGTGCGTGAAATGTAATCTGGCTAAGGTGACAACCCCCATAAAATGCCAGATTACTTTGTCAATGCCGCACATACATGAGTAATCCTGTCTTGAGTCGGTTTAAGTCACCTAATCTCTGTGTATAGTATAAGCCAGCAGAGAGAGCAGGAAAAAATCCGCCACCCCTCAGAAAACCAGCTTTCAGCAAAAAATATCGCATTTTTGTTCCCGAGCATTTCCTCAGTAGGTTCAATTTGCGACAGTTCAACGTTGAGAGGTTTTTTTTGTGAGGGGTGTCTTTTTTTTTTTTCCTTTTTCTTGTCACGAAAACTTGTATTTCAAGCCAAGTCTTATATTTTTTTTTTTTTTTGTCAAAATATAGTTTTTTTTTGCACGGTGGCCCATTCCTACCCTTAGGGTAGGGTCCGCGGGGGGTACCCCATGGGGTACCCCCCAGACTACCCCATGGGGTACCCCCCAAATCTGAGGGGTACCCCATGGGGT